>WFKH01011581.1:52787085-52828485 GCA_016163765.1 Magallana hongkongensis | reverse complement strand
GTGAATTTATACATGAAAAAGGCAAATGTGATGTTACACAAGGGCTAAAAAAAAATCTTAAAGCTCTCTAGCTCAAAAATACATGAATTATGTGGTAGGCAGGTATTTTATCTTCTTATTTTATTGTATATACACTTTGAAAGAGAGAATAACCAGATTTTCATTTTCTTTTGCTTAAAGTTGAAAAATTTAGTTATTCCCCTTTTTAATATGGCAATGCAGCAGTATTTGATCTGATGTGGTGGTGCCTGGGAAACTAAACATTATGGTTTTTTGTCTTATGTCTTTAACATTACTTATTACTCAGAAAAGCATTTTACTGGAAATTTAAACTTGATTTGAAGGATCTTATAAAAACATATCTTAATATCATATTATCCTCATGTGAAATAGCAGTTTTCTGATTTATGTTTTAGATGTCAATGCTTCCATGCCGGACGCCTACAGTCCCCAGTATGTGGAGGCAGCTTGGTATGACTGGTGGGTCGAGTCCGGGTTTTTCAAACCAGAGTATGGGGTAAGGTACCAGCCAAAAATAGGAACCAGTCAATCTGTAGCCTTGAGATTATATTAAGAATTTTTGTAGTGTACACATGTAAATATGGCCACAGTTTTGGTACATGTATTATTATGGTATTTTTTGTTTATATTCAGGGCAGAGACCTGACAAAGTTGAAGCCTGAAGAAAAGTTTATGATGGTCATTCCCCCTCCTAATGTGACTGGGTCCCTGCATTTAGGTCACGCCCTTACTAATGCTGTGGAAGACTGTATCACTCGATGGTAAAAAAAAAACCAAAAAAACAACAAAAAACAACTTGTTATAATCTGGAGTCTAGCTATGTCTGAAAGTTTACATTTACTGGTATAATATAATCTCAATCTCAATCTTATAAAAACTTGATCAATACAGAGTTGAAACGCTGTCTACATATCCAGTAATAAGGCCACATAAATTTAATATTTAGATTCTCATCCTGATTTGCAAAAAATATACGGTGGGCGGGTGGATTTTATTTTTTATTTTTTATTTTTTATTTTTTTAAAAACATCTTTTTCACCAATCATGTTCTAGAAATAACAACTGCTCTATCTTTTTTAAATTGTTAATGCTAATATGAGTACAAAAACCAATATGTAATCTTTTAATTCCATTTTATTTCAACTTAACTGTAAATGCATGAAGACATTAGTATCCTTATGATAACAAACATGACTGGAATCAAACGATGATCCACATGTGAAGCAGCCATTAAAATGTTCTGAATTTTTTGTATACCAACCCGATTTTTTTTCCCCGAAAATTTGTTTGCACAATTTTATTTTTAAATAAAATAAAATACATCGGGCGGGCCACTTTCAGAGGGGCGGGCGGGGATGAGAATCTAAAGATTAATTTTATATGGCCTAATTAATTTTATTCTTGTTCATCTATGAATTTAAAAATTTAATCATAAGAACTAAAAATTACTCATGATAATATATATAACCTTGCAGGCAGAGAATGAAAGGAAAGGCTGTTTTGTGGAACCCGGGTTGTGACCACGCTGGTATAGCCACACAAGTAGTGGTGGAGAAAAAGCTTAAGCGAGAGATGGGAAAGTCCAGACACGACCTTGGGAGGGAGGCATTTGTGGAACATGTGTGGAAGTGGAAAAATGAGTATGTTTGTGCTAGATGATAACAAAATCATACCCAGGGATTAATGTCTTTAGAACAGATTTGCCTAAGCCTGTGTTACAAAAATCTGTGCACATTTTGTTCAAATCATATTTTTGTTTTACCATAAAAAAAAATACATGTAGGTTTAAAGTAATTTTGTCAATAATTGCATGTTGTAAATTTGACAATGCAGTACCTGAATGTGTTTTTGATGTTTCAGAAAAGGAGATAGAATTTATCATCAGCTTAAAAAGTTGGGAGGATCTTATGATTGGGATAGAGCCTGCTTTACAATGGACCCAGTAAGTGTTGAATTTATCAGTCACATTTTTAAAAATTTACCCATTATCAATGGAGAATAACTTTACATGTTGACTTATATCACATTGTAGAAACTGTATCGTGCTGTAACAGAATCATTTGTCCGATTACACGATGATGGATTCATCTACAGAAGTGTACGACTCGTCAACTGGTCTTGTGCTCTAAATTCTGCCATATCTGATATTGAGGTAAACATGCATAATAGTCAATTTAAAGAAAATCTCAAACTGTATTCAAAACTATCATAATCATAAATTAATCATTATTCCTGTAACTTGATGTTTTATTGGAATTGCAAAATAGGGGGATGGAATATTCAAGAAATGTTATTTTGTTACTGATGTAAACCAATTGATGTTTCCACATGTAGGTGGAGAAGAAAGAATTAAATGGCAAAACCATGCTTGCTGTACCTGGCTACAAAGAGAAAGTAGAGTTTGGAGTGCTGGTGTCCTTTGCTTATCCTGTGGAAGGATCAGGTAATGCAGTAAAATATAGGATACAATATAATGATATACATACACATCCTACAGAATATCCCAAGTTTTGAAAATAAGCATAAATTTGACAGTTAATTTGACTCTTAAGGTCAGTTGCGGGTTAAAAATGTTGAGCCTCCTGTGCATGGTATCGCGCATTACTAAAAAGAAAATCATTTCAATGTCATTAAACACAAATGCAGAGTAAAAAGTTTAAATACACATTTCAACATATAACATCTTTATTCTTAAAAAAAAAATGAAAATTTTTTTAGTGAATAAATCCTTAGAATAATGTTCAGGAGTATTTTTATCATTTTGCCGCTATTTCAAAATCCATGTAATCCACGTCGGAGTCAATGTCTTACGATGACGCCCGTTTAGACTTTGACGTAAAATTGACAAAAATAAACGTCGTGCATTTTTTATCATAATAATAAATAATAATGATATAATAATAATATAATAATAATTAAAATTGATATTATAATTTGCGAAATAAAAAATTGTGCGATACTTTCATGCTCTATCAGAGGGGAATCGTATTTTTTTATCTATTACAGATAAAATTGAATTTGATTCGTAAACATCCTATCATTCTATACCATTCTATAAATTATATAAAATGGCTGTCAAGACACGTTTACAGGACCAAACTATGAGGGCGGATAGCATAAAAACCATCCGGTCAATTTCGTTTTGATTTGGCAAAAAGCTTACTTATACATTACCCTTTCATTGCTAAAAAAATCAAAAGAAAATCGTATGTTTGTAATTTTTACATATGAAAGTGAAAATGATAACCCCCATTTTCCTATATAATCCTACATGAAATGGCAGGGATGATATGGACAAACGACTAACAGATAAACTATCCGATCAATTTACTTTATATTTGGCACATCGTTTACTCATAAGTTGACCTTTCATTAAAAAAAATTTAAAGGAAATCGTATGTTTGAAACATTCTTCCCCGAGACTCCTTTACCTTATTTTATGATTGCTGTCATGATATCGTGGGTTTTCTGATAAGGTTTTTTTGTAGTTTTTTACCAGTATAAACAGCAGTGGATAATGGGTGTTTTTATTTCGTTGCCAGATGAGAAGATCATTGTAGCCACCACTCGTATTGAGACCATGTTGGGAGACACAGCTGTGGCGGTACATCCAGACGATGATCGTTACAAACATCTACACGGAAAGACAGTGCGACACCCACTGGTGGACAGAGTTCTACCAATTGTAGCAGATGGCTTTGTGGACATGGCGTTCGGAACTGGTAATGAAAGCCTAGTGTTTGAGAATAAGAATAATGTTGCATTATTTCAGACAATTTAAGTGATTATATGATTCTCTTTCATCTAAAGAAGTTTGAAATTTGATTACTAACATTGTACAGTAAAACTCGGTTATAACAAAGTCCTAGGGACCAGTGGATTGACTTCGCTATATCCGTAATTTGTTATATCCGTATAATGAATTCGTAATAATAACTATAGCGAATTCACTGTATACATGTTTTCTTTCACTAGACTACAGTTATAATCGGATTGTAAATCGAAGAATTCAAACTATTATGTTAAATGGTAGTGCAAACTTTTTAAAATAAACAAATTCGTTATAAAAGTGTTAACTTTTGTCATTATTCACTTCTACGGGACTCAAAATCAGTTTGCTTTATCCGTAAATTCATCATATCCGAATTCGTTATAACCGTGAAATTATGCAAAGATTTTTTAAGAATTTTACCGGGGACTCAAAAAAACTTTGCTATATCCGAGATTTCATTATACCCGTGTTCGTACTCAACGAGTTTTACTGTATTCTTCACAAATACATAACCTTGTATTTAAGAAGAAATTTTACAAGACTTCGGACAAGACTATTTAAAGATTAAAATATGGATCGCTGTGACTTAGTGTTTGTAAATTGACATATAATTGATTCATTTAAGGTGCTGTAAAAATCACACCCGCCCATGATGTGAATGATTATGAAGTCGGTGTGAGGCATAACTTGCCATTTATTACCATTATTGATGACAATGGAAACATTACAAATGACTGCGGGGAATTTTCTGTAAGTTTAAGTCATGATTATATACATTAAATGAACAACAAATTCTTCTATTATGGATTAAGAAGCAATCTTTAGTTGTTTATAAAGAAACAAATTCGAATGAATTATAATTTCTTGAAACTGATCATTAAACAACAATAAAAATATATCATTTAATAAGTAGGATAGTTATATAATGATTTTGGAAGAAAATAAATGAGCTTGATGTCATTGCAATTCAATATTCTTGTATTTTCTACAGGGAATGAAGAGGTTTCAGGCCAGAAAGGCTGTCTTACAGGCTCTGAAACAGAAGGGTCTCTACATAGAAACAAAGGACAATCCTATGGTGGTACCAACTTGCAGGTCAGCACCAAATCCTTATAAAAACATCACTCTATAAGAAAGCTTTTCTTAAAACTAATTTCATATACAGGAGAAAAGAATATATGATATAATTTGGTTTCTTTTTATTTCAGTCGATCAAAAGACATCATTGAGCCCTTATTGAAGCCCCAGTGGTATGTAAAGATGGAGAAGATGTCTGAAGATGCAGTTAAGGTAAAGGACACATTTGGGAATATGGTGCTAAATGACTTGAGACAAAAATCTAAATGAAAAACTTTTTAAGCATCCTGAGTAAGGGCAAATAAATAGGTTATTTCTTTGTTTTATTTGACAAATCTCAACTATTTCTTGTAGGTTATGAGAAATGGAGAACTCAAAATTATACCAGAGATGCACAAGAAAACATGGTACAACTGGTTGGAAAACAATAGGTAAAATAACACAAGAAATGCTACATGAAAATTAAAATCATTAATTTGTAAAAAAAAAACAAAAAGAAAAAAGAAAAAGAAACCCTTGGTAAGCTGGGTTTTTTTTATATCTTTTTGTGTCTTATTTAACACAATGCAATAAAATATTTGTTACCTTGTAGAGATTGGTGTATATCTCGCCAACTGTGGTGGGGACACAGAATTCCAGCCTATTTTGTGAAAGTGGATGACCCCTCTGTACCACTAGGGGAGGTACGTACAATCACCTTATGCAGGTGTTTGGGAAAAGAAAGCATCATAGAATAATTTACTACATTTTGTATATGCCCTGCTGTAGGTGAAAGATCTAGATGGATTGCAGTATTTTTCATTTTAAATCTTGAAGTAATCTCCCTTGCCCATAGATTTCAATATGTCAAGCATGTATAGTCAACAGTTGTTGACAGTGTGTGACTGTTATATTGTGTATTTTTACCTTATTTGCTAGGATACAGATGACAAGTATTGGGTGTCAGGGAGAGATGAAGAGGAAGCAAAGGAGAAAGCTGCAGCCAGATTCAACGTCCCCAAGGACAAAATATCTCTGAAACAAGGTCAGTAGATAACCTTTTAAAGAAGAAATGTATGCATTGCTGTACATACATATTAAGATGTAAAGTTGAATTTAGAAACAAAAAACCACAAAAATAACCTAAGAATACTTTTATTTTTTTTTACAGACGAGGATGTATTGGACACATGGTTTTCCTCTGGCATATTTCCTTTCTCCATATTTGGATGGCCTGACAATGTACAAGTTTCTTGAATTTAAATTTGAATTTAAATTGAATTTAAAAAATAATCTCCTGATTAATACATGTACATGTATTTTCTAGGTTATTTTCTCATAATTTTAACACTTCTCAATTATACAATCTTTAGACAGTAGAGTTGGAAGCCTTCTACCCCGGTACTCTGTTGGAGACGGGACATGACATTCTCTTTTTCTGGGTCGCCAGAATGGTGATGATGGGACAGCAACTTATGGGAAAACTCCCATTCCAAGAGGTGAGTCTCGATCACTTCACATAGCATACAGCTCTGGTTTCAAATAAGAAAACTACAATCATCAAAGTTTGAAGTGAAATAAGAGAAATTGTTAATGTTTTGTAGGTGTACTTACATGCCATGGTCAGAGATGCTCATGGAAGGAAGATGTCAAAGTCCCTTGGTAATGTTATAGACCCCCTGGATGTTATCTATGGCATAACACTGGAGGTATGAGATTGGTGGACATTATGAACACTTAAATACATTTGCTAAAAAATACCAGTAGAAATTATATTTGGATGTACATGTAATTGCCAAAATACAAATTTTTAATTGTAATTTTATTGTAAAAAATCATTTTATCTTCAGGTTAAATAAAAAAATGTTTTTATAAATGCAAGAAAAAATTTTGATTGAAGGAATTGCATGAGCGTTTACTTGATGGGAATTTGGATGAAAAGGAGGTTGAAAAAGCCAAGACAGGACAGGTAAAATTTATAGATTAAAAGAGACAAATGGAAGTGGATAGGTTTAAACAAATAAGAGTTGAGAAATTGGAGAATGAGGAAAATCATTCATAGAAAAGGAATTTGAAAAGCAAGTCATTGACAAGGAATATGAGAAACTCAGTTGTTGAGAAGTGGGAGAAATCAATTATAGAATAGAAATAGAATGGTGAAATTAATTTGGAGAAAAGGTATGGATTTGAGGAAATCAGTTGTAGATTAGGAATCAGTTTTAGATAAGGATTTTGGGAATTATTTTAAATCTTCCAGTTTGATGATACAAATGTAGCATGTAAGGCAGATTTATTGATATTCTAATTTTCTTATAAGAAAATTTGCTTGTATTTACATGTCTGCATTTTTGCTTCAATGTTACATTTATTATCAAATGAAGAAACTATATTTCACAGAAAGCAGATTATCCACAAGGAATACCAGAATGTGGTACAGATGCCCTCCGCTTTGCTTTGGTGGCTTATACTTCACAAGGTATAAACTTACACACTGCTTATACATTGGAAAGAATGATGAGTTAATATCAAAGTGTTAAGTCTACTGATGTACATTGTATATTTCTCTTTTGGTTTAGGTCGGGATATAAATCTGGATGTGCTTCGTGTACAGGGTTACAGATTTTTTTGCAATAAACTTTGGAATGCAACAAAGTTTGCATTGACAGCATTAGGTCAGGATTTCAAACCTGATACCTCGTTTCAGGTGAGGACTTACATTAACATTGTTTTTTATCAGTTTTATCAGTGTCTAGTTTATTAAACTGGACCAGAACCAAAATCTGGAAAAATGGAACAGAAAACTGAGCTGAACGGCTGTTTTCAATTTTTGTGTGGAACCATAATAAGGAAATATATGAAGTTGTTTATACAGTTTTAGATTACTTAGTACATACATGTACTAGTGCACTAACATTTAAAGAACAATATCAGATGTAGTTACATTCCGTTACAGTTCAGTGGCAAAGAGAAGGAAATGGATGTTTGGATCATGAGCCGTCTTAGCCTTGCTGTAGAATTATCAAACACAGGATTTGAGAACTATGACTTCCAATCAGCCACTACAGCATGCTATAACTTCTGGTTGTATGAACTGTGTGATTGGTATCTTGTGAGTACTCGGAGTTTGGAATTTCTGATTTTAGAAAATATTTTAGATATTTATTTCAAATAGCTGTTGGTACAAAACATATACATTTACATATACATAAACAAACTAAACAAAATATAAGGAATACATGTATATTGAGAACTTGAGTTATTAAATTTTTTAAAATAATCTCATAACAATTATGGTTTGTTTTGGGGTTCATTGTGGTTAACAAATATTCAATAAGGACATTAAGAAATTTTTAGATAGTAGAGACATGGATATTGCTGACATAGAACTACATGAAAACAGTCTGATATTGTTGATTTTACAGGAAGAGACATGCATATTGCTGACATAGAGTACATGATAACAGATTAATATTGTTAATTTTACAGGAGTATATGAAGCCTGTGATCTATGGATCAGATGAAGAAGCCAAGAAAGTCACCAGAAATATATTATACACGTGTCTGGATGGAGGCTTAAGACTGCTGCATCCTTTCATGCCCTTCATTACAGAAGAGCTCTACCAGCGGTTACCACGGAGAACAGAGGGCTGCCCACCCAGCCTGTGTGTAACCTCCTACCCTGAGGCCAAGAATGTGAGTAGATTTCATTAAATACATTTTATAGAATCACTAATGCTTGTTTGTGTGGCCTCTAAATATGAAAAGGATTTATTTTCATGAAACTTCTATTACAGTGCTCTTTCAGAAATACAAAAGTTGAAGGGGAGGTGGAATTTGTACAGAATATTGTAAAGTCTCTGCGTTCTACTAGATCTGACTATCTACTTACTGGAAAAGATAAAGCAGAGGGTAAGAAATTGTTTTCTTATGCATGTACATGTGTAACATATTGTACATTTTCAATCTCTTAAAAACTTTACAAATCTAGGGTTATCATCCAGACAAAGATCAAGGTCACCTCATTATCAAATTTTTTGTGTCCAATCAACAGTATAGCTTTAAGATATAACACCACAGTATCTAAAGTCATTCATGACTTGTATGTTTATCATTATCCTAACATGAATTTGTTTGACCTGGCCCCACGGTCACCAAAATTTCCAATCCCTGAACTCAGTCCACCACTCAAATTCTCATAAGAAATGTACATAAATCTGAGGTCAAAACTCAGACTAGAGGCTGAGTATTGACTTGAGGAAACTTTGTGACGGGGGGGCCTAGACTATTATTATTACCATATTCACATTATATCATTATCATAATGACATTATCAATTCATTACTAAACTGAAGAAGTATCAGGCACTCTAATTAGGCACATAGGTCACTCATAAGCAAATAAGATATAAGTCACATCGTCAGCAAAATTGCATTTATTTAGAAAAAAGGTCGAACATCGGTTAAAAGTTTTTTTAAATAGATTTTTGAAATGCAATATGTGATTTGTTTAAATAATTACCAGTAGTTTATATCATTTATCTTCTCATTTGTTTCACTCAAACACACATAGAAAATTTACAAATAGAAGACAAAACTGAAATAGGATATGAAGCATTCTAAAAGTGCAGTTTAATTACCGGTATTTAACAAATACTGTATTTTTCTCCAAACTGCATGCTCTAGTTATACAAAATAAAAATTATGAATTTTAAACGATTTATCTACAATACACAATACAAAGCAATGGCTGGGTTGCATGTATAAGACTGCATGACATGGCTGTACTTGTACACAATATCATTCATGTTCCCTGTGCTGTTAATATTAATGTCGACTGACTAGATAACAATCCTAACGGCCAGTAAATGACAGGAATCAACTAACACTGAACACACGGTTGGATAACGTTGATAAATAACATAAATTATATACAACTTGCCCTGTAGTCCCATTGTGTCTTGTATTAAAAATTTATTAAATGCTGTACAATTTTTTACAGGTTTAGAATTTGTATTTCATTGTTAAAGAGAAGAATTTATTGCAGCTATTGCCATTATGGGATTAAAGCTAGTTAAGTCCCATTTAAAAATGTTTTTAAAAAAGTATCGAGTTGCATTACAAATGCATTTTTTGCAGAATGGAGAATGATGTAATGTGTTTGAAGTAAACGTAATCTCTTGATGTACATGTTTAATGAGTTACAGAAGTACTGTAAGGTTTTTATGTCTTTGTATAGTTCGTGTTTACAGTACATGTTTAATGATTAATGCTATTGGGATGAATAATAGTATTGTGATGTTTACACACAATTGTAGAGTACATGTTTAATGACTTGTGGCACAGTAAATTTCTTTCCTAATGAACATAGTTTTAACTTATTCTGATGAAATTTAAATTCCTTACATTTCAAATTTTTTTTATTGAAACTGATAATTGCAAATCACAACTTGGCATCTAACCAGAAAAATTTAAATTATATTTAAATTATGAAGGTTATCTGAACATAGCATTTATGTAGGTGTGTAATAAGCTTATACTTAACAAATTAAAAGGAAGATTTTAAGTTTGCATGAGATGTTTGTTGCAAAGATACATGTATGTGTGAATTGATTTCAATATTCACAAATTATTAGTAATCTATTTACCATATTTTTGGCCCCAAAGCAATATTCTTTGTTCATTTTTGTTATTCAAATGAACTCCTGAAACAAACTGAAATAACGTTGGTCAAATATTACTGTGTAAACAAAAGTGTGTTGTGGTGTATACGTATATTTGTGGAGTATCACAGTGTTTTGGAATTAAATGATTTGTTTGTGTTATATTACAGTGGTGTTGTACTACTGTTATTGAGTTGTTTGTGATATATTACAGTGGTGCTGTACTACTGTTATTGAGTTGTTAGTGGTATATTACAGTGGTGCTGTACTACTGTTATTGAGTTGTTTGTGGTATATTACAGTGGTGCTGTACTACTGTTATTGAGTTGTTTGTGGTATATTACAGTGGTGTTGTACTACTGTTATTGATTTGTTTGTGGTGTATAACAGTGATGCTCTACTCCTTAATTTGTACGTGGTGTATCACAGTGGTGTCATGCTAATTAATCTGCTTGTGGTGTATCACAGTGGTGTCATGCTAATTAATCTGCTTGTAGTGTATCACAGTGGTGTCATGCTAATTAATCTGCTTGTGATGTATAGCTGTGGTACTGCACTGATTTATTCTTTTGGGGTGAATTGCAGTGGTACTGTATGATTTATTTGTTTGTTGTTTATCACAGTAGTATTGTACAGACTGATTTGTTTGTGGTCAATCACAATGTTGCTGTATAGCTGCAGCTGTATTGAAGTACTGAGTAATTTGTTTGTAGATAATATGGTATAAACTATTTTGAATAGTAATGATTAATCTATTTACAGTGTACATCAAGTGTGCAGATGACCAGACAGCGGACATTGTACGGCCCCACGAGACCCTGATTCAGGCCACCACCAGTTCTAGTGCTGTCCATGTAGTTACCACCCAGGAACCACCCGAGGGCTGTGCCATTCAGAGCGTGTCCATCAACTGTCAAACCTATCTCATGCTGAAGGTAGGAGACCATTCTCCATTTCTGCCGATTCATGCAGCCATGACACAGCAAAATTTGGCTCTATTGCCTCATCAGCTGTAGAGTATTAGATATCAGGTTTAATTTCCCTATTAACTGGTTGACAATGCATAGTTCTCTCAGTATGACTTGGGTTTTACCGGTGCAACATTGATATCCAATAAAGTGCACTACCATTTGAAGATATATTAGAAGGCGCTTGTTCAATGAGGTTGTTTTACAACTTGGATATTGCAAAAGGCAATTACCTGATATGGAATTGTTATGTATATGCAGAGACTGAATGAATTTCATAAAAAAATGAAATCATAGTAAGCACAATGGATAGAGTTAAACAATAAGTATTCTAATCCTGCTTTTTAGCTCACCTAAGCTGAAAGCTCAAGTGAGCTTTTCTGATCACCTTTGTCTGTCCGTCCGTCTGTACGTAAACTTTTTACATTTTCGACTTCTTCTCCAGAACCACTGGGCTGATTTCAACCAAACTTGGCACAAAGCATCCTTAGGTGAAGGGAATCAAGTTTGTTAAAATGAAGGGCCACACCCTCTTTCAAGGGGAGATAATTAAGAATTATTGAAAATTTGTTGTTATCTTTTAAAAATATTGTTCTCAAAAACCAATTGGCCAGAAAAGTTGAAACTTTTGTGCAAGCATCCTTAGATAATGTAGATTCAAGTTTGTTCAAATCATGATCCCCGGGGGTAGGGTGGGGCCACAATGGAGTGTGGAGCTTTTACATTGGAGTATATAGAGAAAAATCATTAAAAATCTTCTTCTCAAAAACAAATTGGCCAGAAAAGCTTTAACTTGTGTTAAAGCATCCTTAGGTAGTGTAGATTCAAGTTTGTTCAAATCATGAACCCTGGGGGTAGGGTGTTGCAACAATGGGGAGGGGTCAAATTTGTACATAGGAATATATAGAGACAAATCTTTAAAAATCTTCTTTACTAAAACCAATTGGCCAGAAAAGCTGTTTCTTGTGTGGAAGCATCCTTAGGTAGTGTAGATTCAAGTTTGTTCAAATCATGATCCCAGGGGGTAGGGTGGGGCCACAATATGCACTGTGTTTTAGTACTTATATGCAAGCATTTTGACGTATTGTTGATTCTTAATTGTTTAGACTGAGGCCCCTGGACAAATTTTGGACCCCACAAGAGGTTCAAAGTTTGGTGTAGGTTTATACATATATATATATAAACAGTTGTTTAAGATCTTCTTGAGAACTGCAATGCCCAATATGTAATGTGACCATAAAATCATCCTGTTACAAAAGGGCTCAATGTTTTACTTAAGAATATCTGGAGAAAAATATAAAAATCTTTTTATACAGGATCTATTCTACTACTTTGTCCAGATATTTTGTATATGACTCCATAAAGTTGATTTTATTATGGCTATTGTTGCTCAGGTGAGCGATGTGGCCTATGGGCCACTTGTTATTTTATGAACTCTTGATTTTTTTTTAAATTAGGGATTGATTGATTTTGAAAAAGAGAAGGTAAAGTTGGAGAGTAAAAAAGAAAAGTTAGTGGCACAGCTGACCAAACTTCAGGATTCCACTGCTGTTCCAGGGTATGAGGAAAAAGTGCCAGAAAAAGTCCGCACACAAAACACAGAGAAGGTATAAAAGAATGACATGGCAGAAATAGATATCAAATGAAATGTGTTAATCAGATACATACTTGCATATATGAATCAATGTACGTGTATATGACAGATTTTATAGTAAGAATTTTCGATTGCAGATGAATGAAATCAATATTGAAGTGGAGAAAATTACTGAAGCTATTGCAACCATCTCTAAGCTACAATGAAAGAACGTGTAGAAACTTGGTCAATTATGTGACATTTTTATTTGTGATCATTCTGTTCCTTTTTCATTATTTATTGTACAATGACTGAAAGACAAGGACACAATCCAAACACTGGGTGAAAGCATTGCATTTGGAGAGGGAGATTGATTGGACAAGTTATAATGTAACAGAAACCATAAATGTAGAGTTTGTGATAATAAATGTCCGGAATTTATATTTGTTTTGCCAGTAATTTGCAATGATTTCACCTGTATGGCTGCCAGATAGGTGATGATGGATAGAGCTCATCCAGATTGCTGGGCTCTGAATCATAGACACTGTTGCAGAATTAAAAAACGCTGGAACCTTGGAGTGGGGATGTCAGAAGACCCTGAAATGACATCTGTGTTAAAACCACTGGTAGCAGATGCTCCATACCTGCCAAGATTAATTAGTGCAACTAGTTGGTTTTGGCTTTACAATATGCAGGCTGAAATGAATTTACAAGTTCAAGTTCCCAAAATTTCTGATTACATTAAAATTTGTTAGGGAGAAGTGAAAAGTAGTTTGAAAAATATACCAGAGAAAAAATATTTTGGTGCTGGTATCATTGTTAAAAGCATACAAAGTGAAACAAAGGAGGGACAGACAAAATTTTCAAAAGATTCTACAAGCTATGGTGAATCAATGGGGGATGGGGATGGAGGGCATATTTGCTTAGAAGTACAGTAAAATTCGTTTAGAACAAACATAGATATAGTGAAGTTTTGCAGAGTCCTAGGCAAAATTCCTAACAAATCCTTGTAAAATTTTATGTTTATATAGAACTAGGTTATAACAAATTTACCAATATAGGAAATTGATTTTGAGAGATGGTGGAGTTGAAAAATAACAAAATTTACATCTTTTACAATAAATTACTAATACATGATTACTTAATTTCTAATAAGTTATATATTTACATTTTCCAGTGTCTTTGTCTGTGATAACACTACGAATCGATTTTGTAACATATAGTCCAATACATTTCATCAATGACTATTTTAATATTTAATCGTACAGTTGCTGAAAATTATATAAATGGAATCATTCCTTGAATATTATGAGATGATCAAATACGGTCGAGCGTGATCAAATCTATCATAAAGCCCTTCGGGCGTCATTGGATTTGAGGTGAACCGGATTTGATCACTCCAACCGTATTTGATCACCTCATTAGATTTCTTAATCCTTAAGTAAACATGTAGGGTGGTTTGGGAACCCTGTTATGTACACACGGCTTTCGTGTTATTCTGCACAGTTGGGTAAATGATTTTGAAAGTTGCAATACTAAATGACATTTATTTGAATCAATATATTTCCACATAAATCCTTCAATTTACAATACGATTAGTTTACGTTTCCAAAGAGGGTATTGTTATATAATACCTCAATTAGCACAAATGGTAGTACTGTGGAAGAAAACTTGTATATAGCATTTGCAATACGTATTATTACTTACTCGTTATACAGATATAACGAATTACGAAAACAGTGAAGTAAATGTACTGGTCCCTACGACTTCGCTATAACCGAGTTTTATTGTATATTGAAAAACTTATTCTTAAAAAAAATTAAGCTTTTTTATTTTTCAAGTTAATATAAATGCAAACTATGTAGTATACATATATACGGAATTGGAACCAGCTATGACGCTATAATTTGTGAAATCAATACTGAAGTTATTATGAAATATTTCAATATTGTTCATGCCATATTCACTGGGAATCCCAATGGGAGTGGGGCAATATTTTTAAATGTTACACAATTTTACTTGATTAAATTCTTATGATGCTTTTTAAGGCTTGTGAAAATGATAGCAAGCTAATAAGAGGACATTTAAGATTAATGCAAACCTTGCCCTGCACAGGTTAAGAAGGAACCATAATTCAACAAATAATGCATAAAATAGAAATCATCTTCAAAATATCATTGCGATAACATGTGAAATAAATATAAAGGCAAGGTATAATTATATTGAATTTTCAGTTTAAACACCGACAACCTTTTGTCCCCCTTGATATTTTTGTTTAAAATTTCATTACTTCTTGTAACTATATGCATTTCTTCAATAACATGAAAGCAAAAAAACTTTTACGATCAATTGTATGTAAAAATCAAAGTTCGGTGGACACCCGTAGTCACTGATTTCCTTTCCTTTACAGTATAATGGACTATGATAAATTATAAAGCTTAACAACATTAAATTGTTGCTATGTGGTTCTGTTGCCATGGTAACAGAGGATTTTTAATTAGAGCTTATTTTAGGGCTCATTATGAGGGATGGCAATAATTTGGGATTTTCAGGGTAAACATATATATTACGCAAAACAAATGTCAGTTTTCAAACTGTAAAAAAAAAAAATAAAAATGGAAAAATGCATATTTTTAAAGTATAACCATAGAACTAAACAGCTAAAATTTTATTGATTGAATTTTTAACCGGGTTTTCCGAAGGAAAAATCCGGTTATTGAAATGGTGAAAATGGCGGGCGGGCGGCTGCCAAAAGGGTATCCATATTGTACGGATAACTCCTACTACAGTGTTCAAGATAGGACGTTTTTGTTTTACAGATCAATTGTACATATATCAGAGATGTGCATATTTCATGGAGTTTGATTTTTGATAATTTCTGCAAAAATACCAGCTGTTGAACTTAGTCTTTTTATTTTTGGCATAATATTGCAGATAGGGTACCCCTATTGTACGGATAACTCCTCCTACAGCTTTCAAGATAGGACATTTTTGTTTCGGAGATTACTTGGATTTTGATTTTTGATAATTTGATAAATACAAAAAATATTAGCTGTTGAACTTAATCATTGTTTTGCAAAATATTGCACATAGGGTACCCCATTTCTCTGGATAGGTAGTGTTTTAATTATCAATTTAGGGTCGACAAATGGATTATGGATACCGTTTACACATAAGAAAACCCAATTTGCCGTCACATTGACAGCTTTTCTCTTGTTAGTGTTTTTAACCACTATTATAGTTGTGAAATATAGATTATAATAATGAAAATTGAGAACCGTTGGTAACAAGCTGACAGGGGAAAAACTAATGCTAATATTTTTGAGACATTTTTGAATCGATCTTATTCATATATAAAATATAAACTTTGTTGTAAACTGTTGAGAAAAAACAAGTAATACTATATTCTTAACTTTATTCAGGGACGTATATACATCCCTGCTTTAAAGCAGCTTGAAAAAACCTGAATAAAAAAATAATTGCCGTTGCTTGGCATTTATAAAAAAAAGTAAGAATTTTGAATTTTGTGAGATTTTCAAAAAATTGCTAAAAACTAAGGTCAAAAATGACAATCTATCAAAATCGCCTTTAATGTTTCATTTCTTTGTTACCATGGCAACGGGTGTCGATTTTCATATACAATGTATGTCGTAAGGATGTGACAGTGATGTAAAGTTTTTATAGTAACCCTAGTTTACATCTTTTATAGCTTATATAATAGGGCAAAGCCTTATTATATGGCTTCAAAGTAGACAAGATTTGCAATTTTCCATCTTTAGCCACGGTTATCATTGCAATGGTAACTCCAGCAACCAATTATAAAGTGTATTTGTTCCTTTTTACTCCTAGGTGTATCAATTTATAAAATATAAAGAAAATTGGTAAAGCTATATAGTTACTTGAATCAAAGTCGGACATCATTGCTCAGGTGTGCAATGTGGCCCATGGGATCTTGATCTGCATAAAGGTAGGAAAGTGGAAGGAATACCGTTTTGTAACATTGAATTTCTGTATAAATTTAAAAAAAAAAAATGAATTATAGAAGATTTAATTTGCTTTACAAGATTTTGGCTTTTAAGTTCAGAGGTCACTTCATTTGATACCTTAAAGTATTCAGCTCATCAATATTTGATTATTGCTCTAAGAATAATAAAACACACGTTCACTGATGAATTATGTATGTTCATTGTTTCTTTGTGTTTGATGCATCAACTCATTTCAAAGGATGGGCTGATTTGAGGCAAAGTTGCTCTCGATGATGAGCAATTCTAGTTATAATGTCATTCATTAAGGTAGTTTTAAGAACCAAAGAGATATCGATTCTGAATGTGACTTGAAAAGAAAACTGATCCGTGCACTGTTCATTTTCCGGATCTATAACTATACCTTGGAGAGACGTCGTGTCATACAGGAGGTTGAGTGGCTTCATTGTTTATGTCATAAAATAAGTGAACGGCTTAGTCAATTATTTTTTTATTTATTGATAGAAACTAAGGTTACCAAGAATGTAATTTCTCTATCTGATGAGAACCTACTCGCCCAGAATCGAATGCGCATGTGTAAATGGGTCAACACATAGAAAAGAGATAAAATTATGAAATTTGAGAGTAATTGAAAATGGAAAAACGAGTAGGCTGAACATTTTTGTCTGCGACAGAAAACCTAGGTTTTCTATGTAATCTAATGATATTTCCATGAAAATAATTCCGTGATGAACCTTAAATTACTAAATTACGTAAACGGCACTCGGCTGATTCCTGTGGGTACTGAAAAATGATAGAGTACATTATAAGCCTTCCGTTTTCTATTTTTCATTGTTTAAGCCCATATTGAAGAAATGAAAAACATGCACATGAATGCCATTTAGCGATTAAATATTTTTTTTTTCTATTTTTCATCAGGCAACAACAAAAATGGCACCAAGCCCACAAAGTTTAATTATTCTCTAGGTATTCAAGAGGGAAGTTTTGCTTTACACAGAGAACTAGTTCAATTGGATGGAGAGAAATCTTGAAAGAAGCGAAATGGCCCGAGCAGACCTAATTAGTACGGTATCTTTGAAAGAAATAGATCGTATGTCCGTGAGGGCGGAATCAATTACAGGAGCTCACCAAAGTCGGAACGACGCAGACGACTAACTAAGAATATACTGTAATAGTAATATATACCACGGGCTAAGTGTAAAGTCTGTGGTAGTCTGATAAAATGAGGTCTACACACGGTCAGTGGCCCTTAAAACACAATTATAGACCAATCACGGTTTGTTTGGTCGTGATTTAGAGGGGCGCTGCCTCGTAGAGTCGGTCTAAGCAACCGTTAAAAGACGCTTCGCGATAGATGTAAGAGGTTCTGGAATTTTGTCTGCCTTTTATGTTTCAGTTATAGCTGGTTGGTTCAATGTTCTTTTATATCGAACATAGCTTGAAAAACTTGGAAAGAATCTTGACTTTTTACATGCTATGCAATTCGGCATGGGTTCAATAACTACCCAAATGACTATATGTATAGTTGTTTTCCTTATTGGCAACCTCCATGCATGGACTCAAAGTCTGAAACTGTTTCCAAAGGTGTTGCAACTATACATACTTAGCACAGATTATGATAAAGTGTAAAATAATTTTTTTTAAAAATCTGCCAGGTATTTAACAAATGATGATATTGCAAGCTCGAGTTGAGAAGGAATTTGCTGTGAAATCCTTTTTTGTCGACAGACGGCGTTGTCTTCTACGCAATTCACAGATTAAAGAATTTCACAGAAGTGTGCTTGTAACAGACCTACCTATATAGTTTTATCTGTCTAGACTTGATTGAAAACTATAATCTTAACTTCAATCAAATCAAAACACGTCGTTATTTAAACTAAACATGCGAATGCTACAGAACTTGATCGGTGCATGTTCAAAAACGTTTCTAAATCACAGACTAAGGATTTGATAATGGCTTTAAAAATGTACTGCAATTAGTAACAAGATGACCTCGGTTGTTTTTCTTACAGATGCATCCTTAGTCCATCCGTTCTGGGATTTCGTGTGCCACTCCTTGTAAAGAGAAAAAAAAAAGATTGATAAGTCTTTGGTGTTGTAAGGTTTCATTAAGTCTGTTTGTAGTTGAGACATCTTCTATACCACATACACGCTTATGCGGACACAATGTATCCGCGTTTTCTCTTTGCAAGATGCTATGTCTTAACGCAACGCAGTTCTTAATTCTCAAACATATTAGATCATATTAAAAAAGTGATTCTTCACAAACATCCTGAAAGTCTCTCCTAAAACGATTATCCAATATATATTTTATCTTCCCAAGAATAAAAATATGGGTAGAAGTTTTTTTTATTTTTTTTTAATTCCAGATGATCATAGAAAATAAATCTCAGGAGAAGTTAATTCGATCTGATTTAGATATCCGTAATAACGACGTAATGATGACAGAGTATCCGTAACCCATTTACGCACATCCAGGTTCAATTTTGCACTGTCTAGACGTAATCAAGATAGATACGCAATTTGTCAGTACAGGATCATGTTTTCGTAGAAAATACTTACCGAATAGGCACAAAAAATTATTTCTTTCTTCATTTGAAAACTTGCGACTTGATAATGTAACTCACAGAGAGCAGTGTTGTACAAATTGATAAAGATTGATAAAGATACGATGATAAAAGATCCAAATCTTTAGAAGGTAGATTTTGGAAGTCCTTATTTAAGGTTTCTCTTGTTTTGTGTACTTAGTCTAGTATTCACATTAGATACATGTTCATTTAGCCAGATTCTTGTTTGAGATTGCTGAATGGAAAATATACAGCAACTCTTTAAGAACAACGTTATAGAGTATAGGAAGAATAAAATAAACTACAACCTCGAAGTACCACTTTTGGTCATGTTTATTCATGGTAAAAAAACACTGGAACAAATGACTTCAAAGTAAGATATTTGCAATGCACTATATGTACACAAAATTCAACATTGCACGTCAAACTTAATGGATTCATCTAAAGCATCACATATCTTCAGGTGGAACTGATACAGCATGATAAACAGAATGTTATAACGCTACACAGAAAGAAAGGCAAATGTCTGCTCATTAAAAACTAAGACTAGGCATTACGTGATAGAGGAAAATTGCGTTCTCAAAAGGGCCTATCTATCCCAATGACTGCTAAGCTTACCTCATACAGTAAATAATTTATTGTCACGAAATACACGTGATTGAAGGATATCAACATAAATAGCATCGCTTCAGAGAGTGGAACGGAATGGCCTGTCCGGGGAAAACAATTCATTACGCCCCTGGGAACAGTTGCAAGCCGTACATCTTAATTTCAATGATTTTCTTTAGATACGAAAAAAAAATGAGAATAGTCATGCCATATTTAATCAATGGTTGTGCAAACCACTACGCTAAAAACGACTTTCTCGTTCTTGCATGGAAAACGCTCTTATGGTAGTATAGAAAAAAAAAAGAAAAAAGCTGGGCAAAGAATTTCAATAGCGATAAAAAAAAGATCTGAGAAGTTATGATTTTCTTATGAATCACTAAAATAGCGCAAACTTTCATGTCACATGACTGAATATGCAATATGCTAATATTGCATAGATTGAAAGAAATTTTAATTTAAAATAAAGAACGAATAAACTTGGGAAATGATGACTTAATGCATATGAAAGAGGAAACTTAATGATTATACAAGTCTACATCAATTATGATTTTGTTTCGTTAAATAAATTTTAATTTTCATTAATTATCGTGGTTTCTTAAAGATAAGTCATTCTTTAATCTCCACAAACTATATTTCAGAATTAATATTTCAAATGTTTATGTCAATTTTTTATGGGTGATTTGGTAACTAATTAACTATTTTTGTTAAAAAAAAGGCCAGATTTTTCTAATAAATGATTGTAAATTCGTTACTTTGAAAAATATACGACTTGCAATCGAAATCGAATGTACGAAATTGACGATTGATGTAGCCTTATACTTAATCATTATTGCACTTTTACATTGACGTTTTTATTTCACAAAACATAATTTTCATATTTCAATTGAAGACTTTGTAACAATGCGTCCTCAACTACACAACATCACAAGCTAATTCTGGGTATACATGTATAGGCTAATCTATTATCTAAATAATAATCAAAACCCGAAAACTTTTTCAAACACTTCCAACAAGTATGGTGTATTCACAACCATATATGTACAACAAGACAAAAGTTTTCAAAATCTGAACAATTTCATACATATTGTGCAACGAACGGAAGTTTGCAACCCAGACATTAGAGTGGCTTAAGTCTCCAAAGAACTGGAAACCAATAAATTAATCTCTTGATTTGATTAACACTAGATATAAACTTTCCATTCGGTACCACTGCTTCTCCGAATGATACAAGAGATATATATCTGTATTTATCTTTTCCCGGATTTGGGGAATTTTAGATAAATACATCATGAAGTCTCTAGATCATGTAAGAAAGAGAAGTAATGATACACTCTTAACAAATATTTCTACATTTCTAATCAGTCTAAACTGTTTTTAATACTGTATCTTGATACCATTGTTTTTACTCTTGGCTAAAAATTATACAATAGCTACCAACTGTCAGATATAGTTCTGTAAAGAGAACACCGCCCTCCAAGTACATGTACATTTTTTAAGCCAAAACCAAGAACATTGTTTCTTCTATAGATTTTCTCAGAAGAATCACTGAACTATATTATAATGAAGATGTTCATATAGTAGCCGACTGTCTCTTAGAGACTTTAACAGATATGCAATAACATAGCGAATTACGGAGTATTATGGACTTCAAGGGGAGACAAACAATGTATTTTTCATAAAGTGCCACTATATATGCAAGTATCAAACCCACGTAAAATATCATACAAACATTGGCTGTGTTAGAATGTAGCACTCATTAACAATAAAACAAAAATAATCGATTGATTCTAACATTTAATCATCATAGATCGGCAAACTAAATAAGTCGAAAAGACATAATCAATATCAAAGGAGCATATTGATTTCTCTCTGTTTAGGTGTGCAAACCTGAGAAGGAGTGAATACAAATTTGAAGAAAGACAGGATCAAAGGCAAGTGAACTGTAACTGGGATGTGAACTCTTTAGTCTCAGGAGTCCAAAAAATAACAATCTATACCTGCCAGGTCGTCAAAATTACAATTTGACTTGTTGCAAAAAGACGAAACAACAGGTTTTTTTGCAAGGAAGTAAAACCATTGACTGTGATAATGTACCAAAAAGCCTTGCAGCAACAGAGCAATATATTCTAATAATTGATTTTATACCCAAATCATGAAATGATAAACCTTATATGAACAAACCAGAGATAACTGTTAATAACAGCTAACGATAGAATTTTTCCCTTTTGACAGTTGATAAGAGACTCTATGACTCCGGACTAACAAAAACTGCTCTGTGCATTTTCATTTCGCTTAAAATCTTGTATCAGTTCACGCTAATATTTTTATTGAAAATATTTCTATCTTCTGCAATCTTTTTTTTCAAATTGAAAGTATTATAAAATTTTCCTGTCATGAATTCTATATATTGCATGTCAAGATGCCTTGGCAATATCTAAATCACAGTTTCTTGAACAATAAAAGCAAGCTAAGGCATAAAAGGTTGTGTGAAAAATGTAAATAAACATAAAAATGACTGCCTTTGGATTTTATTATTACATGGTTTTCTGAGACAGTAATTCGAGATCAATTGGCAGTGGGGCAATTTTGGCAATATCTAGTAGACCTGGCTACTTTGATATTTTGACTTGTAAATGATCATTTAGTGAGTATGGGCTCTTTTTGAGATTGCCTGCAACGTTAATGGTTATCATTACATAATCGTTAAATGAGTGATATAGTAGATGGCTGATCGAACATTGCAAACTTGTCAGATATTTGGCTTAACACGGACAATTTAGTCCACAAACATTTCCGTCTAGCTAAAAGGCAATATAGCCACATATTACAGAAATGTTTACTCATTTTAAATTCAAAATCTTAAATTTGAATTGTTTTTTCTAATGATTATTCTGAATATTACTTCTTTCAAATAAAATTGTCCAGATAATGGGCATTTTAACACCTGGATGAATCTAAATGTACATGAATTATAAACTGCAGACTATCAAACGTTATGTAATAAGTGGTTTTCGAATGATTCAAAAGAAATATATAAAAAATCTACGTGAAATTGATGACAGTTTTGAAAAAAGCTAAAGAAACTACATTTTCAAGAAACGAATTTCTTGAAAATCTTGGGGTACATCATTTGCAATTGGTCTAAAAAAATTAATTATTGCTACAACATAATACAGATGCATATTATTTTGCATATATATCAACCTATCGAAACAATTTTAAACTACAATAGTAATCATGGACGTTTTTATGAAACTTAACAAGTCTTAGACTTCTGTCTCAAACTGTTCGTTTCGCAGGTACCCGTTTGATGACGTGTCCATCTTTATGACGTCACAGTTAGGAGTACCATCTTGGCAGGGATACATCAAATACTGACTCTTCACCAATTTAAGCAGTTTATGCGCGGTTAGTCAGACATTGCTGTTGTCATCACTCATTTGGTTGGCGTGTTTAAACAAAGGTTTGCCTCTATAGTGTGTCCATAGTTGAAGTATTATTTCGCTAACTAATACGTCATTGGCATTTTTCCCTACAAGTCTGAGAACAAATATTCCATCCTGTCTCAGATATTGCTCAGCAAACTTAACAGCCATCTTTTTGTCAAGTTCTGACTTATAGCAATCATTGATACGTAAAAATTTCTTTAAGTAGCGTACCCGATGCTGTCTGAATATCATAGTATAACACCATACTAAGAAATTAGCCGAACTTAATACAGCAACAAACACTAGCCAAAACCAAATGAAAATGAATATCTTTTCATTAAAAAGATTTATAGGCAACACACACTGGACGGTGTACTGTTGCACGGTTGCGAGTTTTCGAATTTTAAAATCACACAGGGTTACTCGAGGAAATCGGATGGAATCCACCATTTCGATGCCTTCGGCCAAATGCTGCATCACCTCCAAACCATATGCATTGTAGTTTGTACCCAGAAATTCATTCAGGATGAACAGTTGACCGATTGCATTTGTCATATACAGTAATTTGATGATCATATATATAGTC
This sequence comes from Magallana hongkongensis, assembly GCA_016163765.1. NCBI lineage: Eukaryota > Metazoa > Mollusca > Bivalvia > Ostreida > Ostreidae > Magallana > Magallana hongkongensis. The sequence goes on along the minus strand of WFKH01011581.1, from coordinate 52,804,263 downwards.
ACCAGATAATTCCCATATCTTTTACCACAGACAATACAACAGTATTTGGATATCGTTTGTCGCAAGCGTATAAAACACCCTGATCGGTACTCTCTAGCGTTCTCTAACCATCGGTCCATGTACCGCACGATGTGTTTAATCGTCTTTTCTCGATCCTCTGGTGATATGTACTGCGTCTCTGCCGCCAACGTCACAATCTTATCCAAATTGACCCCCGCGGAAGCGGTCAAAATGCGCCATAAGATACAAGGGACTTTAAACAATAAAGCTTGGAATAGCAGTATCATCGGTACCCACTGGTAATACTTAATTTGGCGATCCTCTCGTGCGAGCTGCGTCTTCGGAATGTCGTCATCCACGTGCACGTAGTACGTGTTTTGGATCCAACAGACATTGTTCGTATAGTCCACCATCGATTCCATGAATTCGGCTGGGCACCAGCAATGAATTGGTTCTCCGACATACTGCTTGGTGCTGACGACGATTGTAAAGATAATGAAGATGATGGTGGTGTATAGATGATTAAGTCTATCTATCCAATCGTCGTCATACCGGCCTTTGAGCCGGGCGTACGTGGCGAAGCTTCCTAGGACACTATCAAGCCTGCAATGAAAAAGAGTCAACTCGGTTTATGGTTTTTCAGGATAAAAAACAATCACTGAATTCAGATAGATTCATGTTATTTAGCACGCTTCACTCTGGAAATCAAGTAAAACAGTTGTTTTATTTCTAAAATTTAACAGAAATTCTTATTTGGACAGAATCTTGTGGATCAAGTTATGTTAATTCTGCGTAGTTAAGTGTTTTATAAAAGATGTTAGTGTTAGCACTGGCACATCTATTGTAAGAGCATTAAGTCGCCAGCATTAAGAACAAGTTATCAGAAAGACTTTTAGATGTGTACAAAGGTGATGACAAAAATTAGTGTATAATATACGCCTGATACGTGAATCTTATTGTTGTGTCTTCTTTTTCTAGACCTGATTTTTCCAAACGCAATCGGTATGATGTGTCATTCAAGTTCAACATTGTTTACCATTTATTGAAAAACGTAATAACACGTTTACACATTCCTATGGATGCTAAAAAACCCGACATCAATTATGCAAAATATTATTAAAATTCAGGATTCTTTGATTATTATCCAAAATATTAGTCACATTTCCACGTGACTTTAAAATCAATCAGCTATCAGTCATATGTTTAAAAGTACTAAAATCTTAACATCACCGATATGGCTCATCAGGACCCCTTTTTTATTGTTTGCATAATGTTATTTTTCAACCTGATGGCGCGTTTGATTTCTTATGAGTCTTTGCAGTATTGATATTTCTATTTCATCAAATTCCAACTCATTTTACACAAAAATTACCCAACGAAATCGATATATGACGTGTATCATTAGCATAGAGTATGTGTAATGGAACAAACCAGGTCCATTTCAGCACATGTTTTTTGTTGTAAGTTCGTGCATTGTGTTGCAGAACCCAGGTAGGCATCGATCGGACCCAAGCTTGGTTAACCATCAGCCAATCAATTTAGAAATGCCATCGATCGCTTGAATTATAATGGAATCCGTCTTGAATTTAATCAGACTGCAGATTCTCTTTTCCGTTTTAAAGTATTTCAAAGTAGTGTCAAGTTTTATAAATTGAATACATGGCGCCCACAGGATAAATACACAAAAGAGAGGTTTACACGAAGTACAATTAAAACAGTTTTTAGGTTCTGTTTCTCTACCCAGGAATTCACGGGTGTTAATTTAACCAAAATCCAAAACAAGGCGTCACTGCTTTTAGACCAGCCAATCAAAAACCACTTAAATTGACAGACGGCAAATCAATTTACAGCAAAGACAAGTGTGTTCGAGTAGGCTTTTATAATATATTCTAGAAATAAATAGGATTCGAGAAATCTGTTTGCTGTAGCTTTTAAACTTTTTGAAAATCACTTCATGTTTCACTGCTCTTTTGATTTAGTAATTACCGCTTAACCATTGTTTACACTTCACACATATAATGTATGTAGTATAAGTTGAACTGATATCTTTTAAAAAAAAATGCATTAAAAGAAAAATAATTTCAATCAAAATACATTTGTTTTTTAAAATCAAATTGCTTACTTTCGAATTTCTAATGGATATGATTTTACAGAAATTATTACTACATGTTTTTGTTTTGTTATTTTAATGTTATTTGAGAATATCATTGCTAACACATCCATTAAAATGTATGCCAAGAACCCTTGAAGCTCGTCATTTGTAATATCTTTTGTATTTGGTTGAAAGAAAAAAAAAGGGGGGGAAGGGGGCTGCAACAACAAGGACTTAAAAGAATACCATAACTAATTACGTAGCGTAAATCAAACCTGAAAGAATTAACAATGGCAGGCGTTACATCGAGAGAAACATTAAAGGGAACAAAATGAGGGTAATAACTTCGTAGATTATAACTGTTCTCATCAACATACGCGTGCTTACAAAGCAAAACAACTTATTCCAATAACTCAACATTTAGATGACATTTTAATTAACAAGTATTTAAAAGACATTGATTTCAACATAATGTGTTGATAATTATAGGATAGAATGTTTTGAAAATCTATGATTTTGACAATTTTGAAATAGATGTGATCAGTATTCCTTAAAAACATTAAGTTGTAAAATCTTCTCAGAAGCAATATAATTATGCATATTAAATGAACAGAATCAACGTTATCGAGTAATAACGCATGAAAGATATTTAATCTATTTCAAATCAAATCTTGTAAAATCTAAAAATGTCATTATTTATTCATTTTCATTCTCTGTATAAAATTCAATCATATCTAAAGTACTGTTCAAAATTAAGAAAGAAATACTTTGTTGGGTTAATTCACTGACGTATATATTTTTCCAGACATATAACACCAGTGATCTCTATTATGAAGGTTATTATGTAGTGAGTATAAACCAATGGTTACATTGTGTGCATATTAAATAACCTCAAAATTAACTAAAAAACCAAACTTGGAGTGTAACTACACAATAGTCTAGAAATATGATTGTTCTTAAATGAATTTTTTTCCAAAGGTTCGAGGCAGACTCATTGCATGTGAGAAAGGCAAATCTCGGCTTGCATAGGCAAAAGGTTTGCCAAATAATTACCAACCGATTTTATCATTATGAAGCACAAGGCTTTGCATTTTCGGTTGTAATAAAATGAGAAATGAGTATGAATATGCAAATAATTTAGATGATGGCATGTTTGAACAGGCAAGGGTGATAATCAATTTATTTTTTTCCAAGGCCTACTCATTTTTCTTTCTTTACCTCTTCGAACAAAATGGGGTGAGCGTATAGTATTGATTATCTATTCCTTGCCTTCATCTTTCCCCTACTGAAACCATGTAAACTGCTCTCCGTTTTTTCCCTTTTTTTAGGCAAATATCCAAAGACCACTTTGAAAGTTTTAAGAGAAAAACAAACCAAAGCCCGGTATTCTGATTTTGTGTCAACACTCTAATGGGGTTGTTGAACAATTTTAAAATCTCCAATCAGGTAGAGCTACGGCATAGTCCACATGAATACCAGCCCGACACTTATGGAATGTACAACGTAACAGACTATGAATTACATGTACTTGTATGATTAACTTTGAACGATACAAACAGAAACATTTCTGCATTCTTGAAATTCAGACTTCTAAATAATGACATAAACTCGAGAAAAAAACGAGTAAAAAAATAATAAAGTTTTCAATCATATACTAGTATGTTAAAAGAACTAAGATGATCGATGTGTTTCTGATCCACTGCATACCACTAAGATTATAACATATAAAATACATAATAAAATCTAGTTCGGTCAAAAATGACCTCAGAATATTTAAATCTTTTAACAAAACTCGTTCAGTCATTCTATAAGTGGTTCTGTTAATGGAGCATGGATGACTGCATGAAAATTTAGAGTAAAAACATCCGTAATATCATTTATTCTCAAGATAAGTGCATTTGATATCTTTTACCTTATGTATAATATTACTACAAAAGTGAAAATAAAGTCAAAATAAAAAAAAATGATAATAATAATGTTAAAAACAAAGTTTATCAAGGTATACTCAGTGGATTTCTTTGTAGCTAATGTAACCATGGAAACCATGGAAACTCAGGTATATTTTACCGGGCGTCTTGTTTTAATTGGTGGGAATCATGGAAGAAATGTATCAAGTCATTAATAATTCAGAACTTCAATAAATCATCCAAACAGTTAGCAGACGCCTCTTAATTGTTTGATGACGAAAATGTATTAGATGCCATATGTGTAAGTAATGAATATTTAAGCCATGGGCTATCCATATTCAGTACCCGACCTAAGAAGAAAGAAATTGATTTTCGCAATGGAATGAAGATTTTGCCCCGAGAGAAACTGACACACGGTTTCATGGACATTGCAAAGTTTTTATTTTAGAAGGTTATATTTTATTTATAGATGATAAAATATTTCTAATTTTAGAATGATTAATTGCCCTGCCATACAATAAAAAGGAATTAGACTGGAACACGAAGAACCTTGTCTTATTTGATGGAAATATTAATTAGCACTTGGATGTATGCATATTTAACACCGTGTACCTATATTTACATATTTTTGGTTTTGGGTTGCGTTAATTGCTTTAAAAAAACCTACTCTACAAATATTAATACAAAACTAGTCACGTTCAAACTCGTTCACATTTTTTTTTCTCGCACCTTTTTAAAAAGGAATAGAACGTGCTTTGAAATAAAGTTACAGGTACAGATAATAGACAGTGTAAAATGATTTCTGTTATCGAAGAAATTAAGCGTTCTTGGGTTTAAAGAAATTATAACTTCAGTTCAAAGGGTATTTAAAACGAACATAAGAATAATAGATTTTTAAACATAATCTGTTATATCAAGACAATTGAAGAATGGAGCTAACGAGGCTCGAAATGTGACGTCAGGAAATGTTGACTCATCATGAAGTCAGAGTTAAATAAAACCGATATTGTTTGCAGATAATTCACTGTTTTGAAACTTACAGTGGAGATTTGCCAATTAATTCATTATACCCTATGAATTTATTATATGAAGCCAAGGGGAATCATATGATGTTAAAAACAATAAAGGAAAATAGGAATCAAGATTGCGTTTAGAATACATGCGAAATCCTATCCAAGGATTCCCTATCGAACACGAGGGAATATCTATGAAACACTTAGAGAAAAGTGTATTCATCGCGGCCGAGATATTAAGCGCTCGGGAAAGCTGATGTCAGAAACTACTGAGAGCTCTACACAGCGAAAATAATCACATTATGTTAACCCTTCAAAGTTTATTTTTTCTACATCAAGGGGCTACGTAGCATCTCGATATACGGCATTTTTCTTCTTTGAGGGTTATTAGAGGATGTCTCTCAACACAGTTCCTTCTAATGGTCAGGGTTTTAGAGGCTTGATTGAGAATTCCCAAAGTCATTTTTTTACGAATTAAAATTAGACTAAAACAATTAGAACAGAATTTTGAATTTGTTTCTGTGTTGGCCAAAAAGGCTTTAAAATATTAGGAACACATCTGCTGATGTTGTAATAGTTCACACTTTATTGGATAGATTTAAGATAAGTTGTTCATCTGCTCTGTTTTAACTACTCTCCGTGGAACAAAGCGTCAATTCAATGATATCAAATAAATTTCCATTACAAATGCAAAAAAAAAAAAAAAAAGGTCCTCCCCGTTACGTTCTTTGAGAAATGTGTGAGCTTAATTAAATAGGAGGAAATGAAGACAGATGAGTATGCGCATCGTTCATTTTTTGTTCTCTTGCAGCTTTCCTTTTCGCCAAAGTTAGAACCACACCTTATAGTCAAACAAAAGATCAATGATTAGTAAAGGACATGACCTCAAGAGAAGCCCCAATTTTTCTAGAAACATTTAGACTTTGTTATTTTTTTATTGATCCTACTGAAACAATGAAAAACTTTCTGCAGGTTTTTCTTACATATGGCGCTTAGCACTCCTTTGGTATTTATTGATAAGGCGAGGAAATCCATATTCATGATTTCTATAATTCGTTCAATAGGATGATGACCTTAAAAAGAACAGGTTTGTTCTAGTGAAGAACAAAGATTAAAAAGAGGTGGGAACATAAACCATAGACTACGGGACACAAAGAGCCCACGTGGGAGCTAGTGTATTTCAGGCCTAAGTATTTGAAGAAAAGAATTGGAAATAAAGTCACTACCGATCATGAGAGACTCATAATTAGGTAAATTAAGGCTTAATCAGCTAATGGAAGAGTGTGACACATTATACAAAATCACTTTTCCTCACCAACCCGCACATGCACAATGCTAGCGATAGCTTAATAAGCTTCAACTAGACTGTTCTGTACAAAGTCGAATATCAAGTACACGAATCCAATGTACCCTTTCTCCAAAAGGTACTATACTCGCCTTTCGTGCAGAAGGCTATTAATACTTGAACCAGCATAATCCTATTCGGGAAAGCTTCGATGTCTTTACGACCAAAAAAAATAAAAATCAAACAAAACACGGAGCACTGGTTAACGGGTATTCACGTGGTATGGCCTAGAATGACACACCAAAAAGTACAGGGACATCAATATTTCAAGACAGGTATGGGCGTTACAGGATTGGCCCATTTCCACATAGCAGCCAGACAAAATTCCACGTTGACTCGAGTAATTTTTCCGAGTGGGTAGCTGCAACGACCTTCCGACACTGATTAAAATGGAAGATATGGACACGGAAATCTCCTCATTTTCAAGTGAGTCGTTCAGAGACCTGCTGCTTCAAAGAAAAGCGATGCCTATGAACTCCCTATTTTCGGATTTGCGATTGAGGGAAGGGCAACGGCAACGACATTAATCAATTAACATGCCTGCTGATTAATTTGTCATTTATGATACTGTTACCCTGCAGGCACAACGATTTCATGTGAACGAATGAAGTTTCATTTCTTTTCTACAAATGATCATCGCTGATTAATTAAACGGGTCTCGAATCTGTGTACTTTGAATTGTGGGACTCTTTATCATTTACAATACAGGTTTTCACCTTGAATATTCGTTTTGATTTTGCATTTCTAAAAGCCAAACCACAAGTATCCTTCCTATAGAACTGATCAAACACAATGTTTCATCTTGAATACAAAGACCTGAACAAATAAAACTGTAGAAAACCACAAAACAGTGAAGGTTACTTCCTTCATCCTTTTCTGTGTGAAGTCAATATTGTACAAAGTATAATAAGGTGAGCCCCTCCCCCCACCCCCCGCAAATCTGATGTTAGATCGGAGGCCGATTGCTCCCAAGTCTCTCTTTTAAAGGATTACTCCTTCTCATTGTACCTTAAACAGTATTTCTGAGAAACAATACAAGAACAGTGCGCACACCTATAATCACTAAACCGACACATGTTGCATGTGTGCAATGTAAATGCAAAAAAGCACTACATTGTAGGCAATGAACAAGTTGACTAGAACGAAGCAATGTTGGATGCTTTAAGCAATCAAGACTCTTGCAAAGCCCGTCAATTTAATACATGTGATCATTTGGTACTGTTGTGCTAATTTTACTTACATCATTTCTTCTTTTTTTACGTATAAATCTTCTTTGGACACAGATTTCTTTCCAAAGAAGGTGCATTTCATCGTTGGCCCGTATCAACAACAGGAAAAGCCTGACTAGAGAGCGGGCACATTCTGATTCAGCCCTGAGAGTCAGTCCTTAACATAAGTACAGAGCCCGTGATGGCGAATGAAATGGAGTGGAAAGACGTTTGATTCAAATTATTTCTCGGGTCAACCACTACAGCTTTGCTTCGACATTTTCTGTTTAATCCCTAAATATGATCAATAAATTGGTGAAGATTTTCTCCTACAAGATGCTAATTCCTTGGCTACAAAGATTCCCAATGGGATGGTTTTTCATGTGCGATTCCTCATCCGGCTGGATGAAAACCGTCACAAGGAATCTACTTTCTTCTCGTTGTGTTAAGAAAAAAGCCCATTTAAATTCACTTTTTACACATCACTGCAAAACTGTCCGACAAAATCTTGCAAGTTTTGCCTCCCGTAATGGATTCTGATGAAAAATATTGGATTTGTTCGCGCATTTAACTAGCCACCAATAAAACAAAGTACACAGTAGGGAATCACATCCACACTAACTTCTCGATATCGATGTTTTAAAATCTCGGAAACATGTTTGAATATGTCGGGATCACTTGGGCTGACTATCAACAATAACCTTTACTAGTCAAGATTGCGACTATGGCACCAAGGGAAAAAGGTATATTACTAAAACCCACTAAAGCTGTATTAATGCAGCGTCTCGATCTCTCACGTGTCACATTGGTAAGTTAATCAATTATATCCAAATAGGTCGTACACGTCCAGGCGAATGCAACAATGGATCTTAGTAAATTGTGGATGTATACCCGAAACACATCAATATTTTACACATTCTCACCAGGACAAACTTTAACGATTCGCTTTAACAATGTCAGATCCATATTTCTATTGAAATTGAACAAAAACCGCTCAGAAACTTCGTTGCTGAATGCTGATGGTCCTGAATTGGTAAAAACCATAGAGGAAGAGTCAATAAATTGTTTATTCGATTACTCCAGTTAATGTATCGGATCTGAAGCGGGCTCAGTTTAGTATCGCAATGTTTAAATGAGTGAAATATCAATACGTCTTACTTCATGAAAACGCGTTAGCATATCTGTGCAAAACATCGATCGGCCATTGATTCATATCGCATGAATTAAAGAAATAGATTTTGATTGCTTCTCTCAGAAAGATGCCAATGTAGGTTATTCCGGCAATATACTACCTCGCATCGGGAAGCTGCGCAACGGACCAAGTTTTCAAACTCGTAGCAACAAAGACGCGCGGCCAAAACGACAAGATGCTTTCAGGTGAACGCTGGGGAAATGAGTATTGATTACGGCGTTCTGGGAGCTACAATTACTGCAGAAGAACCAGGCTTGATAAAGTTGTGTAAAATACATTTGTTATTTACTGTATATCTGGCGCTATCTTGTGTAGTGATTGTTTCGTCGCAAATCACATGCATCTGTCAATTGACACTTTTCACGTTCTGTCGTATGAATATCGACCAGTGAAACCGACCGGGACATCACCATCCCCCGACACATTTCCAGCAATTATCTGCTCATGGTGACTAAACAGGCGATATCAAGGATAACTTCCATATCTACCAAAGGACTTGTTTCGTTCCCACTGAGGGTTTCTGCAGCCGAATCAGAAACTTTGTTAACATCATTGAGAGGACTGTTGTAATTCCCTAAAACCACGCTCGGTGCAATTATTCATGGGAGTAAATTGGTATAAATAAACATCAGCCATAATAAATCGTGTCCCCTGCTTAATAATATGGTGCTTGCCACTTAAATCACTTTGTTTGGATCAAATTTACATAAGTCGGGATCGGAAATCAGTCGACGTCAGGTCTAATTGATGCGGCCACCTCCGCCATGGTTCTTTTCCCGACACGCCATTTAATATGGGTGGTAAAAACAATTCTCATTTCGCGCGTCTCGTGTAAAATTCAATTTTCAATGCAACAAACATATTAATAGCTTACCAATGCATTCGCAGTGTGCAAAAGGGGTTTTATTCCGGCTCTGTAATTTTAAAAGTGACATTCATTGCTATTGCATAGGGAATCGTTTTTTATCAGTTGATTAAGTTGTAAAGTGGGTGTATAGGCAGCTTTGCGCTTCTAATAGAAGTGATGGTATTTATTTCCTCTAGGTTTTTAAAGCTAGGGTTTTTCAATGCATTCGAATATTGCCTTTTACTGTAATAGGTTAAAACTGACTTTAATGTAATTCAGCAATATGAACACTGTTTATTTTCAAATGGCCTAACCCTTCCATGACAGAAAATGACGTAACCGTGCTAATAATTCACAGGATGAGTTACAGCTACTTTTCTACTGCCAGTATACTAACTCAGGGAATTGTTTGACCTCTATTTTGCTAATACTGGTTTCATTTTAAGTATTTATTAATTATTCAGAATGTCACATTCACATAATCAAGTTATAACTAATTTTGAGCTCAACCCAATTAGTTACAGGGTAAGCTTCACATAATAGCTTCAAAAACAGTTTACTTTCACATTGCTGCAATATATTTTTCACACGTTTGTCATGTTTTGACTTTTTTTTTTTAATAAACAAATGATATATCTTTCTATTTGGGGTTCTTAAGTACATCGCTGAGTGAGTACTATGTAGAGTATCGACTATAGAGACGGTATTGTGACATAACTGAGTTATGACGACAGAGCAATCTTAGTCCTTGGTGTAAGTGACACCGACCAATATAAATATTATCAGCCATCTTCATTTGAATTTCATCATGAGAACTTGCACTTGTCGGCTAATGGCAAATTTAGACAAACTGAATATAAATTATAACAGTGTTTCGGGGACTTTTTTTGTTTCATGGACAATTTATTTGACTGAGGCGCCAGTTTTTCAGAGTTTCGGCAACAACAAAAGCTCACTTTTATTTATCTTAACCAAACACAACAGTCAGCATCTATTAGCCACTTTGGGTAGATGTCGAAAGATTATATTAAACCAAAAAAAACTTACATGATGTTAACAACATATATTTGAAACCCTGATTTCCAAAAACAAACAAACAAACAAACAAACAAAAACCAACAAAACCCCCAGAACCCCCCCAAAACCCAAATGCAATTAACTTGACAAAATTTACACATTTGGATAGAACAAATTCTTTTATATCTAGAAAGCTTAAGCATTTCAAATATTGAGCATATTTTGAAGCAGATATTTATTGATCTATTTTTATCATTATTTATGATATAGACAAAAAGATAAACTGCTCGTTGATATGATTGAGTTTCTTCATTAAATATGGAAATTAAATTACACCTTGAAAATAAATGAGGTGATCTTGCGACTCTTTAAAGTATACATACAATAACTATTTGATGTAAATAATGGTTATCAATACGAGCGTTATTTACAATTGTTTTCTATACCGTGTAGACTTTAAAAGTACGTCAGTTCTATTTCTAGGGAGAAAAACAAGTAAATAGCATCAATTTAAAGCGTCAATAAATTTCTCCTCTCCTCGCCCGAAACCATTCTACAAAGGGTTCAATTGCAAATTACAAATAGGAAGTTAATTTAATTTGCCTATTCCTCACACCAAAATCAAATATCCGTCATTTTATATCCATTGCGTCTAAATAGAAAGGTAAAGATATGACCAAATAAATTTCTATGTTAAACAAAGAAAGGAGTAAGAATTATACAAAGGGTTTATGTATAAAGGTATGCTGACCAAGACGGTAGACTAACAGAGTCTCGCCCACACACAAATGTAGTTCTCAAAATAGATGAAATGGCTTCTTGGAACCATTCAACATGTCGTTTGAACTTTTGACAGAAAAGTGCAATAATCAAGCGATGCAAAAACCTCTTTACTCTAAATGTTATATTAAGAATACAATTGTCCCATGCAGATTGCTATGCTTATTGATTTAAAACATTCTTTATATACACGACTTTTTACGAGAGAGTGTTATTTGGAATATATCAAGCTTTCCTTGATATGGATGAAATCATGAAAATTATACTTTTAAAACGGTTATTTAGTACCTCTTTAAGGTGACGTTCAATTGATGTCCGCCATAAAATTAATTTTTTTATCAGAATATTATATCCCGTGGGAGCATACCCAAGAAAGTTGTCCACATTGAGCAAACATTTCACTGATACAGTGCTTCCAAGACTTTCATAGAAAGAATGACCACTTATTTGACAAATTTAAAAAAAAGGATTTTGCTCAAAGGAAAAGTTAACTCTTAAATAAAATCAAACTTAAACAGAATAAACTCTGATTTAACAGCTTTGATTTTAATTTATTTTAAAGTCTATCTTTACGAATATTATAGTGTGAAGAGAGATTTCAAAAACTGTATAAAGAAGCTGGGTGGTCAACAAACATCCCATCAGATCTATCTGGATTTTTTATATATGATTTTTTAAGCTATAAACTATTATTTAGTATACAGAAATTTACTATATTTTAACTTAAAACTTTAAATGTTTCCTGTATCTTTATACAAAGCTCTTCTTCGCAAGGAGATAAATATAGTCTAAAAATGGTCACGACCATCCAACCCTCCTAACTACAAATTCGTGTACACTGCAACCCAATTCACTGCAATATAAGTCAAATCACTCTACTGATGTGTCCACTGTCATGCAAAAGAACTGGATATTGCTAAAGAGGTGAAAATGTTTAAACTGTATTGCAGTAACCAACAGAAATGTACATGCTTTTTTGTGACTACATTGATACTAATATCTTATCAGACCGTAAATAAATGCTATTTGAATGTCATGTTTTGGGTTGTAAAAAATAAATAAAATATAAATAAAACATGCTCTATTGTAAAAGATCTTAATATGCATATCAACAACTTTTCATAAATTATAAAAACAAGACCTATAGAGGCTTGTATAGGCTGAGTTTATTTAAGTCATAAATCAGGATGTTTGTGTATACAATACATGTGAAATTATTTCTTTATACATCTCAAAGTATTGATTTAATAACGCATTATTCATCATTTCAAGCACAAATACATATAAATCCCTCTTATTTCAATTACATTTTTACTGTTAATGATTGCAGATGAGTATCTTTTTATTTTGCGTCTGGCTCCTAGTATAACACTTTTCCTGACACGAGTATTTAATCAAACGTCTCATATAATTACCTAACACATGCATGTGATAAAGAAATTGATTTTTCTCTCAAAAATGTTAACGAAATATCAGATAGATAAATCATTATGTATTGGTGTTTCTGGGGGCATTATGTGTGTGTTGTATTCACTTTCTTTCATCGTACTATTAATTGGTCAGCCCAAAGGATAGCATTGGTGGGTGGTATCGGAAAGCTTAATGATTAGTTTGTTTAACCAACATTATTTTGACTGACGAAATGGTAATCAATGAAAAATATTCACTGTTTCAATACAACTATTCAAACAAAGTAAAGGCTAACGAAATGTTGTTTTTATTAGTAACATTTTCTTTGACATCAATATCGTCAAAACTACAAAAAAAAAAATTGTCCACTTTATGCCTCTGGTATATTTAATTTTTAGACTTTTAAAATAATATATCAGAAATATTGCAATCATAATTTTAGTTCGAGTTATCTCTCTTTCTCTTTCTTAATTCCACCGTCATCATTAATTCATTCCATGTTTAATCCTGTACAAATTCCAATATTTATATTCTTTTTGAAATAATAATGACTGTTAACCCCGGAGACAAGCTTAATAATAGAAACCATACTCTCATAAATATACATATAGTAATGTTTTCGATTTTTAATCCTTTGTAAAAATTTCTAATTCAATAAACTGTGAGACGAAGGTACTCTTAAGTAGTTAAGAGGCAGTGGTGCCAGAAGGGTGGGTTCCACTTATTTGGCAATATGCCTTTTTCTTATATATATCAATACTTGTTTAGAGAAGACATCTGGCTCCTTCACATTTTGAAACAGTTTAAAAACGATATTGAAATTTGGTATTGAAACAGATGGTTAATCTGCAAATGAGATGATACAAGTACAACTTGTGAAATTTTTTTTTGGCTGAAAATCCGTGTTTAACTTTTTTATGCATTGATTGGTTATTTAATGACTATGCATCATCCCTTAAAATTATTTTAAAAAATAATTCCAACTTTAGATTGTAACAAATATGTGCTCCTTTTTTTTGTTTTACTTTTTCTCCTAGGTTTTCTAAGTATACTGTCAAAGTATTTGTAATATCAGTGAAAGATGATAAGTTTGATAACATGAATATTTTGGCATCTTGTACATGTAATTGATTAATCAACATGTATTTCTGTTACCCTGTCACAATAATTGTTTTTCCTGAATACACTGATTGGACAAAAGATGTTAATTGATTTTCCACAAAATGGGTGTGCTGAAGCAAAATCTGCTCTTTTAAGAATTTTTGCATTACATTCAATCGAGGGTTGAAAGACAAAAAAAAAATTAGTACATGTACTTTTTATGAATATTGTATAAAATTTAATTCATAAATTTATAATAAATTCGCAAACCAAAAGCCACTGCCTGAGCGTTAAATGGGCACGATATTGAATAGACGCATGAATATTCAGAAAATAAACTTGAGCAAGCCAGTCTTCATGGCGAATGCATAGAAGTGAGCACTAAGAAATGGCTTTATATTTTCATATAGGATCTACCAAAATGATATCAATCAAAACATACTTAAATCACGTACTCATCAAAGGTATTCAATTTAAAAAGAAAATTTTGATATACAACCCCTTTTGAGAACTCAGGGAAACTTTCACGAAGAAGCATGGTGATATATGACATTTTATAAGACGATATATGTGATAAACTTCAATTCACGACTCGGTCCATTTTTGTGGTTAAACACAAGTGTTTAAAATTGGTTTCAGGTATGTCAAAGAATTGATAAATTGAATATTTTTCATTCGTTTGTCACATTTATTTTTGAGAAAAAAAACCCGGATCGTCAACATGCAGTTTTACCAAAGAATGATGGAAAAATGTGTCAGATTCTCAAATTTAGGGCATTTGGATCAAATTCAAAATCAGTAGCGATTGTTATATTTACCTCCAAGTACACGGCAAACCGACGTGAATTTTTTAAAGCTGTATTAGCCCCTTTAGGATTGCTGCGGTATTGCTCCTTTTCAAAAATTAATAGTTTGGCGAAATTTTATTTGTTAGACAACTACAAGTAGTAAATGAAAGTTTATTTATCAATTTCGTCATGATTCACCGACCTATATACTTTATTATCCAAAATGCCCCTCAAAGGAGCCAGTTGCGTTGTTATGTTACATTAATTGTTTTAAATCACAGAATTCTAAACTTACCATAACAACCTTGATTGTCATAGTATAAATTAAAGTTCTTTGATTTTCAAATGATTGTTATAGTTTTAAGTTTAGAATTCAGTGATTTTTAACTTTTAATGTTACTGTTACCACGAAACAGTCTATTTTTCCTGTATGTTTCATTCTACTCAGATTTGAGGCTTCCGTAAGCGATGAAACCTAGCTAGCAAATTATAATAAGCTATCAATTTATATGTTGACTTCTGTATTTTTGCTGTAGGAGATGTGGGATGCTTTCTAATTGCCAATGTACGCTGTCGTCTAGAGACTAGCTCAGCCTAGCTTGTCCTCGACAATACGTCAATGACACCGTACTCTGTTTTTGCCTTTTTTTTTTCTTGACTTTCGGTAAAATGAATGATTATACCTGGAGGAAACTTTATTTCAATATCATTCGTTATCAGTACATTTGGTCGGTTTTGACAAAAAATTATTTTGCAAAATGACGGAAATTATCCTTGCCAAGGTTAAAAAGGAAATACAGGAAGGAAATAATCAAAGACCCGCTATCATATTTTGGAAAAGCAATTATTCATTATCAGTGTTAATCTGTTTTTATGAGTTGTTAAGTAATGTAAAATTTAGGACAAACCATAGAACTAATCCGACAAGGTTAACAAATAAAGGTTTTACAAGCCAGCATTGTATCTCGCTGCCCACTTCTAAACTGGTGCAATATGCTCTTTTGACCCAATTTTCCTATACAAGTACTCATTGCATTTTTTTTCTGCAGCTGCATTCTACATTTTTGTATTTTCAGCGGCAAAAGATAAAGAAAAAAAAATATGGGGCTTAGGAGGTATCTTACGCTACTGAACAAACTCCTGTTGTCGGTAGATTGAAGAAATAATCACAATCTTTAGTTTGTTTTGCTGTTCAACAAGCCAATACAAACAGTTCATCTTGAAAGTCCGCGATAACGAAACAACCAGGTATGGTTAGCTGTTTAGCAAATGAGTTTGTGGTTACCAATAATTTTATTCTGGAGAAAAAAATCTCTTTTGTTGTTATTTGCTAGAAAATGCAGTACACATTATTTGATTTACGCAATTTAACGAAATGTTCAGACCAAAAGGTAAAACAATTGGGTTTTTTGTATTTGCTTTGAAGAACATAGGATCGGTTCGGGGTTTTTCTTTTTTGTTAACTAATTGCAAAATTTAAACTTTCGCTAAAAAAAGATTAAGTTACAAACCCGATTTAAATCGTGAAGGCGAAGTTTTACTGAAAGCTTTCAATTTTATGATTAAAATTAATATTCTAGAGAGAGGCTTTAATTAGACAGAGTTTGTAAAATTTGTTCTCTTTATTTGCCGAGCATATGGTTGCTGTATTTAATTACGTTTATTGGTGGAAAGCAATTAAAGTGTATTAAATAAAAATCTATAATTTCAATCAGATAAGTAAGGGTAGATGAATAATTAATTCATCAATTTCCGGAAATTTGAACTTCATAGGCACGCAGATATTCAAAATATAGATTTTCCAGGTGTATTCCCTACATGAAAGTATGCGTATTCGCAAAATATGCATAATATATCTTAAGTCAGTTACATAAAATTTCCATTCATTTTTTTTACATAAAGACTTTGTACTTCTGGCCATCAATATTTCAGTTTCATCATATAAACTAATGTTTTGAGGGTTTTGATAAAAATCGTTTTTCTCTGCAATCCTTCTTCCTTCTTTCCATCAACAATTCAACGAAGTTGAATAGTTTGAAGCACAAACAATAAAAAGTCAATTTTATAACTACTTCTAATTTTACCTGCACATTTGTGTGATTTATGTTATGTTTAAATTATGGTTGCAGTTAGTTAAGTTTATTTTAATTCTTCAAATTTCGCTCATAGAATCCAAATTGATTTTATAACTTAGTGCCAGGAATGAAATTACAATCATCAAAGATTCATAAGTATAGCATAATTATTTTAAAAGTTTGACTTCAAAGTGTTTTGGGCAATGAAGTGGAAAATTTATACCGATATCGTCGAATCTTCAGGATGTCTAAATTTTGAACAATTTTGATGAATGAATAAGATTATATATATATATATAGAGAGAGAGAGAGAGAGAGAGAGAGAGAGAGAGAGAGAGAGAGAGAGAGAGAGAGAGAGAGAGAGAGAGAGTTCATGCAATTTTGAAAGTTCGTTATGCAGTTG
>WFKH01011581.1:52759675-52780770 GCA_016163765.1 Magallana hongkongensis | reverse complement strand
TACATGTAGCTCCCCAGTTCCTATAGCTATGAATTATATGAGTATATTTACAGCCACTGAATGAATTCTCATCTATTTCTCAAGTTTTACTATTACATGTTTTGTATGAAATAATGAAATCGCCCTTTTTACAAATCAAAGTACTAATCAACCAAAAAAAACCAAAAACAAAAAAAACCCCCAAAAAAACAAAAAAAAACCCCCCCCCCCCCCCCCCCAAAAAAAAAAAATTAATGAATACTTTTAGGTACCTGAATTTTTTTAAAAAGATTTTTTAAAAAAGGATATAAATATTAACAGTAAAATAGATAGGGGAAAATCACAAAACCCGCTATACTCTTTCATCTAACCATCTGGCGAATACATGTAAGTGCTCAGACTGCATTGATTAAATTTCATAATAGCATCATCAGTATATTGTTTAATTTGAATGCGCTTGGAAAGTATATTAGTGAACTTTCAATAAAGATTTTATCCGAAAAATGATAATATTTGTTTGCTTAGGAGTTGGTAGTCACGTGGTAAATTTTTAAGCTAGTTTTCATTGACTTTAAGGTATCCGAACCATATTAGGACCTAATTTTTCTAACCCTGAATATCCATCATGTATTAAATACTCTGATATTAATTCAAAGCTTTTTAGAGTAGAAAAAGATTTACCGAGAGAAATTTTCAAAAATATTATTAACTAAGCAGTAATTAATTAATGAAGATTGCATTAAGGTCTATGGGGACAAGCACATTTTTTAAAATAAAAAAGTAAATACTAAGAATATCAATAAATGCTTTGGTGAAAAGATGAATTTGATCCTTAGGAGTACAAAAACTATTTAAACTTAATTTTTTACCATACACATTTTTTTTAAATTGATTTTTATAGATTAAAATCAAAGAGAGACAACTCTTCAAGAACAGGAAAGGGTCATTTATTAGGACACATTCCACTCCTAAACATGAAAATCATGTCCAAGTATACTGAGTATTAAGCCCATACATATATGTTATGCATCCAGATTTATTGAATCTGGGGCTATTATGGATCGGATACCTTAATGTCAATATGTGAAGGAAAAAACATCATATTTGTACAGGACTCCACATAAAGTCACAGTTGCAATGTAACAAAGTATACAATATATCATGCTGTTAAAAATTATACAATCCAATCATTACATTTCATTCCATTCTGGTCTAAATCTAATATTAGGAAAGGAATGAAGACCACATGCTGTCCTTAGTTGCCTGTAAAGGTCCCCTGAAGCTGAATTATTCAGTGCTTTGTAAAATGTACAGTCCTCTCATTTTCACTTCTATATGAAAATTGGTTTCTAGTTTTCGTGGTATATCTTAATTTGCAGTCAAATGTATTAAATATTAAAAACCGAACAACGGTATCATCTTCCTATGTCACTCAAACACCTGTTATCTCAACATAGACCAAGTCATGTAGTTAATTTGAAAACCAACACTTAACAGGAAAATGATGTAACCGTACTTTTGAACATTAAAGTCAATCTATGGTCTCCGCTTTTATTGGCCGCGTTTACACCTGTTATAGTTTATATTTTGGAAAAGTTAAGTACATTGTAATTCAATATATGATAAATTAAAAAAAAATGTATCAATTTATGTTTCAAATCAGCCTTATATCTTAATTATTCGAGAACATTTTCCTTATAAAGATGTCAGCAGGCAGTTGCAACAATGTTAAACCTATATGTATATGTCTGACACCCGAGGACCAATAAAGAACGAAGGTTCTATCGTGCCAGTACCTACCGCAACACGTGATCTTAGAGTTAAAAACAAGTGACTTTCACTTCTTATGTCTAACACTTCCTTGACAAGGAAACGGTTGCAAACCATTTTTTGTAAAGTTTTATGTTTATTAGGTCATTGTCCACATTGTCCACATGTTCTGACGCTGAATACTGTATATCCATATACTTTTTCACGTGATGCAAATTTGAAAATGAAGTCAATCTGTAAAAAATATTAAATTTATAATTTTTCGCGAGTCATTTTTGCAATTTTGATTTTGATTTTTTTTTTAGAGAAAACAATAACTGACATAATTTCTAAGTGTTTCATATTTGCGACATTAGAATATTCGCGAAATAGTGCAAATTATATCACTGCAAAAATATTAAATATACGGTGTTTGTAGATAATGTTTAAAATGTTTAAATTTCAGATGTGTTACAGCACACATATTTTATTAATTCAGAAATGAAATATTACACAATTAAAGTACCGAGACTTTCGATTGATTTGCCGAGGTTTCATTTAATTGCACATTTAAAATTCAATTTTAAAATTCCTTTCTAGAGAAAAAATGCAAAACTGCAGGCATGTTCACGAAACTTTCCTAAGATATGGCCTAAGTGTGTTCCTAAGATATGACTTAGGAAAAAGGTTAGGAACATCCTAAGACCAACTTAGGGCACGTCTTAAGATGTAGCTCGACGGTAACTTAGGAACATCTTAAGTTAGGATATCCTAACCTTTTACAACCATTCTTATTTTTCACATTTATTCATACAAATCGAATTTGAGAGACTTGTGCAGGGATAAATCATGAAACATTTTGCCAGAGAAAATTGTTCGTGTCGGTAGTTAACACAATAGGCCTAAAACCAGTAATTTTAATGTATACATTTACTTAAATATTTATCAGTGACCAATAGCAATTTAGTTAAAAAAACAAAACAAAAAAAACCAAAAAAAAAAAAAACCAAACAAAACAACACAAAACCAAACTAAAAAAAAAGAGAGAAAGGATACCCCCCCCCCCCCCGAAATCAAAATAACTGCATTTTTTGAAGAAAATATGTATCAAAACAGAATTGGCTTACAAGCAAATAATTATTTTAACATGTTTCCATTCTTTGAGTGTAAATTAACATTTGATAATCTTGTCAATGAAGTACATGTAATACATGAACACGCGCTTTTCATAGAATTTAATGTTACATGTAGAAACACAACCAATTTACCTATAATCTGCAATATATAGAATACACAAACATGTTAAATAAGAAATAAGTTGTAATATATCTTGAAATTACATAAATACAGTTTAATCAACATTACGAATTTTTTAAAGATTACTTTTTCAGAATGAAGTGATAAAATTGAGAATGATCACGCATGGTTTATATAAACTGATGTAAATTTACGTTTTAACCAAGAACATTTGAATAATTTTTATCCTAAAGTAATCAAAACAATGAATGTAACTCAATTAGTGTACAATGTAGATATTAAAAATAAGTGAATAATTTTCATTCGCCAAACAGGGACAATATTTGCGAAAAAAATTTGCTTAATTTGTCAGCTCTCAGGCAGGCATGTAGCAACGGGGAAGGGGGTGAGGGAGAGTTCGGGTTCCCTCTCCACATAATTTTGTTAAAATGAACGTACATAATAGAATAAATGACTATGTCCCCCTTCTCCCGGATTATGAATTTGAGGTTTGTCGGAAATGCTGGAACTGAAGAAAATATTGCTTTATTTTACCGGTCTAAAAAACGCTTCACAACAGTCCAAATATCCCCAAAAACGTGATTTTACAGCCTTAGGATGGTCTTAGGACAAGGTAATTGATGTCCTAAAGTTAGGACAAAGATATGGCGGTTTCTAAATTTAGGAGAGCTTCGAGAAACAGACTTAAGACTAAGACGTATCCTAGGACGTACTTAGGACGCACCATAGTCCTAAGATAGCTTCGTGAACATACCTGCTGGTTCTTTACATAGTTTAAAAACATTCAGTTATTTGATAAGGTTGAACTCAAATTTAAACGAATCATTTTTATCGTGCAACTGTGAAGTTTGTTTCTTATTTCGCGAAAGAAAAGGGATTGAAGTGGCATTCAACACAAGCTTATTCTTAATTCACTTTTGGTTCTAAAAAATAGATTTATAATCAAACTAGAAAAAAATTTACCAACGGAATGCACCAATGTATGCCATTTTAATTTAATTTTCAATACAAAAATTTTTTTGTTTCATAAAAAGGATTTTAAATGCAAATTTATTCTTAAGGTTCAGCGGCTAAGAATATGCTAAGGATGAAATAATAATAAGGATGATACAATATTGTCTTAATTATTTCTATTTGTGCATATAACTTAAGAACACCAGCAATTGCAACGAATATAGAGACCATTTTGCTTCCTGGAAAGGTTATGAACCGCCCATTCTATACAGGAATTTGGACTTGGTTATAGATTTAACATTAGGAATATATAAGATTGTAATTATTCTGCCTCTTAATGGAATGAGGGCCATAAAATAAGCCTCTCGTCCAAAAAGATCCTTCATTATACTAATGCCTCTATGTGAGAGTGTAATAGATTTATCTCGTTTGCAAACTAGTCTATACATCTACTGGTATTCAATGAAATAAATCGCATAGGAATCTATTTTTTTATTATTAATTTCCCAGCAGATATAAAAAGGAATCTAGCCAGTTGTTCCTTTGGTATCTTATTTTAACAGAATGGTTATTAATATGTGTTCCATTCAAATACATTGATAAAAATGGCCATAAATAGATGTTTGTGAGTTCTATAGAAAGGTGAATTAAAAGATGTGAGAAAAACATGTCAGAGGTTAATATCATAGCAAAGTCATATCCAGTTAATCAACAAGTATTCCAAAAATGATCACAACATATAAACATGTATGAAAGAATTTCTCCTAAAATTCCTGAGAATCAAAACTTTTTATAACCAGGAAAAGTATCATTTTTGCAAAGAACAATTTTTGTATGTACTTGCTCAGTAGTTGAGTCTGTAAACGGTTGGATTAAAAAGCACAGTCGATAGCAAATAAAAACCTTAGTTGTTAAAAGTTCAAGAATGTATTTACAAATAAAAAAAAACTTCATTCTTTTGGGGATGGGACTTGCGATCGTTGGATTTAAGAGTTGATACATAATTACACAATTACAATATGTAACAAGTCCCCAATTTTTATTAATTTCAGTAGGTTCTGAATAAACTTTAACTAAGGTGGAATGCTACACCAAAACTTTATCTAATGTATCGTTAAGGCATTTGTTTTAATTATAATTTCATAGTTTAAAGGCAAACATGAGTTCTCAATTATTTTATATTTTTTTTATATATCCATAGAAAATGGAAAACTTCGTTTGATTGCAAAATTAATATGAGAATTTAAATTTTAGAATTTGCTGCATATAAAAATATTTATTAGAACATGTCAAAACCCCCAGAAATACCTTTAAAGAAGATGGGGGAATAAGATGGCGCAAATGCCCTTTGGTTTAATCGTAAAATACAATTTCAAATTAATTTTTGTCCATTCAACTATATTTGATGTTATAATAAAAGTTTCTAAAAGCACAATTTCAAAATATATTCAGTTTTGAATATTTTAATAACAAACGATAAGAAAAAAAATTGCCCTTAGTTTTGGTGGTATCGAACCCCCTTCACTTAAAAAGCCTACAAAAGTAGTTCCATAAGATTAAGCGGGTTCGTGCTCTAACCACGGAGCCATTTTCAGTCACAACCAACTGCGTTATTTAAATGTTATATATGCGACTTTGGCCACGAATTTACGGACTCATATTTTTTTTCCTAAAACGCTCAATTGTTGGGATACAAAATGATATGATATATGACTGAAATCGGTTCGTTTTCCATTAGACCTTATTTAGACTATGACAAAGATATGGAGCACAGACCCACTCTATAAAACAAAGGCATTGAATTCTAAAAAATGACACTATTAGGAGGCTTTGATACGCATACACCAGTTTAAATCAACATATTCCAAGTTTTGAATATGTTAAAGGGTTACAAATCGATGTTAGGTAAAATATACATTGTTTTGAACGATTTTTAAATAAAGAATTATCAGATTTGTTGATATATTTTTTTCAATATCTTATCAGTCCTAATATAGGCATTTTACACGCCTTATTCCCTCATCTTCTTTAAAAAATAATAAAATAGGAAAACATTTTGTTAATTGTTTTAATAGATTTAAAAAACAATTTACTTGGAGAAAAGAAGTATTTGACAACCATATTTTTAAATGACATTGTAAAGAAATGGCAAAATTTAAGAAAAAAATAATAATTGATTGATAAGATTGAACCGATCCCGATAGAATCAGAATTAGTTCCGATCAAAAGTATCAAAACCTCGAAAAGTAACAAACTTACTGCAGTTGTCATCAATTGCAACAGATAAATTTTTAGATAAGAGAAACAAATTTACAAACCATATTACAATATAGCAATTTAGTATTGTTATATTTGATTTATACCTCCATTTCATTTCAATGATTGTCTCGTAATTCTTTTCACCAAGTACTAAAGGGTCATGGTCACGATTTTGGTGAAATTCTATTTTTCTGTTTTTATTATTTACAATGCTTTAGGAATGCATTTCTAATGATAAAATAAAATTTGAGAGTCAGTCGTAGAGTTATAAGCAAGATATAGGACTACCAATTATTTGTCATGTAAACAAGGCTCTTGCCCTGTTTTTGTTTACAGAGGTTAAATATACCTGTAAAAAATCTTTTTCAAGCTTATTTGTCTAGTAACTTCTAATTCGTTTTAAGCATAAATAAACAGTTCCTAATGTTTAACACATTCATTTTAGGTCTAAAACTGGGGTTTTCACTTCAACATTCAAAATGTAAACAAAATCTTTGTTTACATAGCAAAGAATTATAAGCTCTGTAACTCGCTTATAACTCAACTACTGACACTCAAAATTTAGCTGCCCATTAGAAATGCCTTACTAAAGCATTATAAACATTAAAATCGGAAGAAAAAAATTTTGACCAAAATCGTGACCATGCACGTTAAACTTCTAGAGCTTATATCTGTTTTTGAACAATGAAATTATATTTAAGAAGAAATATTTTAACAATCTATTGAATAAGACTTTGGTGTATTATTTCACTTTAAATACATGTAGCATCCCTTTACACAAAAGCAAAACCTTTATTATGTATTTTCTTTTTTAATTTTGTACCTTCTTATCGGAAAATATATAAATAGCAGTGTTGATTTGTTTTTTTACACTCTTATCAAAGATCATAAAGCAAAAAAAAAGATATTTGTTTCTTTACATACAAGAATACGTTTCACTCCATTGTCATGCTGTTAACACACCATCCTACAGAGGTTGACGACATAGCGCCCTTCTATTTTATGCCCCGATATTTCTAATAATTAGTTATACGATAATCTGCTGCTCTTTTTCCACATTCGTTTTCATTAGAAAACGGAAAAAGAAACCCCTATTGTCCAAAACTCACTTTTGTTCTCACATTTCGTCTTTATAATAGAATGTTTATGTTTATCATGCCTGGTATTTTCTATTAACTACTCTAATTACATGTAATTGGAGAAGTCACATGCTTTGCCGCGACTTGTTAGGATGAAAACAGGGGAGATAATGGATGGCATTGGCTTCTGCTCCTGATACAGGTAATGAGTCTTATGACGGTTTCATGCAAGGTACAATAGTAAGACAAGGTCAAATAATGGCAAGGTTTGCTTTGAACCATATGATAGAGACCTACAAGAATATTTGCTTATCCTCTTCTCAAAAGAAATGTTACATGTAAAATCAGTAAGGTACAAGCAAGCAAATCCAATCATTCTTAAATTTGTTTTGTAATTTTTGTAAATTATAGGAAGAGAGGTTGGTTGTTAAGTGAAGTTAAGAACTGGGAAATGCTAATTCGTTTCTTACCTGGACAAAATATGCTAATTCGTTTCTTACCTGGACAAAATGTGCATGGCGGGATTATCTTTTTTTTTCACGTCATGGTTAATTGTGATTTGATTTCAATCGATAACATTCTCCCCAGTTCTAGGGCATGAAAAAGTAATAAAACAGTGTAACGTTACTAATGTTATTTTTCAGTTCCTGGGTACAGGCACGGCCATCCAATCAATACTGTCAACATATTCTGTTCATGAAGTAGATACACATTAACATCGATTTCGGTTTTTTTATCAGCTCTTCAACTCTATACCCAGATTTCCAATTAAGTGCGTTTATAACGCACGCACCCGGAATGGTTTCAGGGAAACTTCGATCTCCTCTGCAATTTGTAACATAAAAAAATTGAGGCTAAAATCGTTAGGTCTTAATATTCTCAGGGTTGCTTATGAAAAAAGTCCTTCAGATTCCAAACGCGATATGATTTTGTGATTTATTACTTTTATTAATTTTGCGTCCTGTAAGAGAAATACAGTCAGCAAAATATTCGATGAAGATTTTTTTTTTATATTTTACGATGCGTTGGCCGAGCAGAAGATAATAATTATGGCGCCAACAGATGTCATCACCGAGAAATATATTGGATTTTTACCGCTTCGTTTTTATACATCTAATCATAGATGTACACACGAAGCTCCTTCTACCATAAAAATTATTTACACAGAATAGGGAAGACACACACAATTCCCCCTTTACACTATTTAAATAAGGTGATTGTAAACATATTTCTATTGAGAAGGGCGATTCCATTACAACAATCATTAATTAGCAATCAATACGTTTAGCTTATTATGCCCGACAGAGTTATTGTTCTTGAAATAATGTCAATCAGATGCAAAACGTTCTAAGAAGAGTTTCCCACCCTTAGATTGAAATCGCAGACAACTTCTGTGAAAAAAAAAATCTTATGTTTTTATACAGCAAGAATGTATTTACAGATTAATACAATTTAACAAATTTACGTTAAAAGCTTTTACTCTATAGTTATATATTCCTAATTATATAGGATCTGTTTGGTGATAAATGATATGATTTTATTCTTTTCCAGTTTCTACATTTATAGATATCACTCTTTTTTATTCTTTGTACTCCTTTTCTAAATTGTCATCCAAAACAAATATAACGTAAACATTCAAACAATGCATGCATAGCGGGCTTTAAATAAGGTTAGTTTTCACACAAAAAATGACGAATCCTACCATCAGAAGAATTAAGTGCGTTCTGGGAACTACCACTGGTAACCAAATAATACCATTGGTAAAATTAATTATCATTGACAAACCAGTAGTTTTTGGCCAACAATTTTGCCAATGAAAAATTGTTCTGCAGACAATCCGCTACTTTCTATGACGTCATTCAAACGGGAATACGAGTTTATTGCAACAGTTTCACCCTTGATCTTACTTTTTCGTGGGAGAACTGCAAAGTCCGCTCTAAAAAAATTGTAGAGGTACAAATCGATTGTTCTAGTAGAATGGATATGAATGAATCTTGTGTATACTATTTTAAAGTGACTAAGAACTTTTGGAATATATACTCGTTGCAAGATTTTCAATATTTTTCTACACGTATTGAATAATCATTGATGCAATGGCAGAAAACATTGCAGAAACAAAACTTTTGTTGGGATGTTGGTTTTTTTGCAATTATTAGAAACGTTTTTATTGTCTCTAAAGTTACTTTCAAAACCACTAGTTTGAAATTGGTACAAAATTGCAGATAATATACAACTGTTTAGAGTTTAGTAGTACAAAATGAATGTCTATGGGGAACTCTATATCATACCACTGGTAGTACTCTGAACGCACCCATTAACCTGCAAGATTTAAAATATACCACAAGCGCTATGTACAACACGGGAATTGTCAAATTCAAATCCTTCTTCAGTGAGGAAAAATCCCCCCCCCCCCAAAAAAAAACCACAAAATACAACAACCCCAATTCACTACACATTACCCATTACCCGTGACGTAGCGCCTTTGAATATACATCATCCGTAATTTCCATCCGTAACAGACAAAACATTTGACGTCAGACATTGACGGTGATAACGATTCAGCGCGGACGTCCGTGAAAACTCTGAATTAAAAACAGGTTTCGGATGGGATTTCCAATCCATCTTAATGTACTTTTTCTACATCTAATATAGCTTTTAATTAATGGTTGAATATCACGTCTTAGTAACCGTAAATAGAAGTATTATTCGCAAAGTGATTTTCAATTTTCAATCCATCTTTGGGATATATAGGCTTCTGTTGTCCATTAAAATACATGTCAAAAGTAATTTGCTTTCTATGTGCAGTGGGATAGCTAGGTAGAGTTTCCACAAAAGACCGATTTGAATCGAATAGTACCAGCCTTTCTTTGTCGACGTCAAAGGATGGAAATAAGTCAAATGACGTATGCTGTATATTTCAATTCTTACTAGTTAATGTTCCGCTATGAAAATTAATTAGTAATTGCAAACTCTTTAATCGGTTTTATCAAGACGCTACATAAGTTCGGCCATTAAATATATGCTTAAAATTGTGAAATTAGAAATAACTTCGAAATGGTAAAATGTTGTTTATTATAACTATTGGATTCTTTATTTTATAAAACAAAGACAACATATGGCGATTGATATTTTTAAAAGCACGTTGCATCGTGGGGGATGTAAGAATTGGTTTGCGCTACAAGATGTATAGAACTTTTATGAAGTCATTTATACCCAGCACGTAGAAGAACATACAAGTTAACACTTTGATATGGTCAAAATAAGAAACGAAAGATCTTGTATCATTCATATTGATCTTTTTCTTCTTCTTTTTTTTTTTAAATTGCTCTGAAAAAGTTTAAGACCGGTTATTAAGTTTTTAAACGTACTGTTAAGCTAAAGTGTAAATCGCCGTACAATACTGAAGAACTTTACAAAAACGATAAAATAAAGGACGAAATTGTGTAACCCTACATCTGTTGTAAACAAGTTCGAGTAACAAATAATTCCTAGCGGTAGTTGGGAGATGTAAATATTATACAGATGTTGGTACGCATGTAGACAAAGCCGATGGATGATCATAAACTGTTCCACTTCTGCTGACTAATATTCATGATAAACCCGCAAAGAAAATAATTCTCTTGAAGAAATAGAATGAAATACATGTAGACTGTGGATCATTGATAGCTCAGTTAGACGTGAATACTTATTTAATTGTATCGTGCAATAAGTAATGGAATAACATTAGTTCAGATTGTTTCCTATGTAATCAGGCACATAGCATCACGGGGTTGGGGGGTGGGCACCCCCCACTTTTCCTTGCAACCAATATTTATCTTAAATTTATGCCCCCTACTTTTTTTCATGTAAAAAATTAAAGGGAAATATCAAAATAGATTAAAATGCAAGTTACTAACCCCCCCCCCCCCCCCCCCCCCCCCCCCCCCCCCCCCCCAACGGATTAGCATATTGAAGACTCAAGAAAGGATGCTGCGTGCCTGGTTATGATAATAAAAGATGTCGGAAGAGTTATCCTCTCTTTTTCAAAATATATGTACGGTAAATCACATTTGTTTTTTTTCCCCCGATTTTGCATGATGGCATTTTCTTTCGTTGGTACATTCCGAAAGGAAAGATAACATTTTTATGATAATATTTCTTTAGTAATAAACTTTTTAAAATTTTCTTTAGGCCATATCTGTGTTTACTCGAATTCAGTTAAAGCAGAAGGAGTAGTGCGAGTTATCTTTCTTTAATCAATTCACAATGCTCGGATGGTAGATGGGGGAAATTAACTTCAAATTGAACATATGGGACAGGGCTGGGTGGCCGTTGCCATTTTAAAACTATATCAATCTCTTTGATAAGAAGAGCCCTGTATAAAGATATAAGAAAATATTCAATTTTAAACCAAAAATATTTGGAATTTTTCTTTACTTAATAAAAGTATATGGCCAAACGACCCATATATAAAATTTTAACGTTATCGTAAAATTTGCACGTTCTATGATTATTCATAAATTTTCTTCTGTAGAGGGCTAAATTATTGAACATACAGTCTCCTTAAAAAAAATGTCAGCCTTCTAGCAAAAAAACCCCCAAAACCATTTTTACAACAAATAATCATAGACAGAACTTTTATCGCATGGGCAAATTTTACATTTTTATCGACTTCATATGTTGGACATATTGCGTTTGCTTTGTTTAAAAACACTAATGGTTGGATAAATGAATTTTCAATGAAACTCAAAAACTTCCATATGACTTCCATATGACGTCATTTAAGTCTATGAAACAATCGTCCGGAACATCGATTAAATTATGTGACAGAAATAGGCAGCAGAGAATCCCAAAATAGTCCAATCTAGGATTGAACACAAAACATACGTCAGATATGACGACCATGAAAAAGAAACAAAAATCCGATAAAGCAATACAATAAGATACAAACACAGAGCCAGATAAACGTCCCGTCTAGCTCCTGTAAAGTTAGCAGAATTCGATTTACTGACAAGTCGAGAGAAATTATTTCGAATTCATTATATACAGAATTATCTTAATGGTTTAAAGTGGATTAGGCAAATGAAATCAGGTTATTCGATAAATCTAAGTGATAACCGAATACTTAATGAAACTGACTTTTTAACACGAATTGAAAAGGTCATCGGCTTCTATCAAACAAAGAATTATCTTAATTTTTTTTTTTTTTGGATGGACTATGTTTAAAAGAAAGAGTATTCATATAACCGATTATTTGTGACAATCATCAGATTTGATAGAACTTTGATATCCAATAAAAATAGTTGTTTTTTTTTTAAAGATATATTGTGATTGTGTTTGTGAAATCCTGGCTAACTGCAGGTTTAACACATTAGACTAACGACCTTTATACGAAACATCCATGACCTGATATTTGAACATTTAATTTTTGAATGAAATTGTGAAAAGTTGTCTTTATCAAAAATGCAAACCTAATACGTTTTAACCAATCAAACCACCTCACACTTAATTACATGTATATCCAAGTATTTGAGGGTTTTTTGTACTACTATAAAAGAGGCCAATATTGGGCATTAGTATCTAAAAAAAAAATACTTTTGCAGAAAATTGCGGTGCATGATCTCCATAAGAAAACATAAGCATTGTGTGAGCGCCAAAATGCTCTTAATCAGTCGACCACGATTATAAAAAAAAATGTCTGTCTATAATTAGAATTCAAATAACTTCCGCTTAGACTGAGAACCTATTTGCTCCGATTACACTGTAGATTAGAAAATAAGAAATAAATGATCTTCAGCGCTACATATTTTCCGACAAAATTAATACAATTCTAATTTTTTTCTAAGGAGGCTGGATGGTCAACAAATTCACCATCAGATCTTATAAAATTTTAAGAAATGATATATTTAGCTATAAACTATTGTTTAGTAAAGAAGAAGTCCTTAAATTAATTTTGTGTATTTTCCTATATTTTTATATAGAGCTCTTCTTTTAAAGAAGATCAATACAGTCTAAAAATGGACACGACCATCGAGCCCTCTTAAGCGCGAAGACATTCCTGGGGGCTGGATGGTCGTGGCCATTTTTAGACTGTATTGATCTCCTTTAGAAGGAGAGCTCTTTATAAAAATATAGGAAAATATCCAAAATTTAGAAGGTAATATATATATGGATTTTTTCTTTACTAAACAGTACTTTATAGCTAAACAAATCATATCTTAAAATCATAGGTAGATTTGGTGGTTAATTTGTTGACCATCCAGCCTCCTTAGAGGATTTGTTCTCTACCTGATATGAGGGATAGAGATAAGATGGAGATTATCATACATATCTACAATACACACAGCGCATAGCCTAATAGAACTTGTGTCTCCAACGAAAATCAAACAAAGAACAAGACATTTTCACACACCTCATATTGGCTGCCTTTCCATTGATGATAAAAAATTCCGATAAAATATTTCAAAGTTTTATGAATGGTCTAGGTACTAAAACGAGGATACTTTCGTCAATAAAATCTTTAAAACCAATCTGTAACAATGTCGGAGGGTTCAATAATAATGTTTGCTCTCAGCCATTCTTTCTTTGTTCGTTGGCACTCTTTGCAGTTTTAATGAAACAAAAAATGTCACACAATCATCCGATTATATTGATACTGAAATAAAATTGATAAACTTTAATTTACTTTATATTCAGTGTAAATTGCATCAAGTATTAATGGAAACAAAATTCTGAGGCAAAATCATGAGCGTAAACAATACCGACAACAGGCCACATCCGATGACAAAATTGATATTGATTCCAAAAGGTCCCATAAGCCTGGCTCAAGAAATGCACGAAAACAGAATCTTTTTATTGACCAGATAGTAATGACCTTAATCCAGGAAAATCAACTGTAGTGCACTGAAGTCTTCAAATACTCTCGTCCCTTGTAATTCTCGATGCTTAGGGGTTTAGTTGTATATATGAAAAGCAAAGTCATATCCCCAAAGCGGATATAAAATAAAAAGCATTAGGAAGGACTTATATATAAAACCTTTTACTGTTTCTTGATGTAGGGTTTTTGGCGGATTTATACATGGATGATCAGTGAGATATGCGAAAATAGAAATTTCGCCTAAATCTTGAACTCATGGAACATCAAGTGCTCGGAAGTAATTGAATTACATTATGTAGAGGAGAGAAATCGGGAATCCCGGTTGATCTTTGTGTAAAGAACAAGATCCAATCTATAACAAACTAAACGGGAAGCATTTAGATTTTCATTAAACATTTATCCTGCCAAAAATTGACTTTCACGGTGCATCACTAATCTTATCATAAAAAAATCGATTCTTTTGGCATTATCAAATCAAAGCAACGATGAAGTTTTTTCACGAGATATTGATGGCGGAGGAGAACTAACTGTATTTAAGTAAGACACGACGGGAGGAGGGTGTAAGTGAGATCTAGAGTAAAAGACTCATTTCGGCTGTCTTATGGCCAGAGAGAGCCAATCAACCATTGACAGCAGATGATGTGTCCAAACCACTCGACACAAAATAGAAAATTGGATTACCTTCAGCCTACCATCGATTTTTGTCAAGATTTTCTAACTTATAATTACTGTTGTGTTCGTTGCTATGGAAACAAAGCAATGTCGCCTCGCCAAAACAAATCAAACCAAAAAAAAAAAAAAAAAAAAAATCTAAGGTTTTGTTTTTCTTTAATCATGTCACATGTACTGTGATTATTTGGGGCATATTTAGCGTTTTGTTTTCGTTACAGTAGTTTCAGTATGGGGGCTGAAAATGCAGCGATATCTCCAAAATCAGTTGAGCGAATTCGAAACCATTTCTTGAAAAGACACGCTATATTATGTTTTTCTTCAGATCAAACGGAAACATCATAGTAAATGTCGCCCAGCTTAATTTTACTTAAGGGTTCAAAACCAAAGGTCTGGAACATTTACGTAGATTTTCTAGCAAAAGCTTTATAATAATACATAATTATGGCCCTCAATCAATAGGTATTCGTTTATTGATTGCTCAGTCTCAAACACAGCAGCTTCCGGCAATAATTAGCAAAGTCACTGTGGTGATTTATACATGACTAGAAAGCAACATATGAACGTGAATCTCAGCATCACCCTATCAACATACATCTATATACGTCATGTGTGCTAGCTGTCACCGAGTGTGATTTTGTAACCCCCCCCCCCCAAACCCCAACACCCCCCCAAAAAACAAAAAAACAAAAAAAAAAAAATAATTAAAAAAAACACAAACAAAAACCAAAATAAAAAAAATATCGAAACAAAAACCAATAATAAATAAAAACCATTTCCTTTTAAAATTACAACAATAAATATACAAGTGCTCTGACAATACTTATGCAGTGATGGGCGACCTTCATAAAGTTTTAATTTATTTGAAATAATCTCAAAGATTTCATCACATATGCGTGCGTGGTAAAATTCGATCATAAAAATTATCACATGTACATTAACAAAGCTATTTAGGCTATGAATAAATTATTAGTCCCTACTAAAATTAATAGCTGATGGAAAAACAAAGGTTATTTGGTAAAAAGAAAAAAGTACACTTATTTTTTTTATCCTATTGTGTTATATCGGATGAAAATCGGCTGTATTATTCGATAGTCATTTTTTTTATTTTAATTACTGATTTCAACGATCAAAAAGAATTTACTGTTAAGATGTAATGTTGAAATATACAGTATATCTCAAAGAGCAGATTTACATGTACTCAAATAAAAACCATTCTGCTTATGAAAACCACAAAAATCCTTGCACTTGCAAAGAGACAACAGTTGGTTGAAATATCATCCCATGAAAATTAGATAGATTATATCTACTAGGTTTTCTTCGGCTTGAGTGACTTAATAAAGTTTATATGTCAAAGTTCTATAATCTTTACTATTTTCATAGTTACGACAATATTTAAAAGCATTACCAATATATCCGTGTAATATAATTTAAAAAAGAGTGGTGGGCAGTTTTGACATTTACACTTATAATTGCTCAGTCTATTAATCGAACTTAGTATAGCTGACTGGAAAAATGAAAAAGTGAACTTTTGAAAATAACTTGTAAGCTCCAAATATATGAGAATCTTATCTCTTAATTATCAGCAAAAAGTCTCAATTACCGTATGCAACAATTATTTCTTCTCTCGGGACATGTTAGCCTTATATTTTATTATCCAATTGCTTATTGGCATTTTAAAATATCCATATGTGGTATATTAAAAGTATAAAAAGGCAACAGAAATAATATATAGAAATCGGATTATACCAGAAAAACAATGGAAATAATACTAATTCAGCGTTTCGAATTGACTCTGAATTTTGTTTCACAAGGGAATGCCCATAAGATGGGTTCATGCATGTCGAAGTAGGTGGTAAAGTACAATGAGCATGCAAACTCTTCCACATATTGTGTGTTCTCATAAAACTGTAAATTATTGATAGCCCCCCTTTTTTTTTGGTTGACAGGGTTAACAAAATATGGTGCAGGCAATGAAGTTGTTTCTTAAATTACATCACTAAAACTGTTTAAGGAAAAAAGAAACCCAATGTTGTTCATAATTCATGTATCGTGTAATAATTAAAATAGAACACTCAATTGTCAGATATCTTATTATCTATGAATGATGTGTTAATACCAACAATTTGCCTTGTTGAAAACATACAAATTCCTCGAGACACAAAAAAGTAATTAATGTTGATATCTTACTATGTTTAGTACTTGCAACCTAGTTTTTCGTTCTTTCAACACCAAAGTTAATCCTATGTAATATGATTTCAAAGCTGAAAAATCTTTTACTTTCATTACAGAACGGAACGCTTTTAATGAATAATTTAAAAGTAACCCATATTTGAGTAAAACCTTTTGTCTTCAGGCAAAGTGTGGGAGGGAGATAAAATTACCGTACCGAAAGCAACTTCAATTTCTCTTAAGCGCTAAGTGACTGCTCAAGAAAATCCAAAATGGCAATACACTAAGCTTTCTTGTTATCGTTCATGCATGGCAATCGTTTCTTTTGGCTTGTCACGAGACCTTGAACCCATGACGTCAAAAGTTGACCTTTCACCTTTACAATTCAAAGAGACCATCTTAGATATATATAAAAAGGAGGTAATCTCAGCGGAAATGGTCTGATTTTCTTTTTCTTTTTGGTAAGATTTATCTATAGCGAAGAAATGGAAATGGTTAATTTCCGTTTGCATATTCTGCACCTGGCAAAGGGTAACTAGTCTTAGCTTTAGAATATAGTACAGAGGACAAACTACATGTAGTTCTGTCCCTAATTTTTACCGGTAGTTTGTTTTCTTTTAAGTCGTACGATATCTATTTTTGTCCCTAGTAACGCCAACACACAACTTTCAAAACTTTAAGAAAAAGATTTTCATTCAGGAAGTTGACTTGAACATTGCACAAACGGATATAGTACTAGTAATAACAGGTTGTTTATCTATTGCTTAATGTAAGGAGACATGTTTTTCGAAAGCAGGGATGACATACGCTTAATTAATATATTTTCTATTCCATGCCTTACTCATTCCAAACGTTACTTATTCCTTAATGAATCTACAAAAATAAATTTAAATAGATGTCATTTATTATAATGCATAATCACGAAACATACTATACGTACGCAATGACAGATCCCTTTCAAGTTCGGCGATATTCTCTATTTTATCAAATCTGATTGTGACGTAATTTGTTACCTGCGAACTGTACATTGATGAATTGTCAAACTTGTATAAGATAACAACAAAATATGTTTGCACTATTGTCATATTCTTTATAATTAAACTCGATATAAGCCTTGTAGTTTCTAAAAAAAAAAAAACCTCATACATTTATGTTGACAAAACTCGTTTTGCAAATACGTCCGAAGATGACGATAACACCATTACATAGTCTGGGTCTATGTCTTGCAGAAGTTTTACCATATAAAGTCACTATTCTAAAATATCACCCACCAGACCTTTGCGTGTTGGTACCAAACTAGGTCTCAAGGCATTATTTGGAAATTCTACAAGAATACATTTAATGAGTAAAGGTCATGTGTCCTTTTGATCGCTTAGACAGATAAATCTGTAACAAATTACAAATGAACTTTTACTGAGCTTAAGAAAGAGTTGCCAATTTCCACAATTTTGACATTTTAGTAGTAATTTACTTGAATCTGTCAATTCAAGGACAAAGTAAATTATTAAAACTACATGTATTTTTCTCACAATGCAATGTGAAATTTTGCTCATTTCACATTTTCATACGATCGTTTCCGGGTATTATATTCCCTTTTGTCTGTTAATTGCAATGAAATTTTCGATCGAGGAATATGAGCAACTCATTGTCTAATCATGAGCTTGATAAAATCCAACATCCATGCTTTATCTAAAACTTGTTCTGTATGTCATAAATGGGTTAAAATGTGTGCTTAAAGTAGAGGAAAAAAGTTAGTATATTATAATCCTCAACAACATGAAAACCTTCATCCTTAGAAAAAAAATTTAAATCAGATCTCTGCCGTATATCAATATTTTGTAACATGAGAGAAAAATTCATGTTATCCCCCCCCCCCCCCTTCGGTGAATGGAGGCTATACACCAGTATTGTTAGACAATCTTATTCCAACTGTCTTCTACAAAAAGAAATGAATAGCTCTTCAATCAGTATTTGATGGAACAAGCCCGTTTCTTCTGGACTCGGAAGAGCCTTATCGGCATAAGATTTCATCAGGCTGAAGACTGATGTCAATGCCGTTTTAATAGTAACTGACTGTGATGTCTGCCGCGTGGTGACGAGGCTATCGTCTGCTTGATGGAACGATACAATTTTCCTCATCACGACACCGACGATAACCTGTGACTGATTTGTCTGCTCTCGTTAATTAATTAAAAATATCTCAAGGTCCCTCTCAGAATGAAGGTTTTCAAAGAAATTCTATATCAAATTATAACCACATGATACCCTTTAATCTAATCTTGATAAGAAAATAGCAGTATCATTTGCAGTATCGGTATTACGTGATCATGGTGTTTTTAGGAAAAAACTGGCCACATCGGTTATATAATCGGGTGTTTGCTAATCATATCCATTTTAACCTGTTAACCAGGAATCCGGTAAATTGAGGATTAACATTCATGTATATCAGTTTTTCACATATATTTTACACTGTGCTCTTATTGCAGGACACACCAATACAGTAACAGTTTGCAACCAAACTAATTGAGAATGATGATATAGAACCTAACCATCAATCTTACTACAGAAACGGACATATCATTTTGTTTTCTTTTGTGACCAATTAGGGAAAAATCACTTTTTTCATTTTTTTAAAATTGAAAACAAAATTAAATGCTTAAGTTTACTAATTATGGACAAGTCTTGAATCACTTTTCCAAGGCGAGCACTTGTATCAACAGTTAAAGAGTCAGTTGACGCTGTCAATACCCCTAAGGGGCCTGGAACCAAATTATTCCACAAACAAGAAAACATAATTTGTGTTGCTTCTTCCGATCCCTATGCGGTTTGTCACATTATCGTAACACAAACGCGTTCTATTTAATTCCCTTAAGGGTGAACGATGGAAGACACTGCCAAACCAAATCAGAAAGAAATGTAAGCTTTGCATTTAGCGAAGAAAAGTTGGGCTATTTATTAAAAGTAAAAACTGGTTTCCTTGATGATACCTTTCTTTTAATGCTAGTCTTATTTACATCCGCATAAAAGAAATTTCAGAATTTGTGTTTGTCCTAAAATGATGAGTTTTGAGAAGTCTTTTTTGAGAAGTGTTTTTAAATACATGTAGTTACTTAGTATTTAATCAAACTAGCATAAGTATAAGTAGGAAATAAAAAATACAATCAGGAGCTTATATATTCCAAATATATGAACATTGTATTGAAATATTACATACTTGTATATAAACTTTCTACAACAGTAGATGGTAGTACATTTGTATGAACAATATCACAATATATCTTTTAACGATTACTCTGAATTCTGAAGGAAAATTACAGAAAATTCAGATGACCACTGTTCATGCAATAACACTGTTGTATAAATTTAAACCTCGAAAAATCACATAAATAAAGATCTTGCCCCACCGTCACCAAAATCTCCCATCCCTCAACCCAGTCCTCAACTCAAATTCTACAAAAGAAAAGTATATAAATTTGAGGTCAATACTCAGATTTGAGGCTGGGTATTGACTTGAGGAAAGTTGGTGACGGCGGGGCCTGGGGTTGTTAATGGCAAACTAGTGAGCACAATTGTGACACAGAAACTATGGCACTTCTTGGGCATCTATTTGTATCCAAATCCGCGCTGAGATCGAATTCTCCAGGAAGTCGATATTGGTCCAATTTCGGACACCAATGACAACAAATGCGAAAATTGGCTAATTGAATCAAGATTAAAACCTTATAAGCAGGCAGGTGCCCCTGCAACACAAGAACAGTTACGTCTGATCCTGGCGGGGCGGTAAATATTATTGATTTCAAATGCCGCTTTTAGAATCGTCTTAACTTTTTTATCGTCATAAGAATGACATAAGAGGTTATTCAATATACCTGTGTAGATATTAAAGAATGAAATGAATAGTTTCTACATTTAGAAACCACTACCTACAATATGTAATATTGATGCACTAAGGAAATGTAAAATCTAAGGCAAACAATCTGTATCGGAAGTTGGAGGCCTTCTAATTGAAAGTCGAGATCTTTTGGCGATAGATTTTTCTCTTGTTTTACAGTGAAGCCATATTACTTGTAGCTTGATCCCTATAAAAGACCTGGCATTTGCAGTTGGGAAACCTTACTTCC
>WFKH01011581.1:52749675-52754675 GCA_016163765.1 Magallana hongkongensis | reverse complement strand
TTACATGCAATATATTTAAAAACATGTTGTCTTAAACATTTTTAGATTTATCATTGGATACATGCTTTCTAAATACATGTTCGTGTACTTTTAAAGATACAAGTATTAAAAATGACTACTTATATTTCAGTGGGTAGTGGTGCATTTTTTCCAATTCTTATTGATGAATTATGATAATTTAAATTACAGAGCTGTGCTGTGCTAGAAAGACAAACGGTATGTACAGGAGGATATCTCACCAGCCAAAGCTTTAAGCACGAATAGCTTTACTGCTAAAATATGTGAACTAATGTTTAAGAATAGGTGACAACGGTCGGTTTTTGATTGTCAACAGAATAATTTTGCATAGTATTCTTAAGCATTGATTAAAAGAAAGGACAATTCATAAACTTACTGTTTACCACTAGTATTTGTCCTAAGTAGTGCGTGTACTATTTTCCATAACTGTATAAGTATTTCCAAATAGCCTGATTTTGTTTAAAGCAGTCTGTGCTTGTCATAATACTAGTAAATACATGTACATGAACACTTTTGGGAAATTTTCGTAATTTCTACCATAGTATTTCAGGGGGAAATATGAATTTTCCAATTTGATTTAAATACCAATTTATACTTGCATTGGATGTTACATATTGTATCAAAATTAATCCTAACACTTTAGTTCATAGGGTCACAGTGGGTCGACATTAATATCGGTATATACCAATGATTAACCATGTGGAATCCATAATGATGTACTACTCTAAAAACAATAAATAAATAAACAATACAATACAATACTTTCATAAAATAGGGTAGGAGGTATAAAGTACTGATTGGTATCGAACTCCGCTTTAGTGTGGGGCTAACACAATGAATAAACGACAACCAATCCAGCGACACGTTGTTTGCTTCTGTTCAAAGGCCCCTGTAAGCTTGGATAAACAAATATAATAATTCTGGCCTCTAACATTATGAATTCCTCTAAATTATTCACATTGTTCTCAGCATGCTATTTTGAAGAGTTTTCCTGTTACTAGATTATCTTTAAAAACGATTGTTTTGTGTGGGAGTCAAAGAAACAAGTGAAACAAGTTTTTCAATGAAGTAATTCATGAACCTCTTTTTCATTTAGAAATTCCCAAACTCTTCAATTAATACACATGCTTAAATTGAAAAATACACGTTAAATACATCAAGAATGGTTGTATGGTTCAAAGAAAAGATGGGAGAAGTTTTATTCTTATTAAGAATGAGCCCAGAAGGTGACTTGCTAAAGTATTCATAATGCATATTTTTATTGTTAAAATTCAAATATGTCAGAAGGACATAAACCTAGGGTAAGGTTTTTTATTTGATGTCAAGTTTATAAATGAAACCAAGCAACCTTTAGGTAGCTATCTTAAAACAACTATGTGAAAGGAATGTGGTGAGGAAACAAACAGACGATTAAAAAAGAATGCATAGTTCATATATAAAGGCTCTACGTTTATTACTGCAAAACGAAAGACGTCAACTGAACCATATGACGTAATTTTGCTAATTTTGAAGGTAATGTTTAGTTTCCCTGCTTTGCTAAGTTATGCATGCAAACGTCATGTTACCTACATGTTTTCCTTGTACATTCATATAATGTGTATCACTGAATCTAAATTTGGTGTTTAAAAAACATAATAGAAATTCAAAACAGTATCAGAATTTATGGATCACCATGTATCATTCCGTCAACGATAGCATCCATTGATAAGAATTTAAATTCTTTGCTACAACATAATATGAGTTGAAACCTAATCAAAATGAAAACAAACAGCCGATATAAAAGAAAAATGGTTGATTGGGCTTTTCCGAAAAGAAAAGAGAAAATTAAAACATGTTCAGAAATATGCAGGATATCCACGATTGGAATCCTGTCCATGCGAATGATGACTCAAAGCAACATATCGTAGTGAAAACTTCGTTTGATCCCTGTGCATAATGCACAAAGTTTATAAACCAGCTTGACCTGAAGGTATATTTCACCTATTTAGAAGTTTGCAATCTAGTATATGGAAAGGGAAATCGAGTAAACGAGTAAATTATTTCAACAAAGAATGATAACTCTTGATTTCAGAGAGAGAGAGAGAGAGAGAGAGAGAGAGATTTGTAATGTTGGAATCTTCTGTGTCTCGTTTTCTGAAAATACATTCTAAATAAAGTGAAATTTTCAGTTATATTGTGGCTTATATTTATTTTCATGGTTCATATTAACAATCAATATATCAATATTGCTAACAGAGTAGCAAGGTATTTTCGCTCAAACATGCATTATATACAAGCATGTTCATCGGCTTTATACTCGAGGTTAAGAAGCACAAGTACTCATTAGTATTTTGTGTTTTACCTGCTTATCCTATATTTATAATTTTGAAAAATACACGTCCACAACCTTGGCATTTTCTCTTATAAACCGAACACAGTTTGTTGTCTACAAAGTTGGCCAAATGCAGATAAACTGATCATTTTTATTTCCACGGCACAGTCTGTAATAAATACCACTTGGTCAGGACTCTAAAATGAAGGTTGAAAATTGTCGTTATTCCAACGGAATATATCATGAAATTTATTTCGTTTTCTATAAACAAATACATTAAAATTTCAGCTTGTCTTCCAAATGAATCTCATTGAGATAGCACATAAAAGACTTTGAAAAGAGGAATTTTCTGCAAAAATCATGAAGAATTGCTTTTTTCTCCAATCAAGTATTGAAACCCACGCATAACTCTATAAAAGAAGGTCAGCGATATCTCATTTAGTGACTTAAGGTATCGATTTTGTCCTTTGTTTTTAAAGATTCTTAACAAATGGGGGAGACACTTAGCAATTGATGTCAAGAAGTGCAAATAACGCCATCAGGACCAAGACATTTTCGTCCTCAATCATACACTAACGCTTTATCCAAATCGATGAAGGTTTGGACCAGTAAATGCAATCACGTCAATGTAGTGCCAATCAATCAAATCACCATTGATTATCTTACGTGAAAAGAAGCGGACAGCACAGTAAAATTGATGAGGCCAAGATCATAAAACTACATCGTATGAAATTAAGAAATTAGAATTCATTGATAGCCAAGATCATAAAACTATATAATCGTGTGAATTTAAGAAATTAGAATCCATTAAAGCTCAAAGTATTCTGAAAAGATTTGCAAGAATTACATTGTATGCACATTTGCTTGCGATCTATTGATCTGAAATAAACAAGACAACGGTTTAGAATTATTCTTACAATCGAGGATAATGCTTAGACAAATACATGTATATCTAATTCATTATTCAGGCGGTCTTCAAATGATGGAAAGATGGCGGAGAATACAAAAGCTTGTTAGCTTTTCATTGTTACAGACAGTGAAGAATTGTGTGTTTTGGCAACAAAAAACAGGCACCTCCCCCCTAGCTCGGGATATGACACCGGAAACTAAAGGGGAATAAGCTTTCATGTCAGAGTGCTCAGGAATCAAACATTTCTTTTATGTCAACAATACCCGATCGATCTAAGATAAAGTCAATATGTAGCCAGTGCGCGATTAGTCTTTGTAACTGCAAATTGATAGTGGTTTTTATACTGTATCCATATTTTAGCGTCTTTGATTTTATTGGTTTGTACAAAAAAAAAGAAAGAAAAACATTAGTATTGATATGATATATTGTTAATTAAAATGTTTAATAAATCAATGAACTAGTTTTCTTGATTCTGACGTGTCGCATTTGTTCAACTTGATGTTATTAACATTTATTTATCGTGTTTACTGTTCGTTCAAAGTTCCTTTAGCCTTAAAACATGGCGTATTTCTGATGAGGACAAAATGAAATACAACGAATGCTTGTCAGAAGTAGAGAAATAAATATAGTACTAAACAGCGTCTGAATTGGAAAATTGTAAAAATAAATATGGTAATGAACAGACTAATCATATACCTTTGAATTAAAGATACATATACAATGTATATATTTTTTTGAATTTGTTTTCATTCGTGCGCGGTAAATAGCAAAGAACCTCCCCACCCACCCCAAAATTGATAGATTAACAATTTCGATCTAAAATTAACTATAGGTTTTCTTTTCAGGGTTATTTTCAACAATATAACTCTAGTATATAAGATTGAAAAGGTATTTTTAAGCACTAATAAAAAGCTTACCGGGTTTATACGTATTTAAACGACAATATGAAGTAAATTATGTATTTTTGAAATTGGTGGTTCTACATGTATATAGTTCTGTACAACGTGTTACCGTAAATTTTACTGACAAATAAAATATCTGGACTTTCTAATCTTTATTCATGATTTAATCATCATTTTTTGCTTATATACCTGCGTTTAAGTTAAGAAGCAGTACTTTAGGTGCAAATTATCAAGATCATTGTCTTGTAGTTTAAAATATCTTTACCTTTGTAAAGCGAAGTAACTCTTCTGTTGAATATATATTAAAAAGCACGGCATAATTGAAAACATAGTGGTTCTGACAGCATTTACGTGTTCTTCTTTAATAAATGATAAAATTTAAACGTTTACATTGCAGTGAAAAAAAATTATCCATTGAAAGAAGAAAACATAAATTTGCTTTTAGTGAACTTGGAAACAAAAACTTCTCGTAACATAACTGGTGCAGTGATCATTTGAAATGGATATAAAAAATCTGTTTATCATACTATCACATTACACCCAAACTATTACTTTGTTTGTGGATGTAAAAAAGAAGGGGGGGGGGGGGGGGGGCAAAAAGGGATGTTCGAGGTACACGAATTCTAATCCCAACCACTTATCCACAATGTTAACTATAGTTATAATGCTTGTCTTGTCGCGGAAGATATATACTACGAGTTGCAATTTTGAAGGATTCAAAGCAAAACATATGTGGAATACACCCACCCCACCCCCCCAAAAAAATCCCAATAAATTCATATAAAAAATGGTAAAAACTATGCAAAAACAAAAGGGCTTGTTGTTGAGCATGTAAAATGTTGATAGAATAGTTCGACAG
>WFKH01011581.1:52687793-52729951 GCA_016163765.1 Magallana hongkongensis | reverse complement strand
CTAGACTGGTCCGTCACAATTTCTCCCATCCCATTACAGATATAAAAGGCAGGTCAAACACAATCTCTTAATTCAGCTATAAAGCTTAATTTAGCTATATAGCTTATCAAATCATATTTATAAATGCCACAATGCAAACAAGGTAGTGTAGAGTTACCCAAACAATGGAAGATTATTTTTGTCT
This sequence comes from Magallana hongkongensis, assembly GCA_016163765.1. Taxonomy (NCBI): domain Eukaryota; kingdom Metazoa; phylum Mollusca; class Bivalvia; order Ostreida; family Ostreidae; genus Magallana; species Magallana hongkongensis. The sequence goes on along the minus strand of WFKH01011581.1, from coordinate 52,729,767 downwards.
TTAAAGTGTTCAAAAGCTGCATTTAAAACTCTCTTTAATTTGGGTTGGTTTTTAATAGTCCATAGTGCAAATATGAGTAGTCACAATAACTTACGTCTTTTATTTAAAAATACATTTTAGTAAAAAATTTGCATTAAAATGTGCTGGCTAGCTTGACTCAGGTTTAAAATAGCTTTATCAAGGTATTCTGAATTAATAATGCTTTATACTATACTCTGTCCCGAGTTTTTGCTTCCACCACTTTTCGCTTGAAATTTCGATAATAATAAATACCTTTATGCTCAAACTACGTTCATCCACTAATATGAAAAATGTCCAGATTATCTGTTTTGAAACGCCCCCTCTACCGCTTCAGGTTTCAATACACATCCCAAAATAGAAAGTCTACGGAGATTTTGCATTGCATCAGCCATTAATAAGCCCGGATGATAACGTTGAAAAATTGCGCGAGGTGTCCCGAGTACTTCCGAATGGAGAAAAGATGTAAACATTTCCCATTATAAATCTCCGTAAGAAATTTGTTTTCGTTCCTGTAAACTATAATGAGTGAAAAGGGATAATTTGTCAATGAAGATATCTTGGATATTTTCCATTTCATCGATTTCAACTGTACTTCTTTCACAGGTATGTGTATTTTTATTAAAAATCATCAAAAAGTGATGGAAGCAATAACTCGGGACAGACTATAGCTAATTTAAGCTACATAGCTATTAAATAAAGAGATTGTGCTGGACCTGTCATTAACAGATTTTTTCTCAAAAACAGCTAAACCAAACACAATGAAAACTTGCTAAATTAAGCAATACAACTAAATCAAGAGATTGTGATCAACCCCTTCTACATTAACTATAAAGATTTATGAAAAATCAAGTCTGTGCAAGTTCGTGCAAAATTAGGTGTAAACTGAAAATAACGACACAAAATACATAAATTGATATCAACTTACTGAAGTGCTCCTTGGGCTTTTGCAAACAATAAACAAATAAGTAACGTAAAAGACCACAACAACGCCAGCGTAAAGAAGCCAGCCCCGACACCCAAAACAAGCGCCATGTCTAAACAAAACACTTGGCTATGAATAACGAGCCCGATTAAAATGTTAATCATACAAATTTAAAATTATTTTGGATTCATTTTTTATTGTTTATCACATTTTATAGTTATATAAAAATGTCTGGAAAATGATCGTAAGATTTGTCTCGATTGTTATCGGGAGGTCATCCTTTAAACTCGGGCTTGCCATGCAGCAGAGTCACGTGATCAGAAAGCGCGCCAATGCTGACGGACAAAAACATCAGAAATGACAACAGCACACCAAGACTCTTTAGCTGCATTTTTTGGGCGCAGTCCTTTGAGTACCGTTCACCAAGGTTAAAAGAGTTTTGTTATTTTTTTAGTTTAAAAAAGGATCTTACAGGTTTTTTCTCCACTTCAAGGAATTTTGTAAAATCTATTTTGCAGGTGTATAAAAATAGCAATCTAACGTGAAAATGTTCAACTCGCAGATATTGCATGATAAACATAATTCACCCATCTGTAGACTTATCATGTTGATTGAATAAAAATAGTTATACTTTAGAAATGTAGAGGTTTTAAAAATATCCTCATACTTTAACAAATGTCTATTTTTATTTTTTGTTACTAAATAATATAAAGATGATTTTTCTTTTAATTTTTGGACCCAAATTGACCTGTAATCCACAGGATGAGACCATGTGCCTAATTGCATAATGTTTGCCCATTTGGGATGTGATATTTGAAATAACGGCATATACCATTTTGGTATTTTATTACAAATTTTTATGTTAAATTATAACAGGGTTCGACATTAACCTTAGTCCGTTAGTCACAGACTAATAGATTTTAAGTCGGACTAACAAACTTTCTGTCTAGTCGGTCCGGTTGGACTAATATAAAAATTCTGCTGAAAAAATTGTGTAAATTATCGATGTGCGATTGTTGACAATTTACTTGAAAACCCTGACTTTATTTTTAGTATCTAGCATGATGCAAATTGATATGATACATTGCGGTGATTATAGAGTTACTGAGTGAAAACAACAGAGGTACAAGATGATATGGGTGACTTAATTATTTTTTTGCCCTAAGGGGATGTATGAGAAAATAGGTGACAAGCGCACGTGTTCACAACAATGGCTTCGAAAGGTACGCTTCGGTGTTTAAAAAAATATATAGGTGAAACGAATCTTCTGTGAGTTGTTTAATTTAAATGAATTGTGTTAAATCATTTGTCTTAAATTGCTTATTATTTTTAACTGATTTTTAAATTACTTAGATAACGAAAAGAACATGGTAGCACAATTAAAGCCTAGATCTATTGCACAGATCTATTTTTAACATCTGTAATGGCGGCATACACCATGTACACCGAGATAGTGAATACGCAGCTCATTGCTGTGTACTGAATGGTACAATACAACTAAGCCAGTAATACACCTGTAAGAAAAAACATCAAAAATTCATTGTGGTGTATGATACGTACCCTTCTTACAAATTCTAATAAACAAGAATAGATATGGGTTACCCCATATCCAAGATATTCGACTGTTAAATTACTTGAATTTTCACTGTGCTCAGCCGATCTCTTAAGTTAAAATCACAGAACTTGTTAAGAAACTGACGTATAAAGTTCTTCATGTCCGTATTAAATACTGCCACCCGTCATTAGCAAACAGTAGGGCTGTGTATTGGTAAAGATTTTTCGATACGATATGATACAATACTTTCAGATGCGATATCCGATATATTGGATTACTATTTAGTTAAGCATTATCAAGAATAAAGTACTATAATAAACCAAAATTACAGTGATTTTGATTGATTTTTTAAATACAATAACAAAACAAGCACTCAGTCTGTCTTGTTTGAGTCAATGAGAGTAACAGAAAAAGAGTCAGTTAGGTAACTTATAATGTTTCCCCAAATACCAGGGACATAAGTACTAATTTATATGATACTTTATATGAACTGATCATTGCCATACCGTTTAATCAAAAATTAGGATATAAATGATCAGGGGGTAGTTACTTAGTTATTCATGCATAGGTATTTATAAGCATTGAAACTCTCATGCTACAACTCCTTTTAAAATCACGTTTTTATTCAGAAATACAAGGAAATTTACAATTTCAGGGCTCGGCACGTTCGTGTTTAAATTTATATCAATTTTAAAATCGTTTCCTTCTTTAACATTTGTCATTTAGGGACGAGTTCTATGTTATTGAATATGGAGTTATAAAATAAGAAAAAAAAAATAAAATTCATCCATCAAATAAACAGCAGGCATATAGAATTCCTCTGCAGGCATATGAATTCTATATTTTAAAGAAGTTACAAATGTACGTAACTCTACCAAACATTGAACATTATTCCTAATTTTGGGCTACTTAATTATTATTAAGTCAACTTTATATTTTAGTATGATAAGTTTAGTTAAGTAAAGTTAAATATCAATGAAAAAATGAAAATTATCCATCAGGTAAACCGATTTTCTCGGCAGGCGTGTTTTCCCCAGCAGGCGTGTTTTAGTTTGACCGTGGAGGAATAAACAATCAGACTTGTACTAACGAGTGTATTTATTGTCTGACTGGTCTTTTACGAAACATATAATACATTCAGTGATTTACTTTAAGCTTGTTCTTTAGAATATACTAGATTCTACTCGTGCTCATCATACTGAAAGCCATTACTAAATAAGTAACTTCGATCCCGACCTTAAAAAGCGCAAATTTCAAACCCGACTTTATATTGGCGTATCGTCGAAACTGTGTATCGAATATCGCTGGACAGTCGTATACCGGTACATATCGATATATCGACACAGCCCTAGCAAACAGTGCACACGTCTGTGCTTAAACAGAGTCTACACAAGTGCGACCAGAAATATGGTGCAGGTGTTGCGTAACCATTCCGTCGTTAAAAAAACAAAAAAGAAATAACACAAACTCACACACAGCAAATAATTAAAAGAGATTGTGTGATAGCTAACGAACAATAATCATGAAAATAATATAATTATTGTAATAATATAAGCAATATTCATTAGTGATTTGTCAATCGAAGAATGACCTTCATTTTCGTGAAAAAGACTGAGGAGGCAGCGAGCGTAGGAATATGAATACTTCACATTTACATTTCTTGGGGTATGGTGTTTTTTCAAAATAATTTTACGTTAATTTTGTTTTCTTCCACGTATTACATATACATCGATATTCTAAACATTTATTGTAATGTTGTACCTGCTGATCATGAACAGAACTATATTTTTCAGCGCAATTGTGTAAAGAGTACCTGACTTTAGTAATATATCTTGAATAGATAGTAGGCACTGATCGAATATATTAAAAACAGTGTATTATATGAGACAAAATACGGTGATGCTTATTTTATTTATTTTTGACGGACAAATAAAATTGCCTGCGGACTAGTTAAAGTTAACAGGCACTAGTCCGGCTGGACTAATACATAAAAAAGTTAGTATCGACCCCTGTATAAATAGAACAATTTTTGGTAAGAATTTTTTCTTTTCACCTAAGGTTTGTGAAATTGTGATCCCCAAGAAGTGTATCATTTTCTCAGGTTGCAAAAAAGGTTGTATACTTAAAGTAGTTGCACTTTGTGTTTTTTACTCAGGAATGCAATATTTTTTGCAAAATAAAATTTTTTTTGCACTGAAAATTTATATCCCATTTGAGATAATACATACCAAACAGGCTTTTATAACCTGTTTGAACAATTGATCTCAACTGTTTACACATGTCCACTGTAAAGTTTGTTCTTTGTGTACATCTAAATCTTATTTTATTACAGATGATGGACCCCAGAGTAGAACTACAGTTTCCCCGGAAGAGCAAATAATACAACAGAGGGGAAGATTAAGATCCAGTCCAAGAAGAAAAGCTTTAACCTCCAATTCTCCTAGAATAAAAGTCACTGAAATGGGTAAAAAGTTGAATTGGTTCATCATCATAATCTTTGATAATGCAAAACAGAAGTGTAAATAAAAAAATCAAATTCTTGGTTTTCAGTAAAATAATTATGTTTTGATTTTACTCTATTTTTAGAGCATATTAATATATGTATTTACAAACTTAAATTGGACAGATTCGGCATAATTTATTATCACCAAAATGAACTTGTTGCATTCAAATCATTTAGTTTAGTATATGAAATAGAAAACTTTTTAAGTTAAACACCATTTTGTTCACACAGCTGACTTAATATCAGACTCTCCAAATGATTCAAGTGGATGGACGCCACTAAGAAAGAAATCTCAGGTGGATGGAATTAAGAGGCGACTTCAGCTTGAGGAGAGGACCACAAGAGGGGATGTTGAAAGTGAACCACAGGAGGACAGCATGGACAGAAATGAAGAAATTGTTCCTAAAGTAAGTCATATAATTCTATGCATAAACTGTGTTTAATAATGATTTGCAAGCTTTTTTGAAGAATTTTTAATCTGTCTACACATTATGAATTTTTCACTCAAGTACTGCAATCAAGTGTAAACTTTAATAACTAAATCAAAAAAAAAAAATTACAGCAGAACTTTGTTGCATTTAATTTTTTCAACACATTTTTGTGCATGTTAAAGGACATATCGCATGTTTTTAAAGTATGGGACATTTTACATTTTTTGCCTTCCTTGTGTATATATTAATTACTTGTAACAGTTTGTTTGCTGTATAAAAGAGGTAAATAGCCATATCAATTTAAATCATAGCCCCGATCGTATAAAAACTCGTTAATTAGATAGCGTGTCACGTGGTATGGTGATGTCACATGCGACCTTCTTCGAACAGCTGATTGTAAACAAATTGTAGGATTAGCATTATCTTCTTTAAATCTTGGACATTTTTTCACCATGTACGATGTTTTTTCCATGTTGACTAAATTAAAAGAATCTTATTATTCAGTCGTACATGTTTGAGGCACCAGTACAGATAAAAAATGATGTTATAGCCGAAGATTTGACGATGAAGTCGGCAATAACGATCAAATTGATCGACGTGTAAACATGGTAAACACAACTTAAATAGTAAGGATTTTAACTAAAAAATCGGTTACAGGTGTTTATTTTATCAAAATCTACTATAATTTTGTTTTTAGCGTTCTATATGACTCAGAATGTTCATTGTTGGAAAACTGTGGTGCACAAGAAGTTTGTTTCTTCGGCCGCATATTATAACTGGTCACAACTTTCCAAGGTTATTTACTTCATAAATATACACTGTATAAATAAATGTAGCAGAAAAAAAAAACGTTTTTTCTTTAATTGTTTTGTTTTTCAGTAAGATCCCCGTTTTCGATCTATTGACGTATAAATGTATATCAACAAACTTTGTCTTGGCCTATTTATAGTGTAAACATTCAATATCGACAACTCCTTGACTTCTCCCACAAAAAATAAAACAGAAATCTCACATATCGTCCTTATGATTTCTGCAGAGGTGAACTATGAATGAAGAAATCATTTATACAAAACCGACGCATACATGTATGTATCGTTTAACAATATCAATAAGAAAACAGCTAATGAAGCGGTATCCAAAATGGCGTCCTCTCTTGTTATTATCCTCCGATGAACTTGCGTTTTGTAAACAGGCCCCTAGCTGTGCATAGACATCTATTTTTCTCTTTGAAAAATAAATACGATTTCTTTATGAAACTAAAATATACCCATATAATTAATAATATATATATTAAATGTTTATTTATAAATCCTCTCGTCGACAGATAGGCCCCTTTTTGTCGCAAGACTACCGCATACTTTCGTAAGGGAAAGTAAAAAAAAACAACTGTCCAAATCCCCATTTTTGACAACTAGAACACCCGCAGGAGGCACAAAACACCATCATGTCCCGTTATTGACAACTTGATAGGTGAAAATTAGTTTAATTGTCATTTAAATCTAATCCAATTACAAAGATGGCTAACAGCACCTTCTCGCTCGAGGTCGCATATGACGTCACACATAATGCGGGTAGATCGAGAGAGAAAATATGCATATCGCGACATTTGAATTTCATCGCTTTCAAACTAATGAATTAGCCAGATTTTTTTATTTAAACGATAATAAACTTCATTTTTAATGAGTATAGAACGATTTTATCAAAAAAATTCTGAAAATTGAAAAACATGCGATATGTCCTTTAAGTTAGTAGTAAATAGATATTTAACAGGATTATAATAAGAAACAGTAACTTTTGTCGATGTGAAGCTCCTATTTGTTGTAATGAACACATCAGTTGACTGTGGCAATACTGAAAGACATAGTTGTCTGAACTCCAATTGGTTTCATTTTCAGAAAAAGCGGAAATATACCAAATCTAATAAATCGGAGCCACCTAATCTACACAAGAGGTTATCAGCATTGAGTTGTGAACAGCTAACAAAACTCATAGAAAATCTTGTGGGAAACCACCCAGAGCTTGAAGAGGTAATTCTATCATTTAGTGCTCCATTCCTACTAGTATGAACAGTTTTAAAACTTATTAAAGTGTTTGAACTTTAAAATGTGTTGAAATTTGTATGCAATATAAAGTGAAAGATCTGTAATTTTTGCATTAGTATGTTGATCATCACAGAGCATTCGGTTCTTTTTTATGCAGGAAATAGCCGTACCTAGTCCAGATATCAGCAATTTGTTAGAGAATTTGGAACGTTGTAAAAGCAACATCTTTAAGTCCTTTCCCAATTCCAGATGGGGTTCAAACAGAGATGCCTTCTGTTACAGACGGGTCAAAACTCATTTGGACAGCTTCACTGTAAGATATTCTGTAGTCTTCAATTCCAGTATTTAAAAGTTTATGTTAAAATTGAGGAAGAGTAAGAACATTTTAGCATATGTTTTAATAAAAGTACAACAGTGTTACTGTTTTATCAGGGGATTTTTAAGGCGTCGAGCTAATGCTCAGCAGCCTTCTAGCGATCGTCTGGATTGGCAATTGTCCAAATTCTCACATTCTGCACCGCCTTTTTAATGCGCATAAGAAATAAGTTCCTTAATATCAAAAGTATTACAAGATTATTATTCCATTTGTTCAACTAAATTGTGTACAAAAAACCCAACTTTGCCTCCCTAGTTATTGACAACTCATTGTGTAAGTGTAAATTTGTTTAATCAAGAAATGGTGGATGAATACAATAAGATATAAAAATTCACTAAATATTATTTTAGTTTATCGCTTACATTTTGATTGGAGACCGTGCCCGATGGAAAAAAAATTTGATATTTAAATTTATTTGTTATCGGGCATGGTCTCCAAAATAAATGTAAGCGATAAACGTATCTAGTGATTTTGTTGCAATAAATAAACACGATAATGCAGTTGGTTTGGTCGAGCATTTTAGATAGCACGTGGTGTGGATTTGTTTGTAAACAACCATACCATAGGTAATCTTGTTTCAAACGGGAATTGAAATAAATAAAAGTACCGGTATGTTTTATTATTATAATTAGGGACACACTGTTAATTTATTCAAATTATGAACCTGTGAACATTGTTCAAAGACTGTTTAAAGCAGAAAGAAAATTATTTATTTTTGAACTTTGAAATTTCTTCGATTTTTGTAAACATGATGAGTTATTGTATTATAAATGCACACTACCTATTTGATAAGGAAATATACTGATTTTTTTTAAAGCAGCACAAAACTAAATTAATTTACTTTTTTATTCCAATATTATTTGATATAGGCCTACTACTATTAGTACAGAAATTCAAATTATTGACCATTTCTATATAAAAGAAAATGTCAGCTTGACGCCTTTGTGGCCGTTCCGGCCTTTGATTTGTATTTTGGGTTTGTTTTTTTTTTAAGTGACTAAAGATAGACATTTTGATTGTGGTCTCTTCTCATTTCCTTGTCTTTTTGCCTAAAAAAAAATAACAGAATAGAACTTTATCATTATCTTGAATGAGAATGTCTCACCCCAAAATATAAAAACATGAATATTTCAGAAATCCTGCATCGATCAAGGAAAACAGCTGGAGTCCTTTGAATCTTGGACAGCATTGATAGACTACATACTTAAAGCTTGGGAAATAGTAGATGAGTTACCTCAATGGGATAACCCTGACCACAACAAGACTAAAAACAGATGCTTCAAGACCCTAGGTGTACAGTGTAAGAAATCCATCAGCCACAGTCATCTTACTCAGTCAGAGTATAGGGACATGTTGTCCAGGTTAGTGTCTAAAACAGGGAAAAACTGATGAACTATTTTACCTATGTTGATATTGTGTTCAGAGGACAACACTAATCAATATTTCTAAATCAGGGGAAATGAATATTGCATAAGTGTTAGATATGTAATCAGGTTACTGTTGTAAAGTTATGTTAAGTGCAGTCTTGTGTTACAATAAGCTGAATAGAATACTGTCAGTGTGATCCCCTATTTGTGTACATTGGCAATTGTTTGCACTCTAATCAAATATTTGTTATAAAAGAAATAATTATATTTATTATATGTTTGCCTCAATATGCGGTGGATTTACTAAAGAAAAAAACCCCAAGATTAAACCCTGATAAAAGAATCTTTTATGATTAAGAATGGTATATAATTTTTATCCAGCTTGTTGTTTATTTTTGATCTCCTTGCTAAGACTCAAGGAGGAATAAAAACATATTTCATTCCAACTCATGAGAGATCCTAAATAAATTTGTGGGAAAATGTTATGTACATGTATGTATTTATGTTCTCTCTTTGTTACTTAATATTCATGATAATTACATGTATTTCATTTTTCAGGTTAGAAGAGGCTGTCCAAATTAATGATAATCTTCTGCCATGTATTCAATTAGTAAAGAAAAAAATTACATGAATGATGATGGAGTTGAAAAGTGTAGTCAGTGCATATCATCATTTACATATGCAAATAATGGATTTTTAAGTGTTGACTGGAAACAAGAGAAAATTCAGCAACTATCAGATTGAATGAAAGAAATTGCTTGGAGTACAAAGGAATAATTGCTGACATTTGTCATTTGGAAACCCAAGAATAAATGCCAAATGGATACCAAAAAGAAAAACACTTTGCTAGAAGGAAAACTAAGAATAAAAACAATTTATTTCTTAGCTTGAAGCAAAATAAGTAATCTGATTCAGTAAAAGCGATCATCTGGTGTGACCATCATTTTATCCATTTTCTTCTGTAAACATAGAAAGCATATCTAAATGACAGAGGCTGAGAATATATTCTAGTTAAATGAGCAATGGAGCATGTTTACAGTGCTTTTAAAAAGTGCATGTACATTGTCTGACTAGTGTTCTTGAAGTGCTGTTAACACTTGTTTGATTAACACTGTTTCTCAGGATCAGGCTTATTGAGCAGTCTGTTGTTGACAGCTGTTAAAGCTTGTATCTCTTAAAAATATTTATTGCTTGTTTGATGATCTAATTATGTACTGTTTTACAGTGAAAAATCAAATTCATGAATACTTATTGTATGCTCTTTGTTTTGAATAAAAAATGTTATAGCCTTGAGAGTTGTCTGGGAATTATTCATTGTTAAATGTTGATGATGGTTGTACAAATTAAAGTTTTATCATTTAGGTAAGAAAGGGAGTTACTCCGGTATCTGATTATGTACAAGTTTCCAATGACGTGTTTTACATTAAATGCTAGAGATCTACCGGTATACATTTTCTTAAATTACTCGAGACATATCAAAAATGGCAATTCTTGAGTCTTGAGTTAAATATCCCTTTTATTTTTCTGTTTTATTCTACACGGGTGTATGATCAGTAAGTAGTAATTATTAGGGCCCTGCTCTTTGGGCACCCACTAGGGATCAATCTGTCTGGATCCAGCAACAGTATTTTTCTCTCACTTTGGCACAATCTGGCACTTAAATGGTGCTTGTGGGTATATAGTATGCAGTGACCTTGAACCATCTTTCTAGACTAAAGGTCAAGGTACGTGTACAATGTAGTTATATTTGAATACAGTTTTTGACCATAATTTGTATTCCCTTGGTCCAGTTTTGCTCAGACTGTATCAAAAGACTATCGTTAAATGCGCCTAATAATTACAAAGTATGTACATTAGTTCAGTGCCATAAGGTGTCCTTAACAAGTAAATTTAAATAATCATGTACACATACGTGTATTGTGCTTCATTAAATATTTCATAAGCAATCTTTGTTTATTTTCTATACTATTACATTTTGAAATATTTGCAAGAAGTAACGGGTATCGGAAAGTGGACGTACATGTACTATTCAAATCTGGTCAGGTAATGCAGGTCTGATTAACTCGAGACTGGACGTTAAAGTTCAAGTGTTATTTATTTAATCAAGAGTATGCAATAAAATTTTTATCAGTATTTGATAAAAGAGTACTTTCATCCAGATCTTTTACTGGACATCGAAAAGAGCGATGGCAGCATATATATTCCTATTCCTTTCATTTCTTGGTAAGGCATTTTTAACATTTAATTTCTTGAGTTTCTTGAGTTTGACTTTACTTTAAATCCAAAAAATTATAAAGATTGAATATATATTTAATAATATTATATTCAGTATTTCAATTTTACAAGGACATGTAATTTATCGTTAGATTTTAGATTCACGGTGTTATAATATATCCATAACGAAAATGGACAGTAAAATAAAATAGTTATCATGATACACAGTCGTCACTTGTCAGGTTTTGTATTCCATACTTGATCATCATATTTTTTATGTAAACTTTTGACAACAACTACGTTTATGCCCTCTATTTATAAATATGGATATAAGAGACGACTTAATATTATACACATAAAACTTAGACATTACTCTATCTTAAACTTCGATCACTTCAGATGAAATATTATTGAAAGCCCTAATTGTCAATATGGATTACCAGAAGATTCCTATCATTTGTGTTTTGGATGTAAGAAATATACCAATGCACGAAATGAACTGTTTAAACCTTTTAAACTTAAATCAAATTAACATTATTAAATAATTGTCATTTACTTTTGTGGGGAGATGAATCACTGGCTGTCAATTTAAACCAACGTATTTTTTTTTTTTTTTTTAAATTTTTTTTTTGCTGTTCAACGTTTTATCAGAGATTGTGGTAGATTGTTTTACTGCCTAGACCAAATTCAATTAGAACTGTTTATAAATACATGTACGTTTCACTTTGTTCATCAATTTAACCATTTTAATAATATGCATTCCTAAGTACTTTCATTTCTAACTATTACACAGACACTTGTAAATTGTTATACATGGTAAGAACCTCGTAAGTTGTAAGAACTTGCGTTCGAACCATTTGTATATATATTTTCATGCAATAAAATACATGTATGTTCAAATCAAACCATATGGATATAAAGGTTATTTAAAAGAAACGGATTACCTATTCCTGCAGCTCTGTTACTAAGCCTTGATTAACAACGTTATACAATGTACATACAATTTCAATTGAAATTGTAATTTTTTAATGACGAACGTTGTAATATGAACTTACGTACAAACAAAAAAGCGAGATTCACGTGTATTAAAAGTACGTGTACACCCAAAAGAACCAAACCAGTGGCATTTGTATCTCACTAATATCTTAAAATCGTATATGTTTCAGACATTCATTAATATCAAAATTTGCTAATCTTCTTGGCTGGATAGTTTTATGAATGAGAATTGCTTAAAGTTCAAACAAAAGCGAAAATCCAAATTTTTTAATAAAATCCTTATTTTTGACATTTATTGTTTCTCATAGAAGTTATTTCACAAAATGAAAAGCATTGAAAATTAACAGGAATAGGCAGTCATAACGAAGACTTGAAATTTTGTCCTATGGGTTTCGAAATTGGGTACACGAAATTGGCGCATAATAAATCTGTTTAACAACCAAATCAAAAGGATAATTGTCATGACCATATCAACAGCACTTGACACATGGGCGGAAAGTTTGCAAAGAGGTCATTAAAATGTAAAAACTTTGATAAAAATTACTGAAGGTATATTCAGTTTGAGAATTGGAGGACACAAGCCTTTCAGTTCAAAATTGTAAATTACCATAGTATATCATAAATCTGTTAGGGGCTGTTCGCTGATCATTTTATTTTACATTAGCGTACTTGCAGGCACATGTCAAATAATCACTTAATAAACATCAGTTGTATACACGTGACTAATATCATGCATCTCGATGTCCATTGACCATTTTTCATTTTGAAAATCCAAAACCATGAAATTCTTAAAAAAGGAAATTACATTATTAGGCATATGATTTTCAGTGAACATGCAAATACTGTTGCAGGTGCTTTGGCAGAAGTACAAATAACAGTGTCGCCTTCTGTGACCACTGGGCGTGATGAACTGGGAGTGGCCTGTCAGTATAATACGAGTGACACCGCGATAACCGACGTGAATTCCATCCAAATGTACAGCAACGCTTCCGGTCTGCTCGGATCAGAAGATTCCAAAATAGTCTCGATAGTTTATGATCGCAGTTCAAATGCAGGTCTAATATCTTGGCAACATTCAGGAATAGGAGGGAGGGCCAACGTTTCCGGCAATGTGGACTCGCCTTCGTCGTCACTTCTTCATTTACATGTTCCCGCCTCCAATGTTTTATGTGAGGACGGCGCCACCTATCGGTGTGAATTTTCTGTGACGAGATCAGGATCCCCTCTAATTCAACATCGGGATGCGACAATAACTGTCCTAGGTATGATTCACTGGCACAGATGATTATATGCTGGATTGTTTTTCTTTAAATAAATAAAAAAAAATGAGTAAGCTCACATATCCCAAGCCTCAAATTGTTTGAAATATTACCTTGTATTTATATAACTGCATTCAAAATTGCTAAAAAATTTTCCATTTGCAGAAGGACCAGATGAAGTTTCTTTTTCACGATATTCATCCAAACCAGAACTCTTTTCGAACGCCTCTTTAAGTATATACCCGGCCAATACTACAGTAACTCTGACGTGTAATGCAACGGTTGGATCAACACCGGAAGCAGTGCAACTCTGTTACCTTGATGGTTCCGAGAACAGCACAGGATATGTTCCATTCAACATCTCCAGTATCACCGACTCGGGAGTGATGGCGTCTGGAGCATGCAATAACCGGCGCCTACTCACTTTTGAATATCATTTGGAAACAAATGACAGCGCCACCTTCCTCTGTATGATTGGTGGGAATGGAACGTGTGTGGATGGTCTTCTCGAAGAAACATACACAATACGATCAGGTATAATTCTTCTACATTTAACATACAATTGCAGTAATATGAATGTCATTCTATTTGTAATAAACACGGACCATTATTTTGCTTTTAACTGCTGGGGTCTTTAAATCGATTGAATTGCTTTACGAAACATTTATCCTTTAGAGAAAACTGCTATTTAAATCGTTTGTCTTCTGCTGCGCGCTATTAACCAAAAATGTCAAAGCGAATGCATAATAAAAACATAAGCACAGAAATGAAGACTTTCGGGATGAACTTTTAAAAAAAAATCATACATTATCACACGATACATAAACACGGCATTAAGTTTTGATTTGGTAGCACTACGAAAATAACATCATTAAATGAAAATATTTTAGTAAATGAGTTTAACGACAAAAGACAGTATAACACAAATTTTGATTACAACCACAGAATCTGGCGATTTGTACATAACCACAGAACCTGGTATAGAAAACCAAACTTTGACAACAACAGATTATGTAATGGAAAACCAAACTTTGATAACCACAGAACCTCTTCTAGGAAACCAATCACTGACAACCACCGAACCTGGCATAGAAAACCAAACTTTTACAACCAACGGACCTGGTATAGAAAACCAAACTTTGATAAGCACCGAACCTGGTATTGAAAACCAAACTTTGATAAGCACCGAACCTGGTATAGAAAACCAAACTTTAACAACCACCGGACCTGGCATGCAAAACCAAACTTTGACGACCACTGAACCTAGTTTAGAAAACCAAACGTTGACAACAACTGAAACTAATGTGGAAAACCAAACTTTTGTCACCACCACTGAGCATGGTATTGAAAACCAAACTTTGACAACCACCGGACCTGGTATGGAAAACCAAACTTTGACAACCACAGAACCTGGTACGGAAAACCAAACTTTGACAATCACAGAACCTGGTATGGAAAACCAAACTTTTGTCACAACCACTGAGCATAACATTGGAAATCAAACGTTTTCAACAACCACTGAAACTGGTTATGAAAACCAATCAACGCTTACAACCTCTTGGACCAACGACACATCTTTTACAACCACAGAGTCCTCAACTGATGTTAATTATACTAACTGGACGGTGTCTATGGTAACGGAGCCTAATTCTTCGTTTGGAACGACCAGAGGTAATGGAATAGTAACAAACATCAATAAAACAGCCACCACCGACGATGGAGTGCATGACAACAAACAAACACAACGTCATCAAAATGGCCATAGCAGCAAACATTTAAATACTCCCAGTATTACGGGGAAATATTGCTTACTTTGATCATTGTTTTTGTTGCTTATTTTCTTTATTACTAGTATATCTTTATTAATAATTTTTCACGCTTTGCAGACTCAAGCTTCTCTGGAGAAACAACAAGAGATACAACGCATGCGTTAAGTACGTCGCACGCGAGCGCTAGCGCTTCTGCTTCTACGGTTGAGGGTGGTGAGGGGGGCAGTACAACAACATCTTTAGAGCCACACAGTACCACCACTCTCCCTGTAACTACTGCCACTGCTGCCTCAGTTAATTACACCGCAGAAGGTTCGTCTCGGGCATGAAAAAGCGTTAACATTTTCTTGCAAAGTGCAATAAATTTTCGCATGCGCACATAATACATTTACAGTAGTATATTACGGCGCATCAATGCAATGCTGAAATAGTTTTACAGAAAATGATTTTATTAGTTGCACATGGATAGTTGGGCTCAACAAGGCTATTTGTTAAATTTAATGGCGAACGTTTCACAATCTTTTTATTTAAAGGTGAATGTTACGGTCAGCTGATGAATTAAGTAAACATGCAACTTCACGCACGCATTTCTAGAAATAATGCAATTATTTCAGCGTCAAGCGATGCAGTTCCAACTTCTTCCACATCCTCCGTTTCTTCCCTTCTTCCTTCCTCCAGCGTATCTGACTCATCCAGCACAACGCTTTCCACTGTAGGTGTTACCGATTCACCGAGACCAACGCTTGCACCCACAACAGGTGCTCAAATAACGTTTACACTGGGGGCAAACCCAACTACACCCTCCAGCGCTTCGAAACAGTTCAAGTTTTCAGTAGTGTGTGAGTGTTATCTTTCTAATTTCTGACGGTTATCATATTATATCCTGTCCATTCGTATCATAAGTGTTAAAGCTCTGCATGATTCAATGTTCTTGTACGATCACTTCTTTTCCTTCATATTTTCAGATTTTGCTGCAATTACGCTCATGAATTTGCTTTTACTGAAGATTTAAAGCAACAGCTACTGTGTTGAAAACAGAGAAAGTGTTAGACTTGAACACTTGAAGAAGGTTTCGCCATTTGAGGAGTCTTGGTTGTCAATAACTAATCTATATGATCATCTTCAGTGTAATCACGATTGAAATGTACTCTAGACACGATCACCTGCTTTCTGTCACATTTTTAGTCCAATACCAATGCATAGATAGTTAGATTTATTCTTCTGTCCGGAGGTTAAATCTACAGGAACCATTAGATGGCAGCGACCTCCTAGCATATAGTAAAATTGTCTAAATATATAATCATGTTTTTTTTAATTTCATTACTGTTCATAATTTAAGAGTAAGTCTTTTCACACTTTCACTATAGAATTATCTTAACACATCTAAATTCAATGTTTTGTTATTTTGTACTATCTCACTTAAAAAATACAATGGTTATGCCATTAAAAATACCTCTGAACATGATCTTGACTGGATTGAATTAATTGATCTTGACCTACACGAAACTATACTGGGGCAGTCATAACGTGAATCTCGTCCAAATTTTCAAAGTGCATGTATAAAAGATGATATCTGTTTTTCTTGATTCAATGAGGTTTTCAAACCTCTCAGTCCACTAAGCGAGCTTTCAAAATGGTACATACAACGTACCTTTGTATGGATTTGCTTGAATTGAAAGTTTATCCTTAATGTCATTTCCTTATTTAAACAATAGAACAGGGACACTGAAAGATGAAATGAGAGAATATGGGAGAACGGTCGCCTGAAAAGATGCACAAACGCATCCAAATCCTGGATAAAATTGCTAGCATTAAAGAACATCATAAGGAATTTCCGTCAAGAAATTGAAAAGATATGCAAATCAGAATGCAAAGTTATAAAAAAGTTAAAAAAAAAAAAGGTCATGGTATAGGAAGGTAGCATGTGGTTGTTAAAATGATTGATTGATCCTCCTCAAGCTTTCTATATTTCTTTAACTAATCACGTACTGCTAGTTTCAAATCACATGCATTCTGGAATTAATTAATTGAAATTCTGCATTAGTAATGGTCAAAATAATGCGTTATTAATTAAGCGAATAGCTTGCCGTATTTTTTTTTAACCTGAATGTGTACTATATAGCGCTCTTTCTAGGGATTGAGACTAAAAACCTATTAAAAATATCTTTAGCATATATCAAGTTTTCTATTTTAATATAATTATCAGCAGGGAGACCAATTTTACAATTTTTTTTTATAATCTTTGAGACTTATGTTTATATCGTGTCTTCTCTGCTGACGTCCCTGAGAGTGTTTGGTGTGCAACGTGAATTTCAAATGTGTGGAAACTGTGCATCATTTATGACATATCCATTGCAAATTCAAACCTCTAGTATTTAATGACTGGTTGTGGCACAACCGCAAAATTTTGGAGTAGCTCATTGCCAGTTTGAATATTGATTATAAAAATAAAGAACTTAAATAGCACAAACCAAACTTTTTTTATTACACATTAAAAACTATTCTTTTAAGGTCAACTCTTATCTTTCCAGGGCAAGAAATTTTTGCTTAGACCATCTAGCCTTGTTAAAATCTGATTAAGGACTAAGGAGAAGTCATTCTTTCTCATCTTTAACTTTCCTTAATATTTGTTATATGCTGATGCATCTATCATAAATAAATATATCACATGAATAATGTTTCACTTTTTATTTATGACATAACTTATACAGCATAGAAATGTCATCTGTATCAAAATAAATATTTCATTTGCATCTTTGTTGGATTTGACAAATGAAAACACATTATAAAATGTAAACTAGTAAATGTACAAGTACATACCAGTAGATAGTATTTTTACAAAAAGATTTTACAGCTGTTAATTTACATGTAAGTAAACCCAGGTCTACAGGAGAGAAAACCATTGAAAAGAACTTATGAATTGCAATAATAAAGCTTAAAAAAATACTTTTAATATCTGGCTGCAATGAAAGTATTCAAGATGAATTACATAACCATCAATAACTAGTGATTGCTAAAGATGTAGCTCAAATAAGAATCACTTGATATCAACGTAATCAGTTAATGTAACTGATTCCAGTTCATCTCAATCAGCAGTAATGAATTATATTAAATGCATGTAAGAATTTAGACAACCTCAAATATACAAATATGTTGGTATCTTAACTTAAAAGAAATCAGCTGCCTTTGAGCGAGGGGTGGACTTTAAACTCATCACCGGAGTGTTTTTTTTAGGAACTGGTGTCCCTGTATATTTCTTTGAACTCACTGGTGTTCTCAGTTTTTTAACACTAGATGGCGTTCTCTGCACCACCCTTACTTTTTTTACATGCGGGGTTGCCTGTCGCAAGATCTTCTGTGATGAAACACTTGTCACACCATCAGGTGTTGCTATAGTAACGTTCGATTTTGGTGTTTTCTGGGATGAACTGTCTGGTGTTTTCAGTATCCCTTGCTCAGGTTTCTTGTTCGGATTATAAGGAGCTGGGCTGAACTGAATACTCTTCTTAAAATCTGAAAAAAATTGTCATTTTTATAAAGGCTTTTGTCTTTAAGTCTCATTCAACTATAATTTCTTGTAGAAACAAAACATACAGAGCCTGAAACTATCATATTTACTCCCTTATTTTGCAACTCAGATTTTTAAAGAAACTGAAGTTTACTGAATTCTATATCAGCATACATAGCTACAATGCAAACATTAAAAAGATTTAACAAGGTACTAACCAACAGCTTTGTTTTTCTTCATGTCGAATGTGACTTTCCTTTTAGAGCTACGACTCCCTGCATCACTCCCCAATACTCTCTGTAGATTAGAAATTCAATTCATATGAGTTACATGTATCACCAAATTCGAGGTATCTTATACATGTTAATAGTGAATTGTTTTGTTTATTAAAAAAATATTTTCAGACATTAAAGATATGTTCAAGGCATGTATGTTGATGTTAATTTTTTTTTAATTCAAACTTCACTTAAAATGAATAAGCCATTTTGAAAAAAAAAACTTCACTATAAATTGACACATATGGAATATTTTTCATTTCTGTTTAAGGACAAGACTATTACTAGGACAACAAGTACTTCATTTATTTATTTTTTATCAATGCAACTCCTGGCCTACCTTTGATGCCTTCCCTGGGTCTGTGTTTGGTGCTGCCACCTTGGCCAATGACCTCCTAATGAAGGCTGGAGGAGTGTGGACTCCATGTTCAAATTGAGCAAACTTTTTGCCCTCTGTAACTTTTAGTAGTTGTTCGTGAATTCCCTTCAGTTTCCCTGTGTATTTTTTATTGGGTACCCAGATCTCCACTTCCTCTTCCAAGACATTTTTCTTTAATTCTTTGTTGTGGCTTCCTTCTTGGTCATGAATATGTTTGAGTTCCAGTGTGTCCAACCCAACATGTCTGTGGACAGGTGTCGTTTTATTTGAATTAACACTAGCACTTTCACCTACTTCAAATTCTGGTGTATCAAAGTCTTTCACCCCACTATCAGTTGATTGTAAAGTCCTTGCTTTTTTAGATGTTGAAGAAACAGACGATACAGCAGCATCCTTTTTATTTGAGTTTTTTGCAGGCGTTGGTGTTTTTTTACTCTTTATATTATCAACATGTACTAGCGTATCAACACCTGCAGTCGCACAGGTCGAATCTGCTTGTTTGGACTTTTTTGAAGGCTCGGCAGATGATGTTTCTTTTTTACGTTTTCCAAGTAACTTGTCTTTTAGTTTTGTGAGTCCTTTCTCCTTTTTTGTCTTCCCATTTACTACAGTCTGAGTCTTTGCCTTTTCATCTGTGCCTTGCTTTCCAGTGTCAGGTGCTGAATTCTCTTTCTTTATTTTCTTTAGATCTGGTTCATCACTGTTCTCTAAATAAATATCAAACTCATTTTAGAATGAATTCAAGCAAAGTTTATGTCTCATGGTGTTAATGTAAAAGCATGTACATTAGTTATACAACAAAACATACATTGTGTAAACGAAAAACATCATAAATATTTCATATTAAATTACTGGAAGCACTGATAAATCTATGCTTATCATAGCTCTGTGCAGTGTTAAGACTGTTGGTGCAAAGAAAACTGCAATAAATGTACCCTTCTGTCGGTTTTTCTTTCGTTTCTGACTTTTCTTTTTCCGTCTGTGGACTTCTGTCTCCATGGAAATTAGCTTGTTGACTGACTGAGCAAATTCCTTTCGATTGATGTAACCCTTGTTCAGATCAGAGTAATCCTTTTCCTTGACTGGCAAGACACCTTCATTTAAATCTCTAAACCTGAAATTTACATGCTCACCATTAGAACAAATGTATATATATGTACAGCAAAACTATAATATAACGAACATGGATATAGAGAATTTACGGCTATAATGAATTCTCATTCATGTTCTGGCAAAGTTCTTATATAAACCTATAGAAAATTGCCGTTTATAACGAACACTGCTATAACGAAATTAAGGCTATAACGAAGTAATTTTAAAACCTCCGTTGGCAAAATTTAACGTATTTTTCAATTATATAACGAATATTTTCAATTACAAATTTCATTGAAGATGCATGAAATTTAAAGATACGTATATAAAACACTCAAATTCAAATATTATTCAGAATTTTCTTTTTAAAAATTGAAGTGATAAGGTTATATTGACATTTTTTGTAAATGAGGGAAATATTCATTTCTTAACTTACGATAAATTGAAGAAGTGTCAGCTGATTATTATAACGAATTCGCTACAAGATTTCTTACAAATTTGCTATAAAGGTATAATGAATTACGGCTATAAGGAAGTTTTTTCTATGGTCCCTTGAAATTCGCTATAAACGAATTTTGCTGTACTTACAACCTGTACAAGTATAAGTATATAGAGTTTAAAAAAATTGTGTACTTTAATATCGTCTTCATACTTTACACCTACATGTATATGTAAATTAGAAACTCCTCCTCTGACATTTTTTTTCTCTTTTAAATTAAAAAATAAATTTATCTAAAAACAGGGCAATTATCAATGGCCTCCTGGTCCCAATTATACATGTATCATTTGACAGAAGGATAAGAGGTATGTAGCAACTTACTTTTTAACAACATTGTATATTAGAGTTCTGTGGCGACTCAAACATTCTGGACTCTTCCCAAGCTCAAACAACCTGTCTGCAATAGCTCCATAGTCAAACTGAAAAAAATGGACAAACACTGAATGAAAGACAAAATCATTATGGAATCAGGCATATTGGCATAAGTGGATGAGGCAGTCTGACTAAAGCCAGTCCTTTAGTCAGACTGGTGGATAAGGTACCTCAGGTGCATAGACAGTTGCTCTTCAGCCTCATTAAATCAGTTTTTTGCCTCCATCGTAAGTCAGGCAAGATGAAGAAAGATTTACATCATACAGAGCATATTGTAATAGCTGATCATCACTCCTACAGGAATGATGTTATATTGTGTACACCTCCAATTCATAGTGAAGATTGAATCTAATGTCACTCAAGAATTTTCCTGGTTTTTTCAAAAGCTATGTTTCTGAAAACATGTTGCCTGAGTAAGTTACAATTAATCTTATACTGTAAATATACATGTGACAGATAATTAATTTAATATTCACAGCACATGTTTAATGGTGCAGCAAGAAAAATGCAGTTTTATCTTGGACAAAATGTTTCTGAGATTCTCCTGAGAATGGTTTGAAAAAATAAAATTTAAGTCTGGCCTCTACATTTATTTCTTCCAGAGACTGATGGGGTTTTACTTAAAACAATGACCAAACCTAGACATTTAATTGTGTCCTAACATAAATGGTCATTCTTCAAAATGTAACTAAGCTTTTCTGAAAATATTTTTAGAATGCTTTAAGTCAAGGATAGGAGCACTTACTTGACACCTCAAATACTTATCTTTCTCCCAAAAAGTAGAACTTACTGTGATACCCTTCAGACTCATTAAATCAGTATTTGCCTCCACCGACAGTCAGGCAATGTAATGCTTCATCATACAGGGCTATCACTTTAGAACTGGAGTGGAAATTCTCAATCGAATAATATTCTTACTCAGCTCAAAATTGGTATACCCGTAATGTGATATACCAGTAAATGTAAATAATAATCAACAAAATATATTTAGTAAAGTTCTATTAAAAATGTGTCTTGCACAATTTGTAGAAGCGTGATATCAAAGCACTTTATTGCATCTGCATGTCAGAACAATTATGAATACTGTCACTTGTATTATAAAATACCTATAGTAAGCCTACAGGTAAAAATATTAAATAAAACCTATCTAAAAATGCTTTTTATGTTGATCATTAGCATTCTTGTCTAATAGATATTTGTATATCTTTAAATAATCAACAAGAAGCGGCTGAAAAAGAATATAGCTCATGGTATAGTTAGATTACTACCTAATGCTAATTGTTTCATGAGAATCTAATATGTACTGCATGAACTAGCATATGGTGTCCCTTTTCTTAAATTAAACACATTTAAAATGGGAATAAATGCTAACAAATCAATAATCTATAGCATGTACGCCCGACTTGCCCGTGACTGGCTTAGTAAACCATGATTGTGCCCTTCAGACTCATTAAATCAGTATTTTGCCTCCATGGACAGTCAGGCAATGTAATGCTTCATCATACAGGGCTATATCATTATACCAGAGTGAGCTATAAATATCTTTGTCAGAAAAGACACCACTAGAGACTACATGTAAAGAAAATAAATCAATGTGAGACTACATGTAAAGAAAATAAATCAATGTAAAATTCTATGCAGCACAAATGTAGGGGAAAAGCATGGAAACATGACTGTAGTGTTGCCTATCACATGAGAATTAATTTGTAGATGTTTGATAATTTCTAAAGAAATGTCAGATATCTCTGCCAAACTCACATCAAGCCTTGGAGGTGTATCATCCTCCTCATCAGAGTCATCCTCATCCACTCCATTGTTGTTTGCTTCATCTTCTTTCTGTCAATAAAACATTGAGATTTCAAATTTGTACATCCTAGCAAATAAAAACATAGTCAATAAATAAGCTTATATATAAAAGCATCGTAACTTTATAATTTTTTAGAGGTTACTGAAATCAAATGAGTGTATAAATATTGGAAGGTTCCATTTTACATGAAAACTTTTTCAATACACCATAAAATGGAGAGAGGAAAAGAAGAACCTGAATGAGGCGTTCTGCTCTTTGCTTCGCATCATCAACTGTCTGCTGTATAATGGCCTCAAACACTCTAGAAATTACTCGCTTCACCAGAGTCGTACTTAAAATACAAAAGGTTTATATCTGTTAGATGATAAATATTACCTGGAATACACGATTGCAAAATACATTATTAAAATAAGCTAAACAAAATTGAAGGTTAAAACTTACTTATTAGATTCTGCTAGGTATGTAGAAAATGGCTCTAGAAAATCAACAATCTGGCTGGAGGTAAGCTGTGAAAAAAGCCCAAAACTTTAGATCTTAAAGAAACCCATACACAAATCAAGAATTATATTCATAACTTAACATTTCACATTTTTATTACATAAAAAAAAGAGATTAACTTCACTGTAAATCATTCTATAAATATTAATATTAAATATATATTTAAATCACTCAATTTGCATTTATTAAAGTTGTGTGAAAAACTACTAGTATACATATTAGTGAGAACATTAGCACCCTGTTTAATTGAAAAACTTACCACATTGGCTCCTACTTTTTCAATCTCATCTAGATAAATGTCGGTGATATGGATTTTGTATCCATCATTTTCTGCCATTAGAACTTGTTTCTTTAGGATCTGACAGAACAGTTCAATGTATTTCTTTTTCCACTTTGCTTTCTTTAGAAGAGCTAAACCTTGACCCAGCATTTCTCTGGAAAGCTAAACGGAGGGTAAAAAAGTTATATATTATTATATAATTATAAAAATTCCTAAGTTAATAAGAAGTATTTCAAGAAAAATTTACAAGTTCATGTATGCTTAGATACTTCAAGAGTAAAATGTGTGGTATATTTTGACAAAGATATTCATGTCTATACCTCAGTCCACCTAATCAGTCTCATTAAATCAGTTTTTAACTGTCACAGAAATTATATACAGTTGTGAATTTATCATCATCTCAGGTGGAGTGCACATCTAGACATGTATTCAATGTGTCTTTTGTTCATTACCATCATGAATTTGTCCATCCTCCACCTATCTATTCCACTCCATTCTCTTGATTCTGTCTGGAAGAAAACTCCAAGGAACAACAAAGAAATATCCACATTGCCAAACACATGAACTAGTTTGCAAATGTTGTCTGAAAGTTCTTCCTGCAATCATATTAAACAATACAAAATTACATACACATGTCAATGACATCTTACAGAATTTTAAGACACATGATAATGACAAATTTTAGACATGAGCAGAAACATTGGAAACAGGTGGGATACTGGTACAAAAAAGTTTTTGATTGCCTTTTTTCCTATGAGAATATCATATTAAATAAAAAATCTAGTAATCACAGGTAACAAGAATTGTCTTTTGAACAAAAGAATAATTATAGTATAAGTGGCTAACATTAGTACAGACCAATGGGGATTTTTTCAAATGATATTAAAAGATGTTCCAACATAATATTAAAGGAGACAACACTTGATTCGTGTATAATTTAAAAAATATGTTAAAATCTTTGTGAAATAAAATACAGACTTAAATTTTGATGCATAAAAACCTGCAGATAAATGATTTGGTTTCTTTATACCTGAATTAAAGGTTTGTCCTGCATCCACATACAATAATGAAGCCCTTTCCATATTTTCAAAAAGTCTGCTTCTGAAAAATTATTCTTTCATATTGAGACTTCAGATTTTAAACTAACTATATCAATTTTTCATAAATAACGCTGAAATACAAACAGAATCAAAGTGCAACATTGAATTCCACATGTGTTAAATATTTAAAGTGAAACACACGTGGTGCACTAAATTCAATGCAAAATATTTAATTTCATTGTTAAAGTTAATTAGAATTTACCCTTTCCATCGCTTGTTCGAGACTGGAGCCATTTCTTTAGTTTCTTAAATGCAATGTCCCTCGTTCTCTTTTCATTTGCGGCTAGTTTTTGTGCAAAATGCACCTCCGCCGAAGCACAGGGTGCTGCCATTTTCCCCATAAATGTCCCGGATGTAAAATTTAGCAACCCCGATCCCGATGACTTTACCAAATCAAGAACTTGATGAAAACAAACCCAACAATTACTCTCTAAATGGGATTTTCGTTAAAAACTAAACAAGTATTAACAAAATAATATTTTGAAATATATGTTGGTATATACAATCCTAGATGCAAATCCTGTACAGTTCAGAAGCTACAACCCATATACCAAAAGTATGTCAGGTAACTTTTTCAGTGAATATTTCATTGAAAACAAACTTTCTTAAGAATAGAATTGTTCCAAAGTAACGCCTGATACGATTTTAAAAGATGTAGCTTAATAAATTATAATCATAATATGGAGTTCATGCTTTTTTGAAAAATTAAATTTTACGAAAGAGATGATCAGAAGTTAAAGTTCAATAAATATCAAAATGTGCAAATTATATGCATTTGTCAATCTTTCTTTTAAAAAAATTACTAAAGTTTCACGCACCAGAAATTTGATTTGAATTAAGGTTTTTTTTTCATCGATATATTCAGTGAAGAAAAAGAACATATCGATATGTAAGTGTAGCTAGGTTTATAAGATTTAATTATAATTCAATGAGTATAATCATTATGAATATTTTTACGCTATTGGTAACATCGCATAGCGAACTGTAAATTGTGTTAAAACTTACGCATCGTTGTAAATATTGAACTAGAATTGAGTTTTACTAAAAAAATATTCATATTACTGATATTTGCGTATCAATGTATATCTTTTTAATTTACGGCCCTGGTTATAGTTGTATGAATGGAACCGCATGCATATGGTTGTAGTAAAGTTAATTAGAGAGGTGTGTAGGGAACTATATGATATGAGTGTATACAACTTTATCTGAACAGTTTTCTTTCAAATACAATGATTTATATTTACTTATATACTTTATATAGTAATAATCATGAGATCGAAGTAGATATATGTAACAAGTATACATGTTCATACAGTAGTTTTCAGAATATTTTTATATGAATGCATGTTATTCAATACTTTTCTTTTTAAAATTAACTTGCCTTCTCTTAAATGATATGATCATATCTATCTAAATTTTCAGTCAAAAAAAATCGCATTTTTGTGACCTTTCTGATGTTTGTGACCTGTTTTGTGCAGCAGCACCGGGTCAATTTAGAAACATTTAATATCTAATTAAACGCCAAAATGAACAGCGACATAAAAGTGAAGTAAATGTCTTATAAAGAAACATGTTTGCACTCTCTTCAAATTCATTTCCGTGTACTTATCCTTCTTTAAGAAGATTTCACGTAAGTCAACGATAGAGTGGGTTAACAAGGAAATTTATACACGCATTAGATGAATTTATGTTTGGTTTCAAAGGCCAGACCTTTCACCAATTAAAATAGACGATGCCATTGCATGTACACCTGGATGTACCTGAATTAAATAAATCTTAGTTCTTCAAAAGAGCTGATTGCTCTTATGGGTCCCAGATCAGAATTTTTGAACACCGACCCCAATGTTACCCGTCAGCCCTTGGATATCTGAAAGTATTAGATTTTATGGAATTGTTATGATTTTTTCGTGTTTTAGCTTTCACTTCAAAGAAAACATAATAAAGCAGGATATGAATTGAGATTCGTGTTTTGCTTTCACGTCATTGACTTGAGTTTTATCTTTTTTGGTCATTATTTGTACACTGACGGTTTGATCGTGTCGTGTCACCGGTAAGGGGAAACCTAGGAATGTACTCGACATAACTTGCAACAACACGGCACCAGCAACATTTAGAATAATACCTTGTTTAGATCTTATCCACATTATTTACAGTCTTCCTCCAACACATTGAAAAATGTGTACATTGTATTTTGTATACTCATACTTACTCTCTCTCTCTCTCTCTCTCTCTCTCTCTCTCTCTCTCTCTCTCTGGGTGATCTTTCTACAAGGAATTACAATAGCAACAAACGCAAACAATATCCTATATATTACAGGCAAAGTCTGTATACAAGGATAAAGGCTATGCTTTTTCATATCCTTAAAGAAAATAACCATATCATATTACCATGTGCTTTACAATAAATGCTTGCAATTTTTATCTGACATTTGTCTCTAATTTAGATCCAAAAAAGAAAGAACGTGTATCTCTATTGAATGCTCTTAGAATTCGTTTATAGTATGCATATGTTTTTGTCATTGTCAAAAGCAAGACAGAAAATCATATTCAATGTCACAGTTTACTTAAAACAAGTTGCCGATCAAGGTAAGTGTTAAGCCGTATTCAGGAATGTGCCATAAGATATAAAAGTTAATGCACAATCATATTAAAAACTTTATGAGCCCATGGAGATTTACATCAGAAAGTCGGGGTTTAAAGTCGCGTGGATTAGCTAGATTAGTGGTATTGTACATATGTAAATATTGGACGAAATAGATATTTAAATGAGACAGGGGGATCAGCCCCAGACAAAGCAGGAAAGTCAAATATTGTTGGATTAGAGCAGCGTAAGTGTTTACAATGCCTAAAACCCAGTACAGGTATGAACACTATTAATAGTTTAGTAGGAAATGATCGGCTGGGCTTCGAAGACGCGTATTGGACAACGGGCTCTGGTTTCATGAATGACATTTACACCACAATACACAGACGTGCAGGTGAAAAAATCATGTTGTCGAAGGTGTAGGGGGACATTTTCGTTGCATGGATCGACAGTCGTGCTTCTGGTTCACCGTTCACAGGTATTTTATTTTATTTTCCTCCTTTCCTTCCCAGTTTGCCCCTGTTTCTAGGTAAGCTTTCAGCTAGGATATTTTTATGGCACGAAATGACAAACCCAGAGTTATAAACACAGCCATAAAGCATACGGAAAGTTTGGGATTTCCTTGATTAGAACTTGTTTGTACCCAACATCTGAAGGTAAGATGTATCTCCAGGTAAAACCGATATAAATCGTCTGCTATGTACGTGTGCATGTATCTACTGTAGGGCGAAGAGCCATGGTGGAATATAGATTTTCACACCTTGGAATCATTTTGTCAATAAAAACTTGTCAGCCGGATCGAAAAAAACTAGTAATGACCTGGAGTGATTGTAAATAATCCATGTTTGATATTGTTTTAGTCATTGACCAAGCCATAAATTAAAATTTTATGAAATATTTGCTCTCTTTAAATTCAGGGGGGTTGAAATACAGTCAGTCTGTTTATTTCGTTGCAGATTGACTCGTGCAACTTGACAAAGCAACTTTAGACGTAGAAAATATCTCCAGGGGTCCACAGATTCCTTATGTACGCAACAAAAGAAGGTTAGTTACAAAAGCATTTATGATTAATTTATACATTTTAAGGGGTTTAAAAAACATTTTGATTTGCATAAAGGAAACATTTACTGAGTTAAGTTATCGAATCTGATTTCGTCATGCATGCTCGGGTCTACCCTGGAACACCACGCTTTTGATTGTGCATTGCTTCACTAGCCTTACAATTGAAACCATTACACCTTGGAATGTTTTCATTTTACTTTATTTTAATGTTAATAATATTGGAATGAGAGAGAGACCTTGAAAACGACCCCTGGAAGTCTGCTCAAAGTTTGACATTTGAATATTGTCTGGCTCCTCTATCTCACAAAGTTATTGACGGGTTTTGTACAAGAGCATCGAAAGGAAAAGACGCTATCATTTAAAATTATCTGGACATAATTTTTTCACAATTTCTTTTTTCACTGAATGTATTGCTTTTTCACGTTGAAAGTTAGAATACTGGGCAAATCATAATGGGAGTAAAGGGGATTGTTGAAATGCATGGTACCATACAATCCAATAGGTAATTGACGTTTTAAAGTTGTCAAAATCCTGGATGAAATAACATATTGTTTAAAAGCAACTTTAAAAAGCGATATTAATCACACAGCGGTAGATTGGGATCAAGTAATTATCTGGTCACGCCTGGTTAAGCCTTTTCTCTCAGGTTTCATTGGCAATTGACACCATCTGATATGGCTTAAGATAGTCATCACGAATTTGTTTTCCCCATAATGCCTGTGTGTCCGTGATTTATGATCTGATAAAGAGCTTGAACTTCTCTTGTTCCCCGATAGGCCGTGTACGGGTGGACGATTTTCGGATTAAATATTAAACGTACCTGGTAATTAAACCATATAATTTACCTGTGACCCCGAGGGCCCATTAACGACATATTTACACCCAGGTACCATTAATCAATATATTCATTTGTTATTTATCCCATCGAAGTGTCATCACCTAATTGTACTTTAGAATTCGAAACATGTTTCTTCCTTATAATTAAGAAGTGGCTGAGTTCCAAATTAACATCGGAATATATTAAATATTTCAGTAAGTGGACATGCTGTCAATTTCAATAAACCATTTCCCCTTGTTAGGGGCACATACTGTTTTCTGATAGGTGGGTTACTTGATCGTTTGAAAATCCGTATTCTTGTCATCTTCACAAACACTGCCAATTAATTACACCGAATGTTGTCCTAATGTGTACAAAAGCACCAAAGCATATGGTCAATTAGTTTGAAAAATTGAGTTAAGAAGACTGGTAAACAGGTATGAAAAGATTAAGTGTTAAACGTTTCGGCTCGAAAAGAAAGGCTTCGGTTTAAAACAAATTAGCTATTACTTGTGATATTTAGCAGGCTTTGGCTCAATCAAAGACTGGGTCTTGTCTTGTCCTTTGTCACCTGTGTAAGCCATTGTCTGTTCTTGTCATCTAGAATAGCTTTTGCGTCCATTTACCTTTTCACCTAGGATCCTGGATGGGCAGCTTTTTTACATGGGATATTTTTTAACATAACGTGCAGCTTTGTAGAACAAAACACTCTTTAGTTGTAAGTTAACACTAATATTTTAGCGGCTATTCATCAAGATATCCCGATGAAGCGCATTTTTGCATTATTTTTCGATTAAGATTTATGCCTTTAAATTCTCGTCTTATCTTACACCCATAAAATCATTTCTTTTATTGCACAAAAGTGTCCGCGCATTAATGGAAGTTTTAATCTTTTTAAATACTTAAGACAGGTGTCTCCTCTGTATGTGTATGCAAAATACAAACCAAGTCCCCTCTTTTCGCAGGTAAATCGGAAAATGCTCACACCGTCCATTGAAGATGAAGCTTCGTTATTTTGACGTTGTGGTGGCCGCTGTTCTGTTATGTATCGTGGCGAAAACCGCTTCTTGCCCTCCACCATGTCGCTGTCATAAGCAGTTGTATACGTATTGTGACAATGCCTCCTTAACCGCCAACCATCTAGGTGATGTACTACTGAATACCCCAACAACGACCATATACTTGGACTTAAGTTTGAACAGCATTTCATACCTCCCTGAAAAGATTTTTGACGGTCATCCTCAACTTACAAGTGTGAACCTTGCAAGGAATGCCATTGGGAGCGTCTCTCCAAAAGTGTTTGTGCCTTTGACACAACTACGAAAGTTGTTTTTGGAAGAGAATAACATTGTTGTCATCAATTCCGGATTATTTTCTTCTCTGGAAAAATTGGAAATTCTTAGATTAGACGGAAACAAAATAGAGGATGTACATAACACTAGCTTTGAAAATCTTGTAAGCTTGGAAGAGCTTTATCTCCGCGACAACCATTTAAATGAAATCCCGTCTTTGTTATTTTCCAAGACAACGAAACTACGGGTTTTGGATCTCTCAGATAATCTCATTGAATACATCCATGATGGAACCTTTACACATCTGAGAAACTTAGAACTGTTATCGTTAGCTAAAAACAGAATTCGTTCATTACAGTCATTTAGTCTAAGTGGACTAGTCAATTTAAGGGAGCTAAGTCTTCGTAGCAATAAACTATCAGTTTTGCGTGCAACTGATTTGGATGCGGTACGATTTAGTCTTCGGGAGCTTGACTTATCATCAAACGTATTGTCGACCCTGACTAGCAATGTGTTTCGGGGCATGGGGAATCTAGTGAATTTGAATATTAGTGAAAATAATGTCGAACTAATAAACGACAGTGCATTTTTCGGGTTATCTCTAGACAAACTGCTTCTGAATAGTAACAAGTTAACCCAGATTTGGAGGTCTTCGTTTCGTGGAGTGCAAAGAATCGCTTATTTGGATTTTAGTTCTAATGAAATATCGCGCATAGAGACAGGAGCATTCGACAGTTTCAACGAATTTATATTTGTACTGGATCTATCAAAGAACAAACTCACAAAACTACAATATGGAATGGTACGGGAATTGAAATCTCTTCAAGTGCTGAGATTAGCCCATAATGAAATAGAAGAAGTGGTTAATACCGCTATGAAAGATCTAACAAATCTTCAGGAACTCGACATTGGTAAAAATAAATTCACAGTGATAGACGCTAAGGATTTTGTCGGTCCCCTTAATTCCTTAAAACTATTTTCTCTACAATGTAATACATTGGAAAGATTTGTGAATTTTAATTTTGATAAAAACATTTTTATATCTATGAATCTAACTATCTCAAATGTACTGTCCCGGTCAGTCAATGTATCGTGGCCATACGCAAAGGGAGGTCAGTTATACTGGTCGATGACCATCAAATGTGTGGATTCGAACGCGTGTCCATTTGATTCGCAACCAAGTTATTTACCAGCATACAGGGAAAGTTACGTGATAGATAAACTGATGCCTGTATCTCAGTATTATGTATGTGTTAACCCAGAATTCGCAAATAGCAATGTAAGGGTGGAACAGTGTCTGTTTATTATGACGTCAGAGGAAGTGATCACCAGCACGAAATCTCCCTCCACAGAAGTGAACCCTCTTGCAGCATCTGACGCTACTTTACCAAGAACTATATTTTGTGCAATTTTATCCATGATCTATCTTATTCTTAATACTTGTTTATGTCGAAGTTAATTCGTATGCAAATATACAGAAAAGCCAAATGTTACCGCCTTTATATTCTATATACTGAAAAGATTTGAAAGAAAATACATCAATGGAACATACTACCAGTATGTCTGTACATTCTAATAAGCCCAGAAAGGCCAAGGTGACTGAATTTTTTTTTCAAAACGAATGCACTTGAAACGCACTACATGGACAAATTAATGAAATGAAAAATGACAATATATTAATTGTGGGCAAAACGCAAAATCTCTATACTAGTACAATGATTAGGAAATGCGTGTGAAATCTATGAAATATTTGGGTTTGTCATATAACCCAGGCTTAGTCTATCTCGTAAAAATACTTTCTGTATTGATTTTGGGATATCGCTTTAATATGAAACCAGACGTTGAAAGGTAAACCGTCCTTCTAAACCAAAAATACACATCATGCACAGGGGAGCGATGTCACAGGGGTTCATTTTTTGTTTTAAGATACTTGTCTGCTGTTCACGAATGTCAATATTTACCAATGATTGACTACCAAAATATTGTCCCTTTCTTGTTTCACATTGTAGTCTTACTGTAAATGCATAATCGTGTTTGGATATATTCAAGAATGAAAAGTTATGATACGAGTGGTCCATTTAGGCGACAGCCCTGGAATTTAAAGTAAACATCACACGGCTGCACTCTTAAGTAAGCAACACACTTGTTAATAATCGAAAGTGCATTTGAAAGTAAGACAAATAGAAACAATTTTAAATTCATGTCAAATGCCCCTCTACTGATCAAGGCAGCAAAACGTGCAAAACAGACAGGAGAAATGTCGAAACTTTGCCAATTTATAAAGAGGCTTGTAGTTGCAGGCAATTTTAAAAGAAAGGATTAGAAACGGTTTAAACCACGGTTCATCAGACTGCTATAACAAGGCATCCCCCTCTCTTTACCTGCATTAAGAAGACAGATATCCTGCCAACTTTAGAATTTCTCTAGCTTTGATGTGCTTTAATTGACATCTTTGATGTGCCAGCGGCTCTTTGGCTTTTATCGTCCCCTTTCATTCCAACATTCAGTTGACCAATGTGTAGAAAGGTCATTCATACATCTATTCAAGCTTGGTCGGCTCTTCAGTGTAGTTTTAAATATCTCGGTATAAATTGGTTCGTTATTTTTAAAGCAAATGGAACATAAAAACGAAAAACACAAGTCGTAAAAAATAATTTTATTACAAAGCTATATAGTGCAAAGTTGTTTGCCTCGCAAAAATCACTTGCCGCTAAAAATTATTTTAAAAATTTGATCTATAAATGTGGCATGCAAAACAACAATAGACAGATGATTTGATTATTGATTATCATTCATTTTGATATCTTAAAATGTTTTATGATGGTAAGATAATCTCACACAATATGCATACGTTTAAAAACTTAAGTCACTCTCTTTATGAATATGATCTACAATAAAAACTAAACTAATCAGCACATACATATACACAATTATACATGTACATACTCGTACATTAGGAAGGTACTATATGAAGACAAAATTAATATATTCAACCTCACAACAAAATAAAACAGTGCTACTGAACTCAGTAACAAAATACCGGTACTACGCAAATTGTTTAAGTTACCCTATATGGAATGAAAAATAAATATATTATGAGACTATTTTCTACCATTTTAACCAAACTCGCACATTTGGTTAATGACGTCACTTTCAATTCCCTTCAACGCAGTGTAGCTGTTGAGTTCAATTATGGCGCGATCGTCAGAAGAGGCGATGTCCTTTACCTCTTGGGCCGCGGCCCGTCCGGCGGTATCCAGGTCCATTCCAATAGCTATCACGTGGGTCCCGGCGTCCTTCAACTCCTTGGCTGCTAGAAGTGTTTCCTGGGCGTCTATGTTGGACGCCTCATCAGTGTGACCAGAATGACCACATCCTTCGCCAATCGCCTGGCTCCAAAGTCGTTTTGCAGAAGACCGCCTGGCTTGTATCTCACGCCTGCTATCGCATTTTTGAGGCCATATAAGTCTGGGTTACGTCCGAAACTGAAAGCAACATTGGCTTCTGAAGTTGAAGGTGATCATGGCAAATTTGTTGTTTCTAGAGATTTTGTACAGTTTTTCCACGACAGAGCTGGAGAAGTTTCGGATGAGTCCAAAGTTATGTGGCCCAACACTTGCAGAGGAATCGATGACAAACGCAACATAAAATCTGCTAGGACATGCTGCCAAATAGAAAATAGATTCACAATCGTTTCACGAACCAATGAAACTACATTGTGTTGGTTTATTCACAGTAAATATTATACATGTAATTGGTCATTTATCATTACATGTAAATCTAAGACAAAATTTGTTTGCGTTACCATAACGATGGTGTAACTCTGAGATAAAAGATATGGAACCGATTATATTGTATATAAGCAATTCAGCCACTTAAGAAGAAAAAAAAGTTTCTTACACAATTGCTAAAATCTATATTTTTTTTCATTTAAACAACACAAAACTTAGTAAAAGGAAAACAAGAAACTTCTCTCATATAAAACTTCACAGTAATAAATTCCCAACGAGAAGTTTTTTTCTAAAATTCATATCGGAATACAACACCTGTATCAGACCATTTTCACACAAAAGAGATATATCAGTTAAAATCAGACTGTACATAGCTGGAACCTGTAAGGCGATACACTTCTACATGGTACAAATAGACACAGGAGCAAGCATTCAGACCTACCTGCATAATGAGATTACTACTATTTTGTTACACATTGTTCTGATATCAAAAATAGTGTGCCATAGTCTTTGTATGTGTCAGTAAGAGCTACCGGATTCATTTAATACCTCAACTTCTAGGGTTTTTTTTTTTTTTAAATAGAAATACATTAAAAGTGTACATGTCTTACTCTGTATCTAATACATGCACCAGGGTATTTTCTAATCCAATATCGCGCATAAACACTTAAGGTACAAACATTTTTTTTTCTCCATCTTTATATGATTTTTACTCTGCATTGTTATCCAAAAAAACGGTAGTTATGTTAATGTTTACTCTAGTTTTCACAGACACATGTATGTTACGTCGTCAAGTACCCGTATCTATAATCATGTAAAGAGAAACACTGGAACGTCAATGTTTATTTTTATGACATATTTTGAAACCAATATCCGTATTTATATCTTCTTTAAAACAGAAAAGTGTTGATACAAAATACATTTATTAATAGGCTTATAATTATCTAGCCCTCATCTTCGCATAATTTATACAATATATTTTAACAAATAGCAAGTTGTGCAAGTGTCTTAAAAATTAATTTCCTAGTTTTCTCAAAACTGATAAGAAACATATCAACATATAGTTTAAAAACTGGGATGATGGAGGAAAGGGGGGGGGGGGTGGGGGTGGGGGGTTATATTTGGGAATCTCCGATCAGACTTTTATTATACAACTCACATGTTACAGTTTATTTAGTTTATAAAAGATAATAAAACACATGTATCTCAATCTACTTTATCATTTAACACGATACAAAAAGTCAAAGCACAGTTATTAAAATTATTTAGTACAAAGTCATCAAACCTTATTTTAACTCTAGAAAGCATATAAAATATTTGAATTATTGCATTTAAAAGATTTTCAGTCAGTTTAACCCATTTTATGGGCAACCGATAAAAGGCACATTTTTAAATACAACTAAAATTAAATTGCAATAAGGAAACTATTCAATGCTTTTCTATCACATTGCCTTTTAAAGTGTTTATGTTTATAAAAATCGATTTTAAGTGTGGCGAATATACAGAGAAGAAATGTCTTTAAATTTTAATGAGAAAACTTTAAAGCCAATAAATAAAAAATATAAACATCTCCAAGTGTGACTTCGTTTGAAAAGAAGAAATTGGATATTTGAATCTGAAAAAAAATTATTTCATGACACAAATTGATTCATTTCTTAAAGAATTTTAGTGGAAACTGGATAAAGGGACATAACGAAGCCAACTTAATTTATTTCAGTTCATTTTATGACGAGGATTAACCAAGTTTTATTTTTAAAAGGAAATGTGATATATTTATCACAACCTTATGGTTTTCATCAATTACATGTAATACTTAAAATACCATTCACGTACAAAAAAGAAAATAATTTATCAAGATTTCTGTAGTTATACTTATAAAATGGAGACAATGTTGGATACAGCAACGATTATTTCAATTTTAAATATTATTGATGAATTTTTAGGCGTGTTTAGCAACGAGGGCGTTCGTGAAAGTTTTCTTTAACTGAGGTCTGTTTAGAAGAGCGCTGGCCAGCACCCATTCTTCTGAACTGGCCACAGACAAGACATGAATGTACTATCATAAGCTAGTTGATGTTTAGTCCGAAATATCTTACGTTTTCCTGGCTTTTTTAAAACTATTTTGATATTTTATATGCCAGGTTTTCCTGGCTTTTTTAACGATTTTGATATTTTATATGCCAGGTTTTCCTGGCATATAAAATATCAAATCCTGGCATATAAAATATCAAAATCGTTAAAAAAGCCAGGAAAACGTCAGATATTTTTCCTGGCATATAAAATATCAAAATCGTTAAAAAAGCCAGGAAAACGTCAGATATTTCGGACTAGTTGATGTTTAAAGATATAGTATAGTTCGTCTGTCAGTGGAACTTGCATTGTTTAAATTTTTATCCCCCCCCCAAAAAAAAATTAATTATAAAAGTGATTATTTGAGGAAATTAATAAATCAATGAATAGTCACTTACCGATCTCGCAATATTCGCCGGTAAATCCCTGAATACACTCGCACCGGAAGGAACCAGTGACTGCTGCGGCTACACATCGGCCACCATGTTTACATTTTATTTCGTTGGTGTCGCATATTCATATCTGAAATTCACACATATGAAAAATCAGTTGAAATAAAGACTTGTCCAGTGTTTTGTTTATTTTTTGTATAATTAAAACCATACAATAATGTGAAAGCATCCATTTCTGACGTTAACTTTCCCCTCTTCTGGTATAACGTTACGCAGCGTTGACAAGTCAGCTAAGCCGTAAGTATATAATTTGTATTGAAGTCATGCGTTCAATTCCGACTAAGCCCAGCTAGTATTCACACTTCTCACATTGTCCAATAATTTTATATATGTAGTTTCTGTTTGAATTTTGCAAATTTTCGAATTTTTAAAGTGACGACCGTGACAATATCTTAAGTTTTAAACTTTTATTCGTTTAATTAGTATACTATATCTCGTCCCATTTCTCGTTGAAATGGTCTTGTTATTTTTTCACCAT
This sequence comes from Magallana hongkongensis, assembly GCA_016163765.1. Taxonomy (NCBI): domain Eukaryota; kingdom Metazoa; phylum Mollusca; class Bivalvia; order Ostreida; family Ostreidae; genus Magallana; species Magallana hongkongensis. Next base: position 52,692,016 of record WFKH01011581.1, on the reverse strand, counting down.
ATGTTAAACGTGATTGCATCTCCGGTTTTGTATATGCACCTCGTAACTAATATGTAGGACAGAACCAGATAAACATCGTCGGGAGCCCACTGTCAGTCCCGCATACTGAGTACACGTATCTGCGAGACTGGCCCATGGGTTTACGCCCATGCCACAGTAAAAATATAATGGTAGGATATAATAATCATTATGTAATTTTCAAAAAATTATAACTACCTATTAGAAGTTGTTTTAGATAATTTTGAATTTCATTAATTTTAATCTATAATGTAACAAATGTAATAAATGTTACCAGGAGAAGATAATTTGTTATAAACTGCACTTCCGACTTCTGGAAGTTCCGAGAAGCTGTTGACCCAGAAGACATTTTGATCCGAGGGCTGGGAGGCAATGTCATCCATTTCCTGTCGGTACATATCGCCGGCAAAGTTGATGGCAATAACAAGATGTGAACACCAGCCTCCCTCAGTTGGATAGCTTCGGGTATTGTATCGATGCTGTTGACATTCGAGTTACCGTCCGTGATCATGATTACTGAAACGAAATTCATCCGTTTACAACTCTAAGAATAATATTACCAGTATCTAACAAAAGTGTCGGATCCCAAAACATAAGAACATTGAGTATAGTTTTTATAATATATTACAATCTAATGAAGTTATTTATGAATTTTTATGCATCAGTTTAACAAATTTGCAATAGGTGAAATAACGATATCGCCATAAACAGATTATAAATTGCAGTTATAGGGTTGTACAGCAATTTTCTTTTCATCTTCAAATTTAATCATGTAGACAGATAAATGTAAACATAATTAATAAATAATAAAATTAAACAATAGACTACATATACTATACTATACTATACTATACTATACTGCATGAGCTATACTATACTATAATAGATTAGAAGACAAAAATCAATTTGTTTTCACTGATCCTATCAAAAACCTTTTGGAACAACTGAATTTTGAATCTTTGTCGAAAATATATATAAATTTAATTACTGCAAGTCGATTTTACCTAATTGTAACCGAAAAAGTGTTAAACCGTTTTGAATTGACTTACTTTATCAATAGATGCCGTTAATTCTTTTAAAAATAATAAACATCTCTAAACTATAGCTTACAGAGGGGTAAAAGTTACATACATTAAAACATCTAAACTATCATAGACTTCCGTTTTATGTACTAGAAACAGAGATAAAGATCATAACCTAGCAATTACCGTTACAAAGTGGATTAACTAGTGTAGATCCAAATTTATGCAGGGCATCAAAGGTTTCAAGGTTTTCTTTGACAGGTGGTGAAGTTAGCCCAATCAATTCCTCCTCCCGATGAGTATATCCAACTGCAAGCGTCAGCAAAGTTGTACCAGTTCTCTTTAGTAAAAGAGCTTCAGGTATTGTATCATCCGTATTAACATTGGATTCTCCATCGGTTATGGAAATTACATTTGTTGCACCTGTAATCAAGAATGAGATTTCATAAATTGTTTTGAGTTGAGAGAGAGAGAGAGAGAGAGAGAGAGAGAGAGAGAGAGAAGGAAAATTTGACAGACGGATAGAGAGAGGAGACTTACCCACTCGATCTCCTCTAGTTGGTACACACACCTGTTCCCTGACCATACGGAGTGCAGAAGCAGTATTGGTATTTCCATCCACGTATTCGACACGTTTTAAAGCTTTCTCTATTTCTGATTGTGTAGAAAAGCTAGTGAAAATACAAAACCCTTGCAATTAGTTTTGGAGAATAGTCTTGACTTATTATTACACAATAAAATACGTATACATTTGTTAGAGCTTTAGCCCTTTCATTCAAAAAACGTCAGAGGCAATAACGTTGTAAATTTATTTTGAATAAAAGAACTTGAGCTTAATAGATCTCTTTGGTGTTTAATTTTTTTTATCTGTAATTTACAGCTTACTGTGAATTTAATTAAGTTTCAATATATGTTTGCATTGATGTTTGTGTTTGTAATGTTCTATATCTATGGCAGTATAAATATTTAGTGTTTCACTGTTTAAAGATATGATAGCAAATTCGTTCTCAGAAATATCGAATTCTAAACGTGGCCAATTACTGAAGGTTATTACAGCTACTCGGAAGTTTCCACTATCAATGTCGAGGTACGCAATGGCTTGGTACGTGAAGTTCAACACTTTGTAAAAACCATCGCGACCAACGCTACCAGATGTGTCAAGGATAAATACAACGTCACCTTTTCCTCTGCAATCTAAAATTCAATCAGCATTTAATGAATACAGGTAATTTACCAAAATATCACACATATATTATTCATCGATATTAGTTTTTAGGGAGACGTGAGATGAAACACAAAGGGTTAATTCACACGCTTTATATATTTTGAATTTTATGAAAAGCCTTAAATGACCGATAATTACAATTCCCTTTATAGTTCTCACCACCCGGTTTTCTTGTAGTAGTAGGTGGAGGCAGTGTTGTTGGTCTTTTAGGACGTTGGCGTGCAGGTTCGGGGTTTTCTCCCACTAAAATATGGATAGTAAAATGTTATTCAAAATAAAATAAGCGTCTACTATCCTTCTAGTATTTGAATGAAATATATAGACAACTCTTACTGTCGTTGAACGCATATTGCAAAAGTTGGCGACCTTGCAGAAAAAAATACATAACCCGCGTTAGCGGGTTATGTAATTTTTATTGCAATGATCGCTACCTTCATAACCCGCATGAATCCTCAAAGAGAGCATTTTATTGTTATATTTACATTCTTCTTTTAACAATTTGATAAATTGACTGTAAAAAGTAAGTCAAATTAACTAAATTACTGCTAATGTACATCAGTACGTTAGCTGAAAGAAACAACTAAATCGTCTTCTATGGGAATTTAAGTCTGACATCATCTTGATTACTTCGTGCAGTCCGTGATTTTTCTTAGGCTGATAAAGGTTACCACCAATCGATAAACGGGGCGTGTAGATTTCAGTCCTGTCAGTTTCTACAAAGCTATAAATTACAATTAATTTCCGTAAGAAATAGAGGGAATCATACTTGTTGAATGTACATATAAGGAAATAAACTCAGCATTACATCATGCAAGCATCAATAAATGTTTTTTACATTATGATTAGTAATTAATTGGATATTAAAGTGTTTATAATTATGTTTCATTGGATTACAAAAAAAACCTTAGCTTGTTAACGAAAGTTACTAGTGGTTAAACCTTCATAAAAATAACACGTACCTGCAAAGACAAAATACATTGTGAGTGAACAAGGAGACACAAACAAAACGTGAACGTTAGATGTAAATATAATGTTAGCAGTTAAAAATTAAACCAAGTACAACGATAACAAAACATTTAAAAATTGCAATACTTACCTGGATGAGTTGAGTTTGCAAGAAATGTAGAGATACGGATGAAGTATAACAGGGGCTACATTCAACATTTTACATCTTCAAGATTAACAACAATACATATCACAACTTACAAAATAAACGAATTTTACACGAAAAAATAATAAATCAAATCCATCGAATCTGCAAATATAAACCATACGTCATATTATGTATGCACCAAATTTAATAAATCCATCCATTTCGACGTCATCAAACGCTTTTTCATTTTCGTTAAGTCCTTCATTACACACTTTATGAAAGGATGCAAGCATACGTTCAGCATTAAAAGAAACTGCACGCTGCCTTGCAATACAAATCAAGTTTATTGTCTCAATAACTGCCCGATGTGTTTAGATACAAACCATGTGTTATTCAGAGGATAAGACAATCGTTGTCGCGGTTGTGTAGATTTTATTTGTTATTTGATTTTATTGATTTATCGATTTGTTATTGCCGAATAGGAGGCGTATTAAGTTTTTGTTTTTATAAAACAATAGAACGCGCGTCGCTAGAAAATATTTACCCCACCCTTCACTCTCTTTTAACAGAAAATGCAATATTCAGGATCATGCACAGGTGAAAGTGTTTATAAAATCTTAACGATGTAAATTTATAGCAAGAGATAAACCACTTGCAGTGAAACACAATCTCTTTTGAATGAAACATAATGACATTAATGAGTAGAGTATATCAGATGTTAGAGTCATGAAAATAACCAAAATTTTATATAAACCTGTAATTCCGCATAAACAAAGGTACATATTCTTGTAGTAAAATCAGATACCTTTTTCTAGTAAAGTAACAAGGTTATCGTGTTAAAACTATTCGCCAGAAATTTTTTTTT
>WFKH01011581.1:52651755-52662858 GCA_016163765.1 Magallana hongkongensis | reverse complement strand
CTCTGTTCTCACAATGTCATCAACTATTAAAATAACCAAAAGATAATATATGAACATTCTGAGAAAACAATTATTCTTCAAAAAATACTTTAAAAAAAAGGAAAACATACGCACATGATTTTGCAAGATCCGTTGGGACTTCATTTAGATCCTTTTTCCTATTTACAAGATAACGGTATTTACTCAAAGGATGCGTGGATACCTCGTCTATTTCAAACGTGTCGTTTAGATAAAATCCCACTGTATATAAGTTGATTTGATCCCTCTCCGCTTTTTCAGCAGCTCTGAACGCATCGTAAGGGTTGGAACTTTGGTCCACTCCGGTAAATAATACAATAAGATTCCTTGCAAAATCTCGATCACCATTTCTGTCAGTAAACATTTTCTGTCGTACGTCATCCATAGCGTCAGCGAGATTGCTCTCACCTGGCCTGTATGTTATTTGTTTAATTTCTCGTACAACGTCATTTTTCATAGGTAGTCTGTTCAGTTGAGCAATCTCATCGGCATTGCTACTGTATCGCATGAGACCAATTTGATATTCCTTGTTATCGATACTGAGCCCCTCAGCAACATTGGCCGCAAAGTCTTTTATTTGATTGAAAACGCGTTCGTCCGGGACAGACGAATCGAGCATGAAGATGACATCATAACCAGAATCACGTTGTTTAATAGTTGTTGTAGCTGGCAATGTTGTTGTAACTTAAAAGAATTTTTTTTATCATATTAGTCAGAATGAATGGAACACAGATAGGTTTTACAAGATATTAACGTGTTTTCTTTTAAATATAGATATAATTTTATTTGATGCACTGGTCCTTTCTCATTAACAAAAGCCAACATGTTACATTTGCATCTGTATATTTATTTGTTACACTCCCTAAAAGAAAGGTACATGGGGATTTATCTTCAAACTAGGGATCCAAATACTTATAAATCCGCATGGCAATTGTTCAAATCATTTATTTATGAAGTAGCAAAACCCCTTAAAACAGCTATTTGATTCCAGCATATTAAGCATCAATTCGGCTATAAACTGTACAGCGAAAGAAACGAGTAGGGTACACACATACACTTTGTTAGCCTTATGAGTTGGTGGACTGAAATTTCATTGCATTCTTAAGTAATTATAAATTAATACTAACTTTTTGACTTTGATGAAAAATTTATATTGGGTGTACAATATTAAATGTTCGTTTAAAACAACATGAATGAAGCCACATTCCAATTCGCAATCTGCGATAAAGGAATTAGCTAATCAATCAAAGTAAAAGACTGTAAGAAACCGGTGTGGCATATAAGCATGAAGTTGAATTAGTTAAAAATGATATGAGTAAACATAAAATAGATTGACATTGTAATCATTGCACTAATATTGAAAAAAAAATTTAAAACCTCTTTTATAGGAATTTACCAAATAAAAAACCGCTTTTTACTCTGTATCTTTGTACAATTTACTAAAGATATATTTGTCGACATTTGTGCATTAATTTCATTAATATTTGAAAATATCAGCGTCATAAAAATCCATGGATACACGTTAAAAAACATCCGGTTACATTCTGTTACATATGACACTGTATAACTTTATATAGACGAATAGAAAACGTTTAAAATTTTAATCCGCTTGAAAATTATTGACCAGTGAATACTTAGAAATTGACCCGCTAGGAATGATATCCAAAAAGAACAAAACCATACGTGTAATTTCAATCATATTAAATTTGTAGATTTTGGATTGTTGACAAATGTTTTCAACAAGAGACTTATGAGCTTTAACAGTCACATGGTTATAAAACAGAAAATTCAAATGTAACCTTCTTTTTCCAGTGTATATCAATTTGTTAATGTGATAGTCATGTCAGGACAAAGAACCTTTACGGTTGGAAAAATAGACGTTAACTTATTTTTTATTTTAATTTCTATTAAAACCCAAAAAGTGTTTTCTTTTGCACTAGCAATATAACTAAAAAATCTATAACTAAATACCTATCTAACATGAATTCATACAGTTCTTATATTTAACATATTTACATGATCATTACATGATTATGCACTTAAGTTGGTGTAATGTTCTGTTCTACCCGATTTCATTGCAATAATATCTAAATAAAGGTATGACTAAACAGAACAATTTATTTTTACATTTGTATATAAATGTCTAAATAATATTCTCAATAATAATTAAGGACGGCGGACCCAATTCATTTCTACAATAGATATTTTATTCGAATTTTTATATAATGTAAATCAGTTAATGGTGAGTGAAAATCAATAAAAAAATTACATGATCATCGACTTCCTTTTTTTAATAGGGGCGTTACAAAATTTGGGTACAGAAATCGGCAGATATAATAGAAGGTAATGGGAATTTTCTAGGGCGTGGTATAAAAACTGATATTTTAAAAATTCTGCAATAGATTTTTTACTCTAATTAAATTGCAATATTGAGAAGTCAATTAGCTTACCGATGAACAGAAAAAAAAATGTAGGTCATCGACCTAAATTTTTTGAGGGGTTGTGTCAAAGTTCACGGCATGGTTCATTTTTCTTCAGAAATATCATTGAAAAAAGGACATAATTATTTATTGCCTGACGTTACATTAACTGCTGTAGATATAAATATTGTTCAGTTAATGTATAAATTCAATATCTACCAGAATATAAGAATATAAACTGCCTTTTGGCGTTGTATGATTTATAAACTGTGGAAATATAACGGACATGTCGCAGACAGAGGAAATTGGGACTAATTTTTTTTTCTTAATTTTTCTCCACTTAAAATATTTTGGCATCACAAATTATGTTTAGTATAATGAAAATTTTATTATTTTCTTTTATTCTGATGTACGTTATTACGACAGTCATATTTATAGCATATGCGCGGTTTCTGCGCAGAGGTGCGAAATCTTGAATTGGGTCCGTCGTCCTTAATAATGTGGTACCATTAAACCCCTTCGAAATTATCAATATGACGGGGAATTAAGAGTAAAAAAACTCTGAAAAAGTATCATTAATACATTTATACCTGCGTTATCAAAAGAAACCCCCTTCCACTACCATCCGAAGCCATCATCTACAGATCATTGATATTGCAAGTTTGATAAAAGGACCATTCCTCATCAGAACCAAATAATTTGGTTTTTTTGTTTAATGCCAAAAGGTAGAGAAGATTACACCAAGTTTGACAGATAATCCAATTTATGACAACTGGAGTTTCAGCAGTGGAGATCGTATATTTCAAGTTATTTTGTTTTATTTGCTAAGAATTACTACAAACTTGTTTGAGATTGGCCACTCCGACTCAGAGCAAATGTTCAAATGGTTCTTCTTAGGGAGTATGCCCGGTGACGATCGGAAATGAAGAGAAATAAGCCGCCTGAGCGGGTCAGATAATCTTAAATTTCAGGTAGGAAACATCATTATAAATTTAATGACATTTTTTAATAAAGTTTTACAAAACTAGATACGATCTCGTTACGAGTAACGAGTAGGTCTTCCGTCCGATTTTTTTTTACAACGTTACGATGAAATATCGATAAAATTTCAGAATCCCCCTCCCCACACTTTCAGATAATGTATAGGATTGCCAATATCCTTCACAATTCTCAACAAAGAGTTTTCTTTTTAACATAGGGCACATTAAAGATTAAAGCTTTTATTCCCCTAAAAATTCCTAATTACGTCATACAAGGATTTTTAAAACAGATACAGTATTGTTACAATAAACAACTTTGCTTCTATAATGCATTACAATATCTTGATCATTTTAAAATTATTTGTAATACACTTGACGAGTCTTTTGGCCTCTTAATAAAGGGACCAGCCCCTTTTTATTTGTATCATACGAAAGTTCTTAAGAATAGCTACATTTTTTGTTCTTACATCTATCTGAAATTTTTGTTCATTTTTAAGATACAAGTGATTGAATATTTTAGGGGCCAGATCCTATATGGGCACAAATTGATTTTTCTATAATGCATTACAAAATCTTGATCATTTTTAAATTATTTGTAATAAACTTTACGAGTCTTTTGGCCACTAAACAAAGGGACAAGCCTCTTTTTATTTATATCATACAAAAGATCTTAAGAATAGCTACATTTTTTGTTCTTACACCTATCTAAAATTGTTGTTCATTTTTAAGATAAATATGATGGAGCATTTTAGGGACCAGCCCTGTAGATCCTTAATGGAGACAGACATCGGTTTGCGATTAGTGGAATCGATTAGAATTATCAAAAGAAACATTTTCTCCTTCTTTAGATATATTGAGTCAAAGTTTTAGGACTTTGGCCCCTAAAAATCCCTAATTACGTAATAAATGGGTGTGGCAATGATTTTTTAAAACATATATTGTTACGAACAACAACTTTGGTACTATATTGCATTACAAAATTTTGATCATTTTAAAGTTATTTGTAGTAGATTTTACGCGTCTCTTGGCCCTTAATTAAAGGGTCTGGCTCCTTTTTCTTGACTTCGTATGCAAGAACTTTTATGTCTCTGTCACTTTTGTTATATATGTTTTAACAAAATATAAGCTGATAAAAAGATACAGATCAAAACATCTGAAAACTTTGATTCAAAATTTGTAAACAATTTTCGTGCCTAGGGGAGCTCCAAGATGTAGCGCCACTGGCGTGAATCAACTACATAGTGCACAACTTCAAACTATAGTCTACATATCCTAAAATTTCATAGTCATTTCTCTAATAATTTCGGAGATCAGCCCTGCACAAAATGGGTCGTAAAAAATGACAAAATCAGCGATAAATTGGTACCGGAAGTGACGTCATCAAAAATTTCAAAAAAAAAATATAAAATTCAGATCACGTAAAATCATCTGTGAAAAAATGATTGAGATCGACCCAATAGTGTCTGAGAAATCGCGTGCACAAAATTTGGGGGGGGGGGGGGATAATAAGAAGAAACAGTACGAAAAAGAAATAGTATGAATACAATAAGGTCTTTCGTTGGAAACGGTAGATCTTAATTAGAAATGTGAAAAGAAACAATAGAATGATAGTAGGGTCTCCGCTGAAGACGGAAGACACTAATGAAGAGAAGAAACAATAGAAAAACAGTAAGGTCTTCTGCTGAAGACGGAATACCTTAATTAAAGAGAAAGAAAGAAATTTCGATGACGTATGACTTTTTTTCCATATAAATCACTGTAGTACGTTAAGAATCTAGCCTTTCAGAAATTTGTATTAAATATTTTTTTTTCGTGTGAATTTGAAACTAACTACAAAAACCAAGATATTTATACCTTGGCACGTTTGGATCTTCCAAATTAATATTTGATAATTACAAAATTGCATATTATTTTTTAAAATATCTCAAAAATCATACTGTTATTTTTTGATAATATATCTTAATAGTTATATACAGTCGATTGGGATATTTCGAATTACCTCGTTTTTTTCGTGTTTTCGGAAGTTTGGGGTATCGCTTGGCAATGTACGAAACATCAACAAATGAAACCACCGAACAATCATCATCAACAATATATAAATTATATCTATACAAAATATGAAAAGAAATATTATGAATTTATAATACAATGGATGAAATAATTAATGTATTTGCTCTCCTTTATTGGAGGGAATTTGCATGGCAAAAAGTTGTTTAACATTTCTCATTTACGCTGCAGCCTTAATTAAATTGACAAACTGTAAATAGATAGATTGGCCATTTCAGGAACTGTGAAGTATCTTTTTTTTTTTACAAAACCTTTTAAATGTAGACTCAATTGCTGTATTTTTACCTCCTGTATTTTGGTGTATATAAAATCACGTACAAACAACCGATCCCGAATAATTAAGTGCTTATTCCACACGTGTGTTTGATATTTTTTGTTATATTGTTTTGTTTATGCCAAGCAATGACATTACAATGCTAGGGCTCTTAATGACGACCTTCATTTTTCAAATGAGTGCAGTAGCATCCCTCTTCAAAAATTATAAATATATAGTTTAACAATTAAAGAATCTTATCCTTACTTATAATTCACAAAAGTCTGTCTTTATATGAACTGTTAATCTTCCTTCCAATGATTGTGCTGTATGTTCGTAGGCGTTCAGTACTTGGATTACAAACCTCCTCACCCAATTTACGAAAATGTGACGGTGGATTTTCTTAAAGGACGACGGATCTAATTTTTTTCTACACGAGCGATGTTTAAAAAGTTAATTAAATTTAAAAAACAAACTTTAAAAGAGGTTAAAAAGGGGGCTAGCTCGGAACACCAGTGGAAATTGGTTTTAGAATGTCGTATCGCTTTGATTTTTTTAAATCAATATTTTCTGGGAAATTCAGAGAATTACTTTTATTTGTTGAATTTATTCTTTTAATTTACCAAAGTATGGCTAGGGACCTTCCTTGTAAATTAATCCCAAACAACCTCATGTGGAAAATTTACATAGCAATGTTTTTAGAAATGTACATAAGGCTGACTTACCATTCGCCTGGGAAACTGACAACAGACAGAACCACACAGTGAGGACATCGAGGTGATACACGGAGTGTCCGGACAGGGACACCATAGTAGGGTGTTGTTGATCTGGTCAAACTATATAACTCTATGAGTATAGATTTGTTCGCCAAACAGAAAGAACGTAACTAATATAAAGTATTACTCCGTCTGAGAAGACAGATGTAGACAGGCTATATATGTAGTTGCTTGAAAGTTTAAGTAAGGAAGGAGTTAAGTGTGTGTGGCGTAGCGAAGGCGCAAGCTCAATAATCACGTGACAAGGAAGTAAAACACGAAATATAAAGAAGTTAGTACAATGTTCCATGACTAGCTATCGATCATTATTACAACAAGTAGAACTTTAGGTGATATTTTTTCTTTTGAAAATAATAAAGCAATAGAGTTTAATATAATATTGAGATATGATGCACATGTATGTGTATTAAAGGTTGTTGATCTAGTCGAGTTACTGCTCACGTACGTTACTCGGTCTGGCTGGATTAGTATTATGTTAACATATACATGTTTTATACATAAAGATCAGATAGCATGAAAGTAGGAGGAGCATAAAGAATTAGGCATACAGAAGTAAATGTTGTTGGTGTTTAAACTTTTCAGGACACTTATAATTAAGTGAAGCGTTAACAATTGTTTTATAGAAATTCAATGCCTTCAGACAGTGTTAGACATCTCACCTTGTGTACTAACTATTTATTTGCATTTAATGTAAAGTTTGATTATTTTTTTTAATTGATAAAATTGATTGGATTCCTTCTTTGCTTATTAAACATATAAAAATATGTAGGAGTCATTTCAAGTGTAAGATTATCAAACTTCATAAAGCAGAACACAAAAGACACCTTAATACATGTATATCTACATAGAACAGACGGAAGTAACTGTGGATAAAGAAATCCCAGCCAAGACTAAATCAAGCATATATAAAACAGATGTTTGCTGTCATCATAGTTCTTTCTACAAAAAAACTCATTGTTCAACGTTTACTCCCGAGGCTTCACTTAGAAAATACTATTATCTCTCAACGCTTTTCATTGTTTGGTAGTAAACTATATTCGATTGTTTATAAAAAGAAAAATACACTTAAAAGGGATATTTCACATCAATGGCTTTTGACAAATAATAGGGATGGTGTATATTAAGTATACTAAGAAAATCATGCTATCGGCGTAGTTCTCGATAAAGTCATTCACACTGAGATGATGTAACTTTTTCTCTTTTAAGATATGATTGTTTTGTCCAGTGGCTTTGATTACTTAAAAGTCGTCAGATGAGGAAAGATTTCTTTTAACAGGATGAATGCCGAATTGGTTCCTACTTCATCTACTTAGTATATGTAGGAGTGAACTCAAGCTTTTGATAATCAAACTTTCGAAAACAGAACACGAAAGATTGCTTCTATAATGCATTACAAAATCTTCATCGTTTTTAAGTTATTTATAATAGACTTTACGAGTGTCTTGGCCACTAACTAAAGGGGCCAGCCCCTTTTTTTTTATTTCGAAGGCAAGAACTTTTATTTCTCTGCCACTTTTTTTAATAAATGTCTTAAGAAAATATCAATTGATAAAAAGATACCGATCAAAACGTATGAAAATTTTGATTAAAAATTCGTACCCAAATTTCGTGTCTAGGCAAGCGCCAAGAAATAGCGCCACTGGCATTAAAACTAAATAGTGCACAACATCAAACTTTAATTTACCTATCCTGAAAATTTCATAGTCATATCTCTGATAGTTTCTGAGATCATCTCTGCACAAAATAGGTCGTAAAAAATTACATAATGATTGATAAATCGGAACCGGAAGTAACGACGTAAAAAATTTCAAAAATATATTAAGTTATATCACGTCCAATCATCTGTAAAAAAAAATGGTCGACATCGGTCCAATAGTTTTTGAGAAATCGCGTGCACAAAATTTATGGAAAAAAAAAATAACTAGACGCTCGTTGCGAGCAACGAAAGGTCTTCCGTTTGAGTGCACCATAAAGTAGACAATGGGGATAGTTGTTCTTTTCTATCATTTCTAAACACGTCATCAAATTTCATTTAATCCTCTATAAGAATTTCAATAGACATATACTTATACTTAAATTATACCTTAAAAAGTCGCTATTATTGTAAATTTTGATAAAATTAAAATGAAAATAAGTAAAATCTATCACTTCAAATATAAAATCATAAATCTAAATATAAAATAAAAAATTTTAAATATAAAATCCCAAAAATCAGGCACGTAGCATCATTCTTGGATAAGGGGGTGGGGGAAGCCCAACCTCACCCAAAAAATATTGACATGACTGAAAAAAGGAAACTTCTCGAATTCCAAAATCACGAAATTCCTAATCCGGGGAGGGGGTGCGTAGTACTCCTTTAATTTCAATTTCACTCCTGCTTCCCTTATTTCTCTTTCTGATATGCTCCTCCCAAAAAGTGGGGAGGGCAACTCCATTATAATTCAATTTCATAAATGCAAATGTAAGAAAAATGTCTGCTGCAAAAAAAAGGGGGACCCCCCCCCCCCCCCCCCCCGAAGCTACTTGACCGAAAATTGACCGACATTGTCGGACATCTACTGCACTCTAACTGCACCTCACTGTACTTTCACTGACTGCCTCTGTACCCCAGTGTACATTTCTACTGACCAGCACTGTACCCCACTGTACGCCACTGTACAGTCTACAGACTTCGACTAAACCCCACTGAACGTTATCACTGTAAATGGCACTAACCAGCGCTGTACCCAACTCTATGGCACTGTACAGGGCACTGACCAGTACAGTGCCGCACTGTTCGCAACTGTACCATTGGTTTGAAAAATAAAATCTTTCTTAAAATCTTCAGTATGATTTTTTCTTTGATATTCATTTTTATTCTAATGTATATAGCATTAAGGTATCCGATCCATAATAGCCCCAGATTCAATGAATCTGGATGCATAACATATATATATGGGCTTAATACTCAGTATCCCTGGACATTATTTTCATGTCTAAGTATCAGTATGTAGGAGTGGAATGTGTCCTAATTAATGACCTTTTCCTGTTCTTGAAGAGTTGCCCCCCTTTGATTTTAATCTATAAAAATCAATTTTAAAAAAATATCTACGGTATAAAATTTATTTTAAATATGTTTTGTACTCATAAGGATTATTTTAATCTTTTCACCGAAGCATTTATTGATATTCTTAGTATTTACTTTTTTATTTTAAAAAATGTGCTTGTCCCCATAGACCTTAATGCAATCTTCATTAATTAATTACTGCCTAGTTAATAATATTTTTGAAAATTTCTCTCGGTAAATCTTTTTCTACTCTAAAAAGCTTTGAATTAATACCAGAGTATTTAATACATGATGGATATTCAGGGTTAGAAAATTTAGGTCCTAATATGGGTCGGATACCTTAACATTAAGTACATAGAGAAGAATCCAACAGGTCGTTAAATTTATTCAATATGTTTTATGATTTATAATAATTTTCATCGTTTTTGAATGTTACGATTACAAAATAATGATATATTCTTTAAGACATTTTCCCTAGCTAGAAGATGAAAAATCTCAATTTTACATGTTGAATCTGATTTTTAAAAAAGTGCATGAATTTCATATAAATTAAATTCATATGTTAATTTTGTAAACTGGCGGTCATAAGCATATTAAAATACATCTTCCTAACCAGCAAGGTTACATAATTAAGACCGCGGAACATTAACTGACAAGATTGGAAATATACAGCTTACGTCAATTTCACCTGTTACAGTCAAAAAATTTGAAATGGGCGGGAACAAATTTGATGCGGACGTCTGAGAAAACATTGGATTGAAACTGTTTTTATAAGAAGTGTATTTTCAATCCACCTCAGCATTTCTAACTTGCTATGTAAGTTAATAGAAAAACATTTTATTTCATCAATAATTTGGGAAGATCCCCATCCGAGAGAGATTATACGCAGGGCAAAGCATTGTCTGATGACTCGTCATAAATCTGAAATCAAGTGGGGACAATGCTGAAACGGGGTGTATTCCCAGAGGAGAATAATTAATTCAAATTCCGATTTAATAAATTAATATTATACCCAGATGAAAATTTTCGCTAGGTTAATTTATACGGTTATGCGCGTTCATTGTTTATCTAGCTATACACTTACAAAAAAATGTATCACTTGTATCGACATGTTGATGATTTCTGAGGGACGTAAATATCGTAGGAAAGTTTACAATCAGAACTGTGTTGGAACCGGCGGTTGTGATGCTGTAAGGGGATTTAGAACCATTTTAACAAGACCTTGGACTTTCGGTAGGAAGTAGCTATCTATTTTTTGCGTCAAAACAAGTTAAAATGACGCTGAATTTAAGCGAAATGCGCACCGATTGCGTAGTCTTAGCTCAAAAGCCAGACAAATCGTGTTGATTTCAAAGAGCCATGGCTGAGTGGCCAACAATGAAATAGACAGGCCTACGTCACAATACTGTTTGACACAACTACCCAAAGTCCAAGCTCTTGTTAAAATGGTTCTATCGTGCTTTTACCTTTCTGACTCGGGACCTCAAATTTTAGCACTAGAGAGTCTATGAGAGAGAGAGAGAGAGAGAGAGAGAGAGAGAGA
>WFKH01011581.1:52629163-52641845 GCA_016163765.1 Magallana hongkongensis | reverse complement strand
TAATAACTAGATACGATCTCGTTACGAGTAACGAATAGGTCTTCCGTCTGATTTTTTAAAACGATATGTAATACCGATAAAAATACAGAAGCCCTCCTCCCCAACTTTCAGATAATGTATAGGATAACCAATTTCTTTTACAATGCTCAACAAAGTTTGTGTTTTTTTAAATTTTTTTTTTTTTAAAAAAAACGGCTCATTAAAGATAAAATAGTTAAGTCCCCTAAATATCACTTATTAAGTAATACAGTCAACACGCATATAACGAAGTCCCAGGGACGGTCAATTTTACTTCGTTATAAGCATAATTCGTTATATCCGTCAAGTTTACAACAAGTAAAGAAGTCACGGGGAATGAAAATCACTTCGCTATAAGCGTCAATTCATTATAAGCGTGTTCGCTTTAACCGTGTTTTACTGTAAAAGGGCGTGACTTAATTTTTTGAGATCGTTTTTGTTACAATAAAGGACTTTGCTTCTATAATGCATTACATAATATTGATCTTTTTAAAGTTATTTGTAATAGACATTACGAGTCTTTTGGCCCCTAATTAAATGGGTGTTGCAATTATTTTTGAGATAGTTATTGTTACGATCAAAAACTTTGTTTCTATAATGCATTACAAAATCCTGACCCTTTTTAAGTTACTTGTAATAAACTTTTCGATTTTCTTGGCCATTAATTAAAAGGGTCAGCCCCTTGTTCTTGATATTATATGAGAGGACTCAAGAATAATCACATTTTTTGTTCTTATGCCAATCTAAAATTGTTGTTTAGTTTTGAGATACAAGATATTGACATTTTAGGGGCCAATCCTGCTGATCCTTAATGTGGACAGAAATTGGTGTTTCGATTAGTGGAATCGATGACCTTAAACATAATAAAAGAGGAAAAGGAACAAAGCAATAACAATAAGGTCTTCCGTTGGAAACGGTAGACCTTAACTAGATACGATCTCGTTACGAGTAACGAGTAAATCTTCCGTCCAATTTTTTAAAAAGTTTAAGGACTTTGGCTCCTAAAAATCCCTAATTAAGTAATATATGGGTGTGGCAAAGACTTTTTCAAACAGATATTGTTACGATCAACAACTTTGCTTCTATAATGCATTACAAAATCTTGATCGTTTTAAAGTTATTTGTAATAGATTTTACGAGTCTCTTGGCCCCTAATTAAAGGGGCCAGCCCCTTTTTCTTGATTTCATTCGACAGGCCTCTAGAATACTAACATTTTTTGTTCTGACACCTATCTAAAATTCTTGTTCATTTTTGGGATACAAATGATTGAATATTTTAGGGGCCAGCCCTCTAGATCCATTAGTATTTTGATTAGTGGAATCGATTAGAATCATCAATACCAACAATTTCTCTTCTACAATGCTTAACAAAATATGTCTTCTTCTCTAGATATATTGCGTCGAAGTTTGAGGACTTTGGCCCCTAAAAATCCCTAATTACGTAACAGATGGGCATGGTAATGATGTCTTGAGATAGTTGTTGTTACGATCAACAACTTTGCTACTATAATGCATTACAAAATCTTGATGGTTTTTAAGTTATTTGTAATAGATTTTCCGAGTGTCCTTGCCCGTAATTAGAGGGGCCAGCCACTTTTTCTTGATTTTATAGGAAAGAACTTTTATTTCTTTACCACTTTTCTTATATTTATCTTAACAAATTATCATTGATAAAAAGATACAGATCGATCAAAACATAAGAAAATGTTGTGTCAAAATTCTAACCTAATTTTCGTGCCCAGGCGAGCTCCAAAAATGGCGCCACTGGCGGCAAACAACTACACGGTGCATAACTTCAAACTATAGTCTATCTATATCGAAAATTTCATATTCATATCTCTAATTGTTTTAGAGTTCATCTCTGCACAAAATGGGTCGTATAAAATCAGCGATAAATTGGTACCGGAAGTGACGACAACAAAAATTTCAAAAATGTATTAAGTTCATAATGCGTTTAATCATCTGTGAAAAAATTGTCAAGATTGGTTTTATGGTTTTCGAGAAATCGCGTGTACAAAATTTGCTGAAAAAAAATAACTAGATACAATCTCATTAAGAGTAACGAGTAGGTCTTCTGTCCGATTTTTTGAAACGATACAATATAATAAAGATAAAATTTGAGACCCCCCAACCCCCTTTCAGATAATGTATAGGATTGCCAATATCTTTCACAATTCTAAACAAAGTGTTTTCTTTCTTACTTACGGTACATTAAAGATTAAAGCTTTTGGTCACCTAAAAATCCCTAAATACGTCATAAATGGGTGTGGCAATGATTTTTTCAAACAGATATTGTTGAGATCAACAACTTTGCTTCTATAATGCATTACAAAATCTTGATCATTTTAAAGATATATGTAATAAACTTTTTGAGTCTCTTGGCCCCTAAATAAAGTGATCAGTCCCCTTTTCTTGATTTCGTATGAAAGATCTTTTATTCCTCCGCCACTTTTGTTATATATGTTTTAAGAAAATATTAATTGATAAAATATTGCAGATAGAAACGTATGAAAATTTTGATTCAAAATTCGTACCCAATTTTTGTGCCTAGGCGAGCACCAAGAAAAGGCGCCACTGGCATAAAACAAGTAAATAGTGCACAATTTCAAACTATAGTTTTACTTTATCTCAAAATTTCATAGTCATATCTCTTATAGGTTCTGAGATGAGCTCTCCACAAAATTGGTCGTTAAAATATACAAAATCGGCCGTTAATCGGGACGGAAGTGCCGATTTCAAGAATTCAAAACAGCTCAAGAACTATGACCAATGGCAATCATCTGTGAAAAAATGAACGAAATCGGTCCATCAATTTTCGGGAAATCGCGTGCACAAAATTTGTAGAAAAATAATATTAACTAGATACGATCTCGTTACGAGTAACGAGTAGGTCTTCCGTGCGTTTTTTTAATCAATAATACCATTAATAATCGTTACAATTTCAGAATTAACCTCCCCACTACTTTCAGATAATGTATAAAAATCTCATATTACATAATAAATGGGTGTGGCAATGATTTTTTCAAACAGATATTATTACGAACAAAAACTTGGCTTCTATAATGCATTACAAAATCATGATTGTTTTTAAGTTATTTGTAAAAGTTTTTCGAGCCTCTTGGCTCGTTATTAAAGACGCCAACCCCTTTTCTTGATTTCGCTAGAAAGTTTTTACGAATACCGACATTTTTTGCTCTTACACTCATCTAAAATTGTTGTTCATTTTTGATATACAAGTAATTGAATTTTTTAGGGGCCAACCTTGTAGATTCTTAATGGGGACAGACATTGGTGTTTTGATTAGTGCAATCGATATGAATCATTATGCGGACATTTTCTCTTCTACAATGCTTAACAAAATATGTCTCCTTCTTTAGATATATTGCGTCAAAGTATAAAGACTTTGGCCCCTAAAATCCGTAATTACATCCTAAATGGGTGTGGCAATTAGATTTCCAGATAGATATTTTTAGATCAATAACTTAGTTTCTATAATGCGTTACAAAATCTTTACAAGATCTCACAAATACTTATATTTTTTATTCTTACACTCATCTAAAATTGTTGTTCATTTTTGAGATACAAGTGATTGAATTTTTTAGGGGCCAGCCCTGTAGATCCTTAATGGGGACAGACATTGGTGTATCGATAAGTGGAATCGATTAGAATTATTAATGCAGACATTTTCTCTTCTACAATGCTTAACAAACTATGTCTCCTTCTCTAGATATATTGCGTCAATGTTTAAGGACTATGGCCCCTTAAAATCCCTAATTACGTCATAAATGGGCGTAGCAATGAGTTTTTTAAACAGATATTGTTATGATAAACAACTATTCTATAATGCATTACAAAATCTTTATCGTTTTTAAGTTATTTGTAATAGACTTTACGAGTCTCTTGGTCCCTAATTAAAGGGACCAGCCCCTTTTTCTTGATTTCTTTCGAAAGGTCGCAAACATACCAACACGTCTTGTTCGTACACTCATCTAAAATTGTTGTTCATTTTTTAGATACAAAAGATTGAATATTTAAGGAGCCAGCCCTGTAGATCCTTAATGGGGACACATATTGGTGTTTTGATTAGTGGAATCGATTAGAATCGTCCATGTAGACATTTTATTTTGTACAGTGCTTAACAAAATATGTCTCCTTCTCTAGAAAATTGCGTCGAAGTTTGAGGACTTTGGCCCCTAAAAATCCCTAATTACGTAATAAATGGGCGTGGCATTTTCTTTTTCGAACAGATATTGTTACGATTAACAACTTTGCTTCTATCATGCATTGCAAAATCTTTATAGTTTTTAAGCTATTTTTTATAGACTTTACGAGTCTTTTGGTCCCATATTAAAGGGGCCAGCCCCCTTTTCTTGATTTTGTTAAGAAACACTTTTAATATCCTACAACTTTTGTTATATATGTCTTAACAAAATATCAATTGATAAAAAGATACAAATCAAAACTCATGATAATTTTGATTCAAAATTCGTACCTTATTTTCGTGCCTAGGCGAGCTCCAAGAAATGGCGCCACTGGCGTAAAACAACTACATGCTGCACAACTTCAAACTATAGTCTACCTATCCTGAAAATTTCATATTCATATCTCTGATAGTATCAGAGTTTAAAGCTGCACAAAATGGGTCGTCAAAAATTACAAAATGGCCGATAAATCGGTACCGGAAGTGACGACGAAAAAAATGTCAAAAATATATTATGTTTAGATCACGTTCAATCATCTATAAAAAAAATGGTGGAAATCGGTCGAATAATTATCGAGAAATCGCGTGCACAAAATTTGGAAAAAAGAAATAATAACTAGATACGATCTCGTTACGAGTGACGAGACGGTCTTCCGTGCGATTCCTTTATTAAATAATACCATGAATATTCCATACAATTTCAGAATTACCCCCACCCCCTTACTTTCAGATATTGTATAAAAACCCCTTATTACGTAATAAATGGGTGTGGCATGAGTTGTTTAAAGATATGTTACGATCAACTACCTTGCTTCTATGATGCATTACAAAATCTTGATCGTTTTTAAGTTATTTGTAATAAACTTTACGAGTCTCTTGGCCCCTAATTAAAGGAACCAACCTCTTTTTCTCGATATCTTCTGATAGGTCTCACGAGTACTAACATTTTCTGTTCTGACACCTACCTAAAATTGTTGCTCATTTTTGAGATACAAATGATTGAATATCTTAGGGGCCAGCCTTGTAGATCCTTAATGGGGACCGACATTGGTGTTCGATAAGTGGAATCAATTAGAATCATCAATGCAGACATTTTCTCTTCTACAATGCTTAACAAACTATGTCTCCTTCTCTAGATATATTGCGTCAAAGTTTAAGGACTTTGGCCCCTAAAAATCCCTAATTACGAAATAAATGGGCGTGGCAATGATTTTTTCAAATAGATATTGTTACGATCAACAACTTTGCTTCTATAATGGTTTACAAAATCTTGATCGCTTTTATGTTATTTTTAATAGACTTTACGAGTCTCTTGGCCCCTAATTAAAGGGGTCAGCCCCTTTTTTGATTTCGTTGAAAAGAACTTTTGATACTCTACCACTTTTGTGATATATATCCTAACAAAATATCAACTGATAAAAAGATACAGACAAAAAAGTATTAAAATTTTGATTCAAAATTCGTACCCAATTTTTGTGCCTAAGCGAGCTCCAAGAAATGGCGCCACTGACATAAAACAACTTAATAGGGCTCAACTTCAACCTATAGTCTACCTATCCTGAAAATTTCGTAGACATATCTCTGATTGTTTCTTAGATCAGCTCTGCACAAAATTGGTCGTAAAAATGTACAAAATGGCTGATAAATCGGTTCCGGAAGTGACGACAGGAAAAATATAAAAAATGTATTAAATTCACATAAAGTCCAATCATCTGTGCAAAATGGTAGAATCGATCGAATAGTTTTCGAGAAATCGCGTGCACAAACTTTGTAGAAAAGAAAAATAATGATAACTAGATACGATCTCGTTACGAGTAACGAGGATGTCTTCCGTGCGATTTCTTTATTAAATGATACAATGAATAATCCATACAATTTAAGAATTAACCCCCCCCTCTACTTTCAGATAATGTATAAAAGTTATTTGTTTTAGACATTACGAGTCTCTTGGCCCCTAATTAAAGTGGCCAGCCCCTTTTTCTTGATGTCTTACGAATACTAACATTTTTTGTTCTTTCACTCATCCTAAAATATTGTTTATTTTTGAGATGCAAATGATTGAATATTTTAGGGGCAGCCCTGTAGATCCTTAATGGGGACACACATTGGTGTTTTGATTAGTTGAATCGATTTAAATCATTAATACAGACATTTCCTCTTCTACAATGTTTAACAAAATAAGTCTCCTTCTCTAGATATTTTCGGTCAAATTTTAAAGACTTTGGCCTCTAAAAATCCCTTATAACGTCATAAATGGGTGTGATAATGAGTTTTTTCAAACAGATAGTGTTACGATTAACAACTTTGCTTCTATAATGCATTAAAAAATCTTGATCGTTTTTAAGTTATTTGTAATACACTTTACAAGTCTCCTGGTCCCTTATTAAAGAGGCCAGCCCCTTTTTCTTCCCTTTTTCTTGATTTCGATGAAAAGAACTTTTAATACCCTACCACTTTTGTTTTATATGTCTTAACAAAAAATGTCAACTGATAAAAAAATACAGATCAAAACGTGCGAAAATTTTGATTCAATATTCGTGCCCAATTTTCGAGCCATAGCGAGCTCCAAGAAATGGCGCCACTGGTGTAAAACAAAAACAATAGGCACAACATCAAACTATGATCTACCCATACTGAAAATTTCATAATTATACCTCTAATAGTTTCTGAGTTTATGTGTGCACAAAATGGGTCGTGAAAAATTACAATATCACCGATAAATCGGTACTGGAAGTGACAACGTAAAAAATTTCAAAAACATATAAAATTCAGATCACGTGTAATCATCTGTGAAAACATGGTTGAGATCAGTTGGATAGTTTTTGAGAAATCGCGTGCCAAAAAATTGGGGAAAAAAAAAATAAACAGTACGAAAACAATTAGGTCTTCCGTTGGAAATGGAAGACCTCAAGATAATAATAATAACTAGACGCTCGTTGCGAGCAACAAGAGGTCTTCCATTTAAATACACCTAACGCTATTTGGATACTTGTTCTTTTCTATCATTTCTAAACACTTCTTCAAATTCCATTAACCCTCTCTAAGGATTTAAAAAGACACATGTTAATGCGAATTTTGAACCCACATGTTGATTGCTTTTGATTAAAATACATAAGACCGCGGAACATTAACTGGCAAAATTGGAAATATCCGTAATATACAGCTTACGTAAATTTAACTTGGAACAAGTTGACGCGGACGTCTAAGAAAACATTGGATTGAAACTAGCTAAAGGAAGTGTTTCTGTGGCGACCGATTCTCTGAAGTTATCGGACATTGCTTTGCCTTGCGTATAACCTCTTCCGAATTGGGATCTTCACATATTTGCTAATTATATACTTATTGATGAAATAATCCCTTGCTTTGCTGATACTAAATGTGTTTCGATCCCATAACTTATATAGCAAGTTAGGAACGCTGAGGTGGATTGAAAATACACTTCCTATAACTACAGTTTCAATCTAATGTTTTCTCAGACGTCCGCGTCAATTTGTTCCCGTCCATATCAAAGTTTTCGACGGTAACAGGTAAAATTAATGTGTATATTTCCAATCTTGCCAGTTTATGTTCCGCGGTCTTAATAATACATTGTAAAATATCGGGTTTCAATTTTACATAAGAACACCTACAGCAGTATAAATTATGAATTTTAAACATAATCAGTGATAAATTAAGCGTTGTAATTAATTTCAGCAAAAAATAAAAGGATCGAAATCAAGGAAGGATGTAACAGGCGTAGTTGTTTTCTTAAAACCTCGTTGATTTATGGATTTACTTTTTAATTCTAAATGTTTTAGAAATGATACAATACGCTAAAAACTACATTTGTATGATGAGAGAGAGAGAGAGAGAGAGAGAGAGAGAGAGAGAGAGAGAGAGAGATGAATTAATCAGAAATCGATTTGATAAAGAAATTAATTATCTTCTTATCTGCTTCTTTTGCATATGGATTATTTTTCTTTTTGTCTCACGTTTATCTTTGCCGACTAACACTGTGTGATAAAAAATTCTGCAAAGTCGGCAGATAAAATAACCTACATCTTAATATGTGATATGGTAAATTATTCCCCCTTTTCCCGAATCCACTCGATACCCAAGTGTTATGTGTTAAGCAATCGGTTGATAAAATACGAAATTTATGAATTTTAACCTCGATGCTTAATCACTTCCCAGATATTATAATAATAAATCCACTTTTTGGCGAACATTACATGTATGTAGACCTTTAAAATTAATTATAAACTTAAGATTATTATGATTACAATCCCGATGTACCCTGCCGTAATGATGTTTTTTTATCAAAAGTGAAAAATCAGACTTTTTGTTTTAACAGTGTATCTCTCTAATCGGTGATTACATCTGTTAATTCATAGGCTCAAACACACATACACGGGTGGTCAGTTTTAACACATTGTCGCAGTCACCCGGTCGTTTGTATAGTTCCATGTGTAAACTTCGGATGTTTTTCTTAATCAGCTGTTAATACCAGACAGACAACAGATTCATCAGTAGACATACACTAAAAAGGAAAAGCACACCGTCTATAATAAAAAAAACCTCTTTAGCGTTGACTTTAAATCAGTAAGAAGACAAGCATTAAAAAATGAATTTCAAATCATTTAAATTCCATAGACAATACCCCGTAACTAGAAATAAATACATAATTATATAACTTTTGGACGCCAAATGTACATTTAGCCTCTAGCCACATTTCTGCATGTTACCTGGAGAGAGAGAGAGAGAGAGAGAGAGAGAGAGAGAGAGAGAGAGAGAGAATGAGAGAGATTTATTTTATAGTATTTTATAGTGTTCAGAAAATCAATATATAAGCAACAAATGTCAATAAACATGTATCTTTAATATATGTGAATAAATACTAATCAGTCCTCCTTTTAAGGACATGTAAAGTACTTATGTCTTGAAACGTTGTCTCATTGCTAAATATTGTGTGCATACAGTCAATGAGATGGCAGCATTTCTTTGATGCCTGCAAAGCGACCCTGCGAGCTCTAATGAGGTCGTACTGCATGGGTGCTTCGTCGGCATGTTTTTGATGCCGGCGATGCGACAAGCGTCTGAATTTAGCGAGCTGCTGACGGAAACAAGACTGTAACAAAGCGGGAAATGAACGCTATTTTGATACGGACTTTATATTTGTACTGAAAAAAAAGCCGTATTAAATTGATTTATGATAAAATTAAAACGGAAAACATTAAAATTCATAATTTTAAAGATAAAATCGTTTAACAAAACACATTTAAGAAAGAAAATGCATTCGGCACTCGGGGACCGAACCCGGGTCGCCTGGGCACAAGTCCACCACTCTAACGACTGAGCTACGCGGACTTTCGCTTCATGACTTTGGAGCCCAAAATCTCGAGAATGCGTGGATCGATTTTAAAACAAATTTCATATTCTGAAGTTATTAATGCGTCTCTATTGAATATTAACATAAAAAAATTTCAAACAAAAAAGTTAAAAAATGACTGTTTTTTGTATCCTTCCGGTGACGACCGGAAGTGACGGCAGACGTTCGGATATGCAAAGGGCACTGCGGCTAAAGACTCTCTATTATCCCTGAAAATTTTAAAGTTTTATCTTAAATACTTTTTGAGAAAAATCGTGAACAAGCAAAAACATAAAATCTTTAAAATCTCGGGACTAGAAGTGACGATCTAAAAAATCCCACGTAATTTTCTTACAAATTTTGTCATAAAAGAGATCCGAAAATTACATGAAAATCGGCTGAAGCGCTTTTAAGAAAACGTGACAAAAAAAACCCCCCAATAATAATAATAGTGAAAAAGAAACAAAGCAATAACAAGAAGGTCTTTCGTTCAAAAACGGAAGACCTTAATTAAAAGAAACAGTACGAAAACAATAAGTTCTTCCGTTGGAAACGGAAGACCTTAATAATGATAAGAAACAGTACGAAAACGGAAGACCTTAATAACTACACGCGATCTCGTTGCGAGCAACGAGAGGTCTTCCATTTGGATGCACCATTAAATAGGCTATTGGGATAATTGTTCTGTTCTATCAATTTTAACACTTCATCAAATTCCATTTAACCCTCTATAAGGATTTTAAAAGACATATCATTATACTTATCAATTAAAAAAGGCGCTATTATTGTGATTTTTTATAAAATAAATTCAAAAATTAGTGAAATCTATCATTTCAAAGATAAAATCATGAATCGGGTAGAAATAGCGCTATTTTTGTGATTTTTTATAAATACGAAAAATAGTAAAATCCATTATATACAGAAAACACATTAGGTACTCAGGGATTGAACAAAGGGTCGCCTGGGGACAAGTTCACCTCTCTAACCATTACGCAACGGGAACTCTCGCTTCAGGACCTTGGAGCCAAAATCTCGAGAAAAAAAAAGGAATTACATATTCTACATTCTATATAAACGTCTCTATCGAAAAAACCCAACCAGAATAATATTCAAAAACAAAAAATTTGAAAAAATAATATTTTTGTTTCTTTCCGGTGACGACCGGAAGTTACGGCGAACGTTTGTATATGCAAAGGGCACTGTGGCTCTAGACCTTCTATATTCCCTGGAAATTTTAAAGTTCTATCTTTGATACCGTTAAAGAAAAATCGTGAACAAGCAAAAACATGAAATCTGATATATCTCGGAACCAGAAGTGACGTCTAAAAAGAAGGATCTAAAAGTTTCTTACGATCTAGAGTAGGATCTGAAAGTTTCATCAAAATCGACTAAAGCGTTTCTGAAAAAACGTGGAATAGAAAAAATATAAGGACTCAGTCGGCCAGAGAGAGAGAGAGAGAGAGAGAGAGAGAGAGAGAGAGAGAGAGAGAATTCGAAGTATTACTACTGAATTCAAATCCACTGATATTCCCAAAAATCAGGCACGTAGGAAAGTTTTTTAATGTGTGTGTGGGGGGGGGGGGGGGGATGGCCTCATCCAAAAACTCTTGACAAGAAAAAATTAATCAGGGAGGTGGGAGGGAGTGCGTAGTATTCCTTTAACTTCAATTTCATTCTTGATTTTGTTATTTCTCTTCCATTTCTGACATGCTCCCTAAAAAAGTGGGGAGTAAATGTAACATATGTAAATGTAAAAAAATGTCTGCTGCTAGAAAAAGAAAAAGACAAAGTGGGAGGGAGGATGGCCCACCTGCCCCCCCCCCCCACCCCCCCCCCCACCCCCCGATGCTACATGCCTTAAAATTGACTAACATTGTCTGACATCTACTATACATTAATTTTACCTCACTGTACCTTTCACTGACTTCCACTGTTCCCCACTGTACATATCTACTGACCAGCACTGTACCCCACTGTACGCCACTGTACAGGGTACTGACCAGCACAGTGCCCCACTGTACGCCACTGTACCATTAATTTGAAAAATAAAAACTTTCTTAAAATCTGCAGTATGATTTTTTTTTCGATATTCATTTTTATTATGAGGTATATACCATATACATTATGTACACAGAGAAGAATGCAACATGTTGTTAAATTTGTTCAATATGTTTTAATATTTACTAATTTTTATTGCTATTGAATGTTACGATCAATTTCCCTAGGTTGAAGATGAAAATTCTGAATTTTTCATGTTGAATCTGCTTTTTAAAAAGTGCATAAATTTTATATACATGGAATTATTTTCATTTTGTAAACTGCCGGTCATAAGCATATCAAAAAATACACCTCCCTAACCAGCAAGGTTACAAAATTATTTCTTATTGTTGATGGCAAGCCCTTGTTTAAATTATTGGGCTGTTAGTTCCCTATATCTCCCGGACTGTGCTTTAGCCACTGCAAAAGTCAATTAACACAGAATCGACGTTTGTCCAAGTATGACTGCACGCTTGATTACACGGGTATATTTTGTAGATAGCATGCGAGTTTCTAACTCACAAGTTGATTTCTTTTGATTAAAATATTTCATAAAATATTGTAAAATATCTGGTTTCAATTTTACATAATAACACCTACTGCAATATACATTATGAATTTGAACATAATTAGTGACATATTTGGCGGTGTAATTAATTTCAGCAAATAATTAAAAGGATCGATATCAAGGAAGGTTGTAATAGGCATAGCTGTTTCTTAAAATATAGTTAATTTATGGATTTAGTTTTAACTTTTAAATGTTTTAGAAATAACATATAAAATGCCATACGCTAAAACCTACATTTGTATAATGAGAGAGAGAGAAAGAGAGAGAGAGAGAGAGAGAGAGAGAGAGAGAGAGAGAGAGAGAGAGAGTTCATGTATATTAACATTTTTTGACTATATTGTAGTGGTGCCATTTGTAGTTGTTGAAAAGTTTTCTATCAAATCTGTGCTGAAATTGGCGGTTGTGATGCTGTAAGGAGATTTTATCGTGCTTTTACCTTTCTGAGTCGGGGCCTCAAATTTTAGCAATAGAGAATCCATGAGAGAGAGAGAGAGAGAGAGAGAGAGAGAGA
>WFKH01011581.1:52618990-52629153 GCA_016163765.1 Magallana hongkongensis | reverse complement strand
GAGAGAGAGAGAGAGAGAGAGAGAGAGAGAGATTATTCAGAAATGGATTGGGTAAAGAAATTGATAATCTTTTTTTTATTCCTAGGTTGAAACACATAAACACAGGTGGTCAGTTTTCACACCTTGTCGCCAGTCACCCGGTCGTGTGTATAGTTCCGTGTGTATACTTCAGAGGATTTTCTTGATCCCAGACAGACAAAAGATTTGTATCTGTAGACATACACAAAGAAGGAGAAAGTACATCGTCTATAATAAACATTATCCCGTTACTAGAAATAAATGCATAATCTTTGAACGCCAAAAGTACATTTAGCCACTGGCCACATTACTGCATGTTACTCGTAGTAGTTCTTATTCAAATGCTAAAATATTCGTAGTTTAGAGGGAGAGAGAGAGAGAGAGAGAGAGAGAGAGAGAGAGAGAGAGAGAGAGACTGAGAGAGAGAGATTTTATAGTGTTTAAAAGTGTTCAGGAAATCAATATATAAACAACAGATGTCAATAAACGCATGTATCTATATATGTGAAATAAATACTAAACAGTCCTCTTTATAAAGCCATGTAGCATAACTGACATATGGGCGCATTGCTAAATGTTTTGTGTATACAGTATTTGAGATGGCGGCATTTCTTCGATGTCGGCAAAGCGACCAGGCGAGCTCTAATGCGATCGTACTGCAGGGGTGCTTCGGCGGCATGTCTTTGATGCAGGCGATGCGACGAGCGTCTGAATTTAGCGAGCTGCTGACAGAAAGAAGACTGTAACAAAGCGGGAAATTGACGGTATTTTGAAACGAGCTCGAAACGAAATATTTGTGCTGAAAAAAGCCGCTATTATTTTGATTTTTGATAAAATATTAAAATCCATCATTTTAAAGATAAAATCGTTAATCAAAACACAATTAAGAAAAAAAAAACATTCGTCACTCAAGGACTGAACCCGGGTCGCCTGGGCACAAGTCCACCACTTTAACGACTGAGCTACGCGGACTCTCGCTTCAGGACATTGGAGCCCAAAATCTCGAGAATGCGTGGATCGATTTTAAAACAAAATTCATATTCTGAAGTTATTTAAGCGTCTCTATCGAATAGTAACATTAAAAATTTTCAAAAAAAAAAAAAAGAGTTAAAAAACGACTGATTTTTGTTTCCTTCCGGTGACGACTGGAAGTGACGGCGGACGTTCGGATATGCCAAGGGCACTGCGGCTTATGACTTTCTACCATCCCTGAAAATTTAAAAGTTCTATCTTAAATACTTTTGGAGAAAAATTGTAAACAAGCAAAAAAATATAAAATTTTGAATATTTCGGGACCGGAAGTGACGAGCAAAAAAAACTCGTGTAATTTTCTTACAAATTTTGTCTTGAATAAGATCTGAAAGTTTCATCAAAATCGGCCGAAGCGTTTTTGAGAAAACGTGACAGAAAAAAAAATAATAATAGTGATAAAGAAACAAAGCAATAACAATAAGGTCTTCCGTTGAAAACGGAAGACCTTAATAATAGAGGAATAGAAACAAAGCAATAACAATAAGGTCTTGCGTTTGAAACGGAAGACGTTAAGAATAAGAAACTTTACGAAAACAATAAGATCTTCCGTTGGAATAGATACGATCTCCTTACGAGTAACGAGTAAATCTTCCGTCCAATTTTTTAAAAAGTTTAAGGACTTTGGCTCCTAAAAATCCCTAAATAAGTAATATATTGGTGTGGCAAAGACTTTTTCAAACAGATATTGTTACGATCAACAACTTTGCTTCTATAATGCATTACAAAATCTTGATCGTTTGACGTTATTTGTAATAGATTTTACGAGTCTCTTGGCCCCTAATTAAAGGGGCCAGCCCCTTTTTCTTGACTTCATTCGACAGGCCTCTAGAATACTAACATTTTTTGTTCTTACACCTATCTAAAATTGTTGTTCATTTTTGAGATACAAATGATTGAATATTTTAGGGGTCGGCATTAGTATTTTGATTAGTGGAATCGATTAGAATCATCAATACAGACATTTTATCTTATACAATGCTTAACAAAATATGTCTTCTTCTCTAGATATATTGAGTCAAAGTTTAAGGACTTTGGCCCCTAAAAATCCCTAATTGCGTCATAAATGGGTGTGGCAATAATTTTTTCTAACAGATATTGTTACGATCAATAACTTTGCTTCTATATTGCATTACAAAATCTTGATCGTTTTTAAGTTATTTGTAATAGACTTTTCGAGTCTCTTGGCCCCAAACTAAAGGTGCTAGCCCGTTTTTCTTGATTTAATACAAAAGATCTAAAAAATGCTAACATTTTTTTGTTCTTACACCTATCTAAAATTGTTGTTCATTTTTGAGATACATGTGATAAATATTTGAGGAGCCAGCCCTTTAAACCCTTAACGGGGACAGACATTGGTGTTTGGATCCTGGAATCAATCAGAATCATCAATACAAACATTTTCTACAATGCTTAAAAAATATATGTCTCATTCTCTAGATATAAGGTTTGAGGACTTTGGCCCCTAATATCCCTAATTACGTAATAAATGGGTGTGGCAATGATTTTTTCCAACAGATATTGTTATCATCAACAACCTTGCTTCTATAATGCATTATAAAATTTTGATCGTTTTAAGATAATGTGACGTAGACTTTACGAGTCTCATGGCCCTTAATTAGAGGGGCCAACCTCTTTTTCTTGATTTCGTAGGCAAGAACTTTTATTTCTCTGCCACGTTTGTTATATATGTCTATATTGTTATATAAAATTCCGTCAAAATAGTCTATTAACAAAGCGTTTAAAAGTTATTTCTTATTTTGTTTGTAAGCATTTAAATCAAATCTTACGTTTGTGTCTCTGCCACATAAGGCCAAAGACACTCTTACATTATCATTGTCAACATTCGCATTAGCTAGGAGATCGTGCAGGAACTGTTGTATAGCGTCGAACTCTTTTTTGGGTGTAGTGTCAGAGTAATGAATTAGTATGGCCAAATCCGTTTTATTACTCACTCTTAATACAAGGGTATGTACCTTTGAATAATAAAGTACTTGAGCCACATGTAGATCGAAGGACGAATTCAATCACTAGTATTTCGTTTATAGATTAATATCAAACTAATATTAGATACCCAAAATTATCAATATAATGAGAAAATTATATCAATCAAATTATGTTGCCATCATTACAGTTTTTTAAAATCAATTAAACATCAATATGGCTTTTTGCTCTAGAGAACTGCACAAGATACGTATAATGTTAACCTCAATAGCTTAATACTTCTATCACAATATGATAATATAGTATGTTCTCGTCTATAAATAACATTTATAAGAGTTGAAAGAAATCGGTTACATCCTCGCCCAAAAATCTATTTCACTGGCAGATACAAATCTGCATTTCATAATTTCTGCCTAATATGTAATGAAAACAAATTTATATGTAGTATAGAATCTAAAGGCACTCGTTTACATGTTGTTATGGTTAAAATGAGCGGACACTAACCTTCAATAGGAGATAAATACGTCAATTTGGATCCTGCAAAATTCATTCAAATCATGCATTTTGAATTTCATACAAGATGAAAATGAAAATCTGCCTTACCGACGGAAATGAATGAGCCTTACATATATAAGGTTATTTAAAAGAATAAAGCACAATTTAGGTCATCATTACATGATCAGGGCTGGGTTCAATTCTTTTAAGACACAATTCAGCATTCCAGTAAGTTCTCTGATGGAGGAAGCACGTGCATTATTGTGTGTAGTTTTGGGTTCATTACGTTGTAAAGGACACTAGAACATGCGAGAATGCAGTATTTTCAATATATTCCATCAATACCTGTAGATGATACTGCAGAACCCTCAAACTCCTCGTTATCATAAGCATTATCAGTTGTTACTATGAAAAGAAGTTCAATAACAAGACAAACTTCAATTTTCACTTTCAGAAATATTTCACTTAGGAGGCTGGATGATAAAAAATTACCTCTCAGATCTGCCTTAAAAATTTAGATATGATAATTTTGACCATAAACTATCTGTTAGTAAAGAAAACAAATATTTTAGATTTAAAATTTGACTATTTTTCTATATCTTTACGCAAAGTTCTTCGCTTAAGAAAGATTAACATAGTCTAAAAATGGCCACGACCATCCAGCCCTGTTGAAAGACATTGTTGAGGTTTCGTTTCGAAAGACGCAAATTGAGAACAAAAGTTCTCAATATTAAATGATCATGAAGAAATTAATACTTACTTGAGCAAATCCCAACATACACAAGATCTTTAATTAAACTGATATTTTCTGATGCCCCTAGCTTATATGTATTTTTTCAAATATGGATCACTGGCAAAGGATTGAATTTCTTTTAAGTTTGATACACCTTGTAGTATGAAAAGAATACTGGCTTGGTCTTTCAAAGTAAGCGCTTGCTGTACAGCTTCAATTTCTCTATTTCTTTAGTTCTTTTTTGCTTAGGGGAAGAAATTAAGTTAAGAAATAAACAACTTGTCAAAAGCACTAAACATTTACTAGTATTAAAAAGTACAAATACGAAGACAAACTGTTGGTCTTTTGATATAATCTGGCTGTTGAGATAATCTTTAGTTTATATACGACAGATTTCACAAAACGTCAATTTTGATAGCTCAAATAAATAAGGTGTAGGGTGAATGTAAATTAATCCTGTTATTATAAGAAAGCTTTAGTTTGTTTTCAATTTGCACTAACATCGATTTTTATTTAACTATCATCATTATCATTATCAACATTAATTTGTGCATAATTAACACTAGAGAATGTAACAAGGCTCGCCTTGATAAGGACATGTAAACAATAATTTATGATATTACACAAATAATTATTTAGCTTTATTTACAGATTATAAACATAATGAACGTCGTTCAAAGGTTTTAATGTTTATTGTCGTGACAACTGATCTAAAAGTTAACAAGGTCGAGTCTAATTTGTTCTGCCCTAGATTTTTTAATGAAATTTTTTTACATGAATTTCTACTGAAATAATTATTATTTGAAGAGAAAAAAATCAAACATTTACCACATTTTTTGTTAAGGGGGTCATCTCAAAGTTTGTTAATTTTTAACATAGGACCCTATAGAATTTTGCTTGAAATGTATCAATTTTGCACATTTTTTTTAAAACTTCTGCCCTTTTTTGGGATTTTTTTCTGTTCCACATATGAAAATTATTGCTAAAAGGCATCAAATAATCAAATAAAAAAATCTTTTACCTCCTGGTTTGTTCCAGGGGTCTTATGAATTTTTTTTTGTGTATGTCCAATTTCCCAGATTTGTCAGATAATGACTATTTTTTCATTTGACAAAGGCGGAAATGGTGATCTTCATAGTATTATTTAAACATTCAGACATATTTAAGTAATACAAATATATATAACATCACATATTAAGGGTTATAAATATACAATACGTGGTTATTGTCTTGAAATACATGTATTAAGCTATGTTTAGGCGTGGTAAGAAAACGTGACAGAGGGCTAGGCTTGCTGAACCCTATTCACATTTTCAGCCCGAGCCCAAATATAGCTTATACTTCAAGGCATTTATGTTTATTCTACATATAAAATCAATTTTACGCCTCAAACGAGCTATTTTCGACAAATTTCGCTGAATGTCTGCAGTTGAAACCATAACGCCATGTCGTCAACCTAGTAAAAAGATGACGTCACAATGCAAATGAAACGCTGCGCGAACTGTACTCGGCCTAGTTAAATCGAAACATATGAATTAATGAAAGATTGCACAGACAGTACAAATCATGAATCAATTATCAAAGACCAATTTCATGCAAATATTGTCATTAACATCTGAAACTGAAATGCATCAAAGGGAAAGAAAAAGGGTAAGAAAACTCAATTTAACACCTCTAATACTTAAGTATGATGAGATCGACAAACACTATAGGGATAGTACAAGGTAGTTCCAGGGCTAGGAGCTTGATAGGGACAGTTTTAAAAACATTACCTTTATCAACAAAAGAAGATAGTTTTAATGAAAGATATGCAATCTCTTGCAATTCGCTTACCTTTGGGGGATTTGTGCTGTATTTTGTTACAAATATGCCCTATCCCCTCCCCTGATAGTCGATTCGTGTTCACCATAAAAATAATGTGGATATAATCTTATTGTTCGATGCGAAAAATCAAAAACATTAGGGTGAGTTCACAAAAAATCTCCCCGAATATAACGAAGGTCTCACGGTTCATCATCTTCCCCAGGGTAGCTTTGCTCTGATGACTAACTATGGTACAGGTTATTATCGTTCTAATATTCATTCACCCGGCCACTATTTAGTTGTATCCCTAACGATGATAGTTTCTCCTTTTAACATTAAAATATAAAAGAGTTACAAAATTAGTTGAGAGATCTGTTCCGTCTACCAAAATCTCCATAAAGGTCTGATGGAATATTCTCAAAAATATCTGCGTACTTAATTCTTGAAATCTGCCCCTCTACCACCTTACCCGAATCCGCCCAACTTGAAGTACCCTTACATATACAATTTCAATCTGAAAGTGATAAATTACAGTCATTTGAGCCCCGTATATAACGTTTTTTTTTAACCCCTTAAAAACAAAATTCAAAAAAAAAGGAGTTTAAACCACCCCCCCCCCCCCCTTTACTTACAATGTAATATGAAAAATGATATTCATCGTGTAAGCCAACTGGCCCAATCAACCTTCATAAACTTTTCGGAAAACCACCCTATGCTATCTATGATCCTTTACTTGTCCTCATAATTTGATAATGTTTTAGTCGCTGAATACTTTTACTTCTTTCACTGTTGATTTTAAATGCGATGAAATGACAAAATTGAAGTGAACGAACACCCTTTCCTAATGTACATGTAACAAACATCTTCATACTTGTCAAAAGAATTAAATTGAATAACACTATTTTATTATCTTAAAGATTAAAAATTGTTATGACATAAATATTTTTTTATAAGATTGATTAATTCCTAGCTCTCTGATTGGCTGATATCAAACAATCTAGAAAGAATAAAACATTATATTGACCTACACGTGACGTAGGAGGTGAATATAACATTTGATTTTTTTCTACGTTGGACTAAAAATAGATCGGTAATTTCAAAAATGCTACGATTAGTTTGTGATCGGCTTCGGACGCATGGAGTATCCGGCAAATTTTACTATTTGCGCACGATTGCGCATAACACTACTTTGATTACTATACAGTGACAGCTTCATGTAAATTTTTAATTACATGAAGATTACTTAAAAACATTATTCTAATGCATTTGCTTTGAGATTAAAACATTTGTACAGTTACATGATGATTCAAATTACGTTTTTCTTTACATGAGTAAGAATTTTAATCGAAAGTACACTTCCCTTACTAAGAGTAAAGTTTATTCATTCCTTAGTATTTCGGAAATCCACAAAACGGTGCGATATATCCTATTTATCATGTTTATTGCATGTAATGCTTTCGCATTACATTAACCTGAAGCTGACCAATGATATCACATGCGGATCATTCCTTTTAATGAATACTTATTCATTATTCATGTTGTCCAACGAAATATCTCTTTTCTCAATTTGTTCGCCAATGGCTTCACACTATTTTCTTTACTTGATAACACTCATTTTGATATGTCTGTTTCAAATCGTCGCTGATTCATATTATAAAACAATTATTGCTGGGGGATTTTCGATCAATACGATGGTTTCGCTACCCTCGAAGTACAATATTTCATTCCAATATTCAGTTGACCAATGTGTAGAAAGGTCATTTATACATCTATTCATGATTGGTCGGTTCTTTAGTGTAGTTTTAAGTCTCTCGGTATAAATTGGTTCGTTATACAGAAAGCAAATTGAACAAAAAACGAAAAACACAAGTCGTAAAAATAATTTTATTACAAAGCTATATAGTGCAAAGTTCTTTCCCTCGCAAAAATCACCTACCGCTGAAATTTATTTTAAAAAATTGATCTATAAATATGGCATGCAAAACAACAATAGTTAGATGATTTGATCACTAATTATCATTCATTTTGGTATCTTAAAATGTTTTATAATGGTAAGATAATCTCACACAATGTGCATACATTTAAAACTAAAGTCACTCTCTTTATGAATATTATCTACAATAAAAACTAAACTAATCAGCACATACATAAACACAATCATACATGTACATACTCATACATTATATGAAGACAAAATTAATATATTCAATCTCACAACAAAATAAAACAGTGCTGCTGAACTCGGTAACATAATACCGGTACTACGCAAATTGTTTAAGTTACCCTATATGGAATGAAAAATAAATATATTATGAGACTATTTTCTACCATTTTTACCAAACTCGCACATTTGGTTAATGACGTCACTTTCAATTCCCTTCAACGCAGTGTAGCTGTTGAGTTTAATCATGGCGCGATCGTCGGAAGAGGCGATGTCCTTTACCTCTTGGGCCGCGGCCCGTCCGGCGGTATCCAGGTCTATTCCAATAGCTATCACGTGGGTCCCGGCGTCCTTCAACTCCTTGGCTGCTGGAAGCGTTTCCTGGGCGTCTATGTTGGACGCCTCATCTGTGACCAGAATGACCACATCCTTCGCCGATCGCCTGGCTCCAAAGTCGTTTTGCAGAAGACCATGAGCGGTCTTCAGCGCCAGTGCAGTGTTGGTGCCGCCTGGCTTGTATCTCACGCCTGCTATCGCACTTTTGAGGCCATCTAAGTCTGGGTTACGTCCGAAACTGAAAGCAACATTGGCTTCTGAGTTGAAGGTGATCAGGGCAAATTTGTTGTTTCTAGAGATTTTGTACAGTTTTTCCACGACAGAACTGGTGAAGTTTCGAATGAGTCCAAAGTTATGTGGCCCAACACTTGCAGAGGAATCGATGACAAACGCAACATCAAATCTGCTAGGACATGCTGCCAAATAGAGAATAGATTCATAATGAAACAATACAATGTGCTTTTCCTTCCTCTGATTTAGTCTTATACAAAATGTGTTTCAAAACAAAGCTTCGTTCACGTAAAATACCAATTGCAACAATACTTCTAGGATCGTTTCACAAACCAATGAAACATTGTGTTGGTATATTCACAGTAAATATTATACATGTAATTGGTCATTTATCATTGCATGTAAACCAAAGACAAAATTTGTTTGCGTTGACATAACGATGGTATAACTCTGAGATAATAGATATGGAACCGATTATATCGTATTTAAGCAATTCAGCCACTTAAGAAGAAAAAAAAATTCTTACACAATTGCTAAAATCTATATATTTTTTTTTCATTTAAAAAACACAAAACTTTGAACGGGAATCTTTTCTCATATAAAACTTCACAGTAATGAATTCCCAACGAGAAGTTTTTTTCTAAAATTCATATCAGAATACAACATCTGTATCAGACCATTTTCACACAAAAGAGATATATCAGTTAAAATCAGACTGTACATAGCTGGAACCTGTAAGACGATACATGGTACAAATAGACACAGGAGCAAGCATTTAGACCTACCTGCATAATGAGATTACTACTATTTTGTTACACATTGTTCTGATATCAAAAGTAGTGTGCCATAGTCTTTGTATGTGTCAGTAAAAGCTACCGGATTCATTTAATACCTCAACTTCTAGGGTTTTTTTTTAAAAAAGAAATGCATTAATAGTGTACATGTCTTAGTCTGTATCTAATACATGCACCAAGGTATTTTCTAATCCAATATCGCGCATAAACACTTAAGGTACAAACATTTTTTTCCATCTTTATATAATTTTTACTCTGCATTGTTATCCAACAAAATAGTAGTTATGTTAATGTTTACTCTAGTTTTCACAGATACATGTATGTTACGTCGTCAAGTACCCGTATCTATAATCATGTAAAGAGAAACACTGGAACGTCAATGTTTATTTTTATGACATATTTTGAAACCAATATCCGTATTTATATCTTCTTTAAAACAGAAAAGTGTTGATACAAAATACATCTATTAATAGGCTTATCTAGCCCTCATCTCCGCATAATTTATACAATATATTTTAACAAATAGCAAGTTGTGCAAGTGTCTCCTAGTTTTCTCAAAACTGATAAGAAAAACATCAACACATAGTTTAAAAACTAGGATGATGGAGGAAAGGGTGTG
>WFKH01011581.1:52590890-52618890 GCA_016163765.1 Magallana hongkongensis | reverse complement strand
AAAACTGATAAGAAACACATCAACACATAGTTTAAAAACTAGGATGAGGGAGGAAAGGGGGTGTGTGTGTGTGTGTGGTAGAGGGCATGGGGGGGGGGGGGGGGGGGTTATATTTGGGAATCTCCGATCTTTTATTATACATCTCACACATTACAGTTTACTTAGTTTATAAAACATGTATCTCAATCTACTTTATCATTTAACATGATACAAAAAGTCAAAGCACAGAGCAAAAGTATGGTTATTAAAATTATTTAGTACAAAGTAATCAGACCTTATTTTAGCTCTAAAAAGCATGTAAAATATTTGAATTATTGCATTTAAAAGATTTTCAGTCAGTTTAACCCATTTTATGGGCAACCGATACAAGGCACATTTTTAAATACAACTAAAATTAAATTGCAATAAGGAAACTATTCAATGCTTTTCTATGATATTGCCTTTTAAAGTGTTTTGTTAAAAATCGGTTTTAAGTGTGGCGAATATACAGAGAAGAAATATCTTTAAATTTTAATGAGAACACTTTAAAGCCAATAAATCAGAAATATAAACATCTGCAAGTGTGACTTCATTTGAAAAAAAAGAAATTGGATATTTGAATCTGAAAAAAATTATTTCATGACACAAATTGATTCATTTGTTAAAGAATTTTAGTGGAAACTGGACAAAGGGACATAACGAAGCCCACTTATTTTATTTCAGTTTATTTTATGACAAGGGTTAACCAAGTTTTATTTTTTTAAAGGAAATGTGATATATTTATCACAATCTTATGGTTTTTCATCAATGACATGTAATACTAAAAATACCATTCATGTACAAAAAAGAGAATAATTTATTATGATTTCTGTAATTATACTTATAAAATGGACAATGTTGGATACAGCAACGATTATTTCAATTCGAAATATTATTGATGAATTTTAGACGTGTATAGCAACGAGGGCGTTCGTGAAAGTTTTCTTTAACTTAAGTCTGTTTAGAGGAGCGCTGGTCAGCACCCACTCTTCTGGCCACAGACAAGACATGAATGCACTATGATAAGCTAGTTGATATTTAAAGATAGTATAGTTCATCTGTCAATGGAACTTGCATTGTTTAAATTTTTACCCCCCCCCCCCCAAAAAAAAAATTAATTATAAGAGTGATTATTTGAGGAAATTGATAAATCAATGAATAGTCACTTACCGATCTCGCAATATTCGCCGGTAAATCCCTGAATACACTCGCACCGGAAGGAACCGGTGACTGCTGCGGCTACACATCGGCCACCATGTTTACATTTTATTTCGTTGGTGTCGCATATGTCCTTATTCATATCTGAAATACACACATATAAAAAATCAGTTGAAAGAAAGACTTGTCCAGTGTATTGTTTTTTTTATTTTTTGTATAATTAAAACAATACAATAATGTGAAAGCACCCATTTCTGACGTTAACTTTTCTCTCTTCTTGTATAACGTTACGCAGCGTTGATAAGTCAGCTAAGCCGTAAGTATATAATTTGTATGGAAGTCATGCGTTCAATTCCGACTAAGCCCAGCTTGTATTCACACTTTTCACATTGTCCAATAGTTTTATATATGTAGTTTCTGTTTGAATATTGCAAATTTTCGAATTTTTAAAGTGACGACAGTGACAATATCTTAAGTTTTATACTTTTTTTTGTTTAATTAGTATACTATATCTCGTCCCATTTCTCGTTGAAATGTTCATGTTATTTTTTCACCATTTGATAAACGTGATTGCATCTCCGGTATTGTATATGCACCTCGTAACTACTATAATATGTTGGACAGAACCAGATAAACATCGTCGGGAGCCCACTGTCAGTCCCGCATACTGAGTAAACGTATCTGCGAGACTGGCCCATGGGTTTACGCCCATGGCACAGTAAAAAATATAATGGTAGGATATAATAATCATTATGCATTTTTTGTAAAATTATAACTATCTATAACAAGTTGTTTTAGATAATTTTGAATTTTATAAACTTTAATCTATAATGTAACAATTGTTATGAATGTTACCCGGTGAGGATAATTTGTTGAAAACTGCACTTCCGACTTCTGGAAGTTCCGAGAAGCTGTTGACCCAGAAGACATTTTGATCCGGGGGCTGGGAGGCAATGTCATCCATTTCCTGTCGATACATATCGCCGGCAAAGTTGATGGCAATAACAAAGATGTGAACACCAGCCTCCCTCAGTCGGATAGCTTCGGGTATTGTATCGATGCTGTTGACATTAGAGTTACCGTCCGTGATCATGATTACTGAAACGAAATTCATCCGTTTACAACTCTAAGAATAATATTACCAGTATCCAACAATAGTGTCGGATCCCAAATCTTGACTTGATAAGATGCAAAAGCAATCAGGTTAATAATATTTATTTTAGCTTAGTTTCAGAACATTTATATGGACAGTTTAATATTAGAAAGGCTAAGTTGAAATATTCGCCATCAAGAGGTGTACGTCTGTTCCCAGTGTACCCCTCGTGACAAACTACCTTTATATTTACATTTATAAATATACTTGTAGCAGCCATGGCCATCATCGCAAATAAAATCATCTCCAGAAATGTCGTTTTATTTGTTACTATGACCCTTTTGAAATATTTTAATTTCATCTGCAATAACTTGATTTCCGTTTAAACTGACTCTACGAGTAATCAGTCTTTTGTAAGAAATTCTCATTTCAATTCGCATTGGAATATAAATGTCATTGGGAGTAAGTTTTCTTGCACGATCGGTTCGATAATATTAAAATTGAGTAACACAATTCAAGAAATGATGTCTCGTTTATAAATTTCTTTGAGTTACCTATATAATGTTTTCTATACGAAAAATTTTCCAACATCATTAGAATACCTATGTATAATGGATATGTTTGAGACTGAAAGGTTGTAGCTATTTTATTGTATTGTTCTATCTTCCAGAAAAGAATAGTTTGAAGAATATTAACCTTGTCTGATTTGGAATTAAATAAGCATTTTAGCAGAAGGAAA
Source organism: Magallana hongkongensis (assembly GCA_016163765.1). Taxonomy (NCBI): domain Eukaryota; kingdom Metazoa; phylum Mollusca; class Bivalvia; order Ostreida; family Ostreidae; genus Magallana; species Magallana hongkongensis. The sequence goes on along the minus strand of WFKH01011581.1, from coordinate 52,615,882 downwards.
GTAATTTTTACTGTGCTGAGATGCCAATTGTAATCAATGAAGTAAGTATGTTTGAAAATGATTGTATTTTGACAAATTATGACCACTCAGGCTCATTATTACCTAGTTAGATATTCTATAAGAAGAAATTATCTACGTACATGTATTGGGTACATTAGATCTATCGCCATTTTTGATGTTAAATATCTCTTGTCGGACCATCTTCAATCCTGCAGCGGTATTCGTACTGCCATAACGATACTGCATGGCGGAAATAGCATTGATAATGTCCTTCTTTGTGAAGAAACTGTCCAGATGGAATCCTAGTTGAGGATCTGAGCTGTAGGAGACGAGACCAACCCTATCATCAGTCCTACCGATGGATAGCTTTTCTACCACTGAGTAAACGAACTCTTTCATCTTGTCCACATTGTCAAGTCCAACACTTCCGGATGCGTCAACGAGGAATGCAATGTCTGCCACGTTGCCGTTAACTGAAAACATTGAGATGTATGCTCAGTAAAAATAATAGATTTCATTTTTTTGCCTAAAAGATTGGTCTGGACAGTAATATGTTACATTTACATGTGTAAACAATGTGAAGAAAACGATTTATAAGATTGATGGACCTTTCTTCTTGTATACGAATGAGGAACGCGATTTGTTTACCTTCTTCACAGTTCTTTCCTGCGTATCCTTTTGTACACGAACAAGTGTATTCCGTACTTGATAAACTTGTGCATGTACCATTATTCTGACATGGATTGTCGCTGCATGCGGTGTTTTCTGAAAATTGATGAACAACACATGAGTATTATTCATCAATTCAACATGCTTTTATTCATTCACACCCTAAACACGCTGTGTTTCTATTTCCTTAAATTTCATGAATTGTGTTTTTTTTAAACTGATAAGAGAAGTCTGAAATATACCATTGCAAAGATATGACATAATTGTATCTGTAAGACTTGTCAAAGTTTCGCCATCAGGTAAGAAGAACGCGTTAGCCACCATTGGAGGAGAAACAGCCGTCTTCAAGAAGTTTTTATCAGAATCTGAGAGGTCCATTCCTGCAAATCAGCAAAAAAAAAAAATCAAATGTATTACATAAGAAATTCAGGTTGGTTAGAAAAACAGCAGAAGAAATAAAATATTCTATGATCTTTAAGTTTTTTCTTTACCGATTCCTATGATACTGGTTCCTTCAAGTTTGAGTTTTCCAGCCTCTCCCATTATTTCCGACTCCTTGCGCATGCTCTTTGTTATGAAGATAACAGAATTGGGTACATCGTTGCGATCTCCAGCTTGTCCAAAGATTCTAAGGCGTGTTTTTCGCAAAGCTTCCATTGGCATTGGATCAGAACCAGAGCGTCTGAAAATATCAGAACCGACAAAATTCAAAATAGTATACATTCAATCAAGGAGGAATGCTTTACCAAAATTTTTCACAAGTGACGTATATTTTTTTTTAATTTAGATTTTATTCAAAGACGTAACATGGAAAGTTGAATATCAGATGAGTTGCCTTAACGATAAATTAAATCATATTTTGGTGCATATCGTATTAAAAATCCATATGCATACTTGTACTGTACATTTACCTAATACCAGATACTGCAGACATTACAGCCTTCTTTCGTGAACCTTTATGAAGGTCAAGGAGCACAAGGGCGCTACCAGCGAATTGTACAACTCCTACACGGAAACCACTCTTACGGAAGGTCATTCTTCGTACAAGTTGCTTAATAAACTTTCTCATATCCCTGAGTTCTTTTCGATTGACATGCCGAGATGCATCCACGACAAATACTATGTCCCCAGTTGACGGACATCCTGATGAAAAAAAGTATTACATGGTTTTACATTTAATCAAATGAACGCATTAACATTATATGTCATAAAAGATATCTATGTTATTCATAATAATGCAATTCCACCCTTTTAATATAATTCTCACTCTTTTGACAGACGTCTCCTGAAAACCCAGCTCTACATTCACACAGGAATCCACCGTTATTATTTTTGCATTGTCCACCATTTCTGCAGGGGCTGTCGGCACAGTAGTCAACACCTTTGAAATTAAAATTGTCGCAAATGTAATCTTAAATAATCTTTAGTAATTAGTAGTTTTATTCAATTGACAATTTTATTTGGTAGTGATTTTGAGGCTTTGAAAAACAATTGAATTTTTCGCGCCAACCTCTGTTTATGGTGAAAATTGAATGCTTTAACATAAATATAAATACAAATGTATACGGACATGCTAAAATTGTTGTCAGATGCTTACGAAAACACATTAACTTAAACATTAAACATAAAAATTAACATGAAAATCTTCATAAGAACATTTAGTATAGTCTTTAAAATATATTTTAGTCTTATGAAGTTATTTATGAATTTTTATGCAATAGTTTAACAAATTTGCAATATGTGATGTAACGATATCGCCATAAACAGATTGTAAATTGCAGTTACAGGGCTGTACAGCTATTTTCTTTTCATCTTTAAATTTAATTATGTAGACAGATAAATGTATGTCGCATAAAAATTACTTTCGTATATAGGTTCTAAAACGTCATCCTTCATGGAATACAACTGGGTTTCGTCGTCAATTTCCATTGTTTTCAGTCCTTGAGAGAGCGCTATGTTTTCAATCTCCTCTCTTCTTCGCATCTGGATAGCAATAGGGATAATCTGTATATTGGACTCAATCGCCAACTCAGCCTCTTGTAACGTAATGTCCTCATTGACACCCACTGAACCGTCTGTTATAAGATAGGCTACGTTTTTCACGTTCGGTCGATCTCCATTGCCGTTGAACATGTTTGTGCGCAGGCTCCTGAATGCGCCAGCCATATTTGCTCTTCCTTTTGTGTAACCAATGTGGTCCACCATTCTTGTTATTGTATTAGTGTCTTGGTATTGCCCAATATTGAACTGTACCATAGGAGAGGAGCTGTATTTCATGGCTCCTACTCTAATGTCACATTCTTCTACATTCATCTGTCGTACGAGGTAGTCGACATATCCTTTGATGCGCCCGAAAGTGTACTCTCCAATTCCTTCTGAGGAGTCCATGACAAACACAACGTCAGCAGGATCCCCGCATTCTACAAAAGAGGGAGACAAACTATAGTGAGACATCTACCCACAGCTTTAATTACACATGCAACTGCAATTTGTAACCTTATGTGTAAAACGTTTCTCCAGAAAATTTTGCTATGTTCTATATATACAATTGATACAGAAGGGATTTAATGATCCAAGATTATAAGTAGAGGATTAAAATATTTTAATTTTTCGACAAAGAGAACACCATACTTACTTTTATCACAGTTTTGACCATGGAATCCATTTGTACACACACATTGATAGGATCCAATACCATCAATACAGAATGCTCCATTCTGGCAAGGCTTAGACGCACATTTGTTTGCATCTACAATGAATCAGACATGCTATCTGACATGCTTAGAAATAGATTTTATTACATATTGTGCCTAAGCAATACCAATCAGATATTCATTATATCGTTACGTAAACTACACACAAAAAACACACTTTCACCTTTTCAACCGCAAATTCTGCAAATGACTTGGTTTTACCGTATCAAAACTAGATTCAACCCTACCGGGGCCATCCTTAAAAAAATGTTTGTTTGGAATTGGGTTTCTAGACCCAGGAGTGAGGGAGGGAATTTTTTTTCAAACTTGAAGTTTAATTAATTAAAAATTGGCAAACAATTAAAATCTCCAGATAAAAATAATAAAATTTTATCAGCGGGGGGGGGGGGGGGGGGGGGGATTTCAATGAGGCGGAAGGCAATTCCAAACTAACAATAATTTTATTTTGTTCCGGTAAATATCATTGATTACTGACTGAGGTATGGGTGGCATGACAAGTGGCACAAAATATTATTTTAACTACTAGTCCCTGTTTTTGAGGAAACGTGATGGTAAAAATTCGGGTGAACAGACGCCCGCCTGCTACAAGGTGGATATCAACATAAAGTGTTATGATTTATCAAAAAATGATCAACCAATAGAATTAGCTAAGAACAATCAAACTTTGAAGTGCAATAGTTGGTCACACATAGTTTGTTTAAACCTTTGACTGATTAAACTTTTCAAACTTAAACAATAGACTTCCTATACTATAGGATACGATACGAGACGATACTATACTATACTTTGCAATACTATACTATACTATACTATACTTAAGGACAAAAATCAAATTTGTTTTCACCGATATAAATCCTATCAAACACCTTTTGGAGAACCGTAGAAACGTATTTGCTAAAACAACCTCCACATCTGACCCTTCATTAACAAATGGCAAACAATTGCAAAGAGAACAATCTAACATGTTGGAGTCTTTGTCAAAAATATATACGAATGATATTACAGCAAGTCGAATTTACCTTATCGTGTTAAATAAATCGACTTTCCTTATCAAGAGATGCTGTTAATTCTTTAAAAAATAATAAGCATATTTAAACCATAGCTTACAGAGCTGTTAATGATACATACATTAAACCACCTAAATCTTCATAGACTTCCATTTTAAGTACATGTACTAGGAACGGACATAAAAATCATAACCTTGCAATTACCATTACAAAGTGGATTAACTAGTCTGGATCCAAAGTTATGCAGAGCATCAAAGTTTTCAACACGGAAAAGGTTTTCCTTGACGGGTGGTGAAGTAAGCCCAATCAATTCCTCCTCCCGATGAGTATATCCAACTGCAACCGTCAGCAAAGTTGTACCAGTTCTCTTCAGTAAAAGAGCTTCAGGTATTGTATCATCCGCATTCACATTGGATTCGCCATCGGTTATGGAAATTACAACATTAGGTGCACCTGTAATCAAGAAGATTTCATAAATTGTTTTGCGTAGAGAGAGAGAGAGAGAGAGAGAGAGAGAGACAGAGAGACAGAGAAAATTTGATAGACGGATAGAGTCTTACCCACTCGATCTCCTCTAGTTTGTACAAACACCTGTTCCCTGGCCATACGGAGTGCAGAAGCCGTATTTGTATTTCCATACACGTATTCGACACGTGTTAACGCTTTCTCTATTTCTGATTGTGTGGTATAGCTAGTAATAATAAAAAAACCCACTTGCAATTAGTTTTGGATAATATTTTTGACTTATTAATCCACAATAAAATACGTAGACATTATGTAGAGCTTTAGCCCTTTCATTCAGAAAACTTCAGAAGCAATAACGTTGAAATTTTATTTTGAATAAAAGATCTTGAGCTTTATAAGTCTCTTCGGTGTTTTATTTTTTATCTGTTATGTTCTGCTCACTGCAAATTTAATTAGGTTTCAATATATGTTTGCATTAATATTTGTGTTTGTAATTTCTATATCTATCTCAGCATAAATATTAAGTGTTTCACTGTTTAAGATATAATAGTAAATTCGTACTCAGAAAGATCGAATTCTAAACGTGGCCAATTACTGAAGGTTATTACAGCTACTCGGAAGTTTCCGCTATCGATGTCGAGGTCCGCAATGGCTTGGTTCGTGAAGTTCAACACTTTGTAAAAACCATCGCGACCAACGCTACCAGATGTGTCAAGGATGAATACAACATCACCTTTTCCTTTGCAATCTAAAATTCAATCAGCATTTAATGAATAGCTTACCAAAATATCACACTTACCTATTTTTCATGGATATTAGTTTTCAGAGAAGTGAGATAAAAACATAAAAGTTAATTCACACGCTTTATAAATTTTGGATTTTATGAAAAGCCTTAAATGACCGATAATCACAATTCCCTTTATAGTTCTTACCACCCGGTTTTCTTGTAGTAATAGGTGGAGGCAGTGTTGTTGGTCTTTTAGGACGTTGGCGTGCAGGTTCGGGGTTTTCTCCCACTAAAATATGGATAGCAAAATATTATTCAAAATGAAATAAGCGTCTTCCACTAGTACTTGCAAAATGAAATATACAGACAACTCTTACTGTCGTTTAATGCATATTGCAAAACTCCGGGCAGTTCTAAGAGTTCACTCTCTTCTGATACAAGATGCCTGTATGTTCGCAATGGGTACGTAGAAATTTCACTAATTTCCGCTGTATCATCCAAGTTGTAGCCAATAGTAAATAGGTTGATGCCACCCCTTTCAGCTTCGTACGCTGCTTCGTATGCGTCATACCTGTCTAAACTCTCTTTTTCGCCTGTTAGAAGAATAATAAAGTTTCTTGCATAGCTTCTATCTCCATTACTTCTGACAAACATTCTTGTTCTGGCAAAATTTATTGCATCAGCTGTGTTCCTTTGTCCTGCATTATACGCTATTCTTTCTGCTCTGTTAATAATCTGGTCCTTTCTGTTGAAGTCTCGTAGGTTCCATTGTAAACTTGGTCGGGTGCTATAGCTTACAAGGCCAAGTCTGACTTCTCCACTGTCAATATTCAAATTTTCCGCTAATCTTTGAACAAACGTTTTGAATGTACGGAATTGTCCAGGTTTAACAGAGGAATCCATAACAACGACAATGTCCTGGCCCACTAAAGGTAGTTGGGTGGTGGAGGTGGTTGTTGTTGGAGATGTGGTAGGTCTAATGCGTTTCCGAGGTGGTTCTATAACCTCAGTCACTGAAAATAAATAAAAATAGCATGTAATTTAGTGTTACTGGATTTTGCAGCGAGTGCTATTTATTTGCTAAATTTAGCGGTTTCATCAAAACCGAAAAAATCACCAAAACACAAAAGCTGTTTATATGATACTTGAATAATAATTAATAAATTGCATTAAGAAAAGTACATGTACCTATTTTGGAATCATGACGCAAAATTATGCATCCGCAGAAAAAACTACAGCTTACTCCACTTATATTGAAGTCGCTTATTTTGAAATTACGCTTATTTTGAAATTAATATGAATCCCCAGTTTTAGCCTCTTATTTTCTTTGCATTAAAATAACGGTTATAATGAAATCGGATATTTTGAAATATCGCTTATATTGAAGCCACTGATCGATCCCTAGAGGTGATAATGAGATGTTTTTATAACGGTTATATTGAAGTGCTCCCTGACGGCTGTCGTCACGGTTGGTGACAGTAATTATGCCTGATTGACCGGTTGATATACAAAGGTGTGAATTGATAAGTTCTCACCTTAAGTGTTTTTATACTGCTTTTACAAAATAAGATTTGTTGACTGTTGAATTCTTTCTTTCCACGTACATACGGACGTATTGAGGCTAGACGTAAAATGGGAACCCCACAGAAAAGAAAAACGTTATCTTTGGACACTAAATGACTATTGATAAGAAAACAAAGCCTTAATCTGAAATACCTAAGAATTTTGAGATTAAACCGAGTACGCTGACGATGATTTACAAGCAGCGTTAGCAGTGATTGCAGCATTTGAGTCCGGTGAATATTTTCCAAAACGTAAAGAATGCAATCAGGGAATTATTATAAGGTTAAAGATTGTCTTTTACTTTTTCAATTGAACTTTCAAAGACTATCATTCAATGTTTAATACATGTATCCATTAGATAAACGATGATCAAATTAATTTGTTCGGGTTTGTTCTTCTTTATTTAAGATCGGGATTGAACTTTTACAAAATGGCGGCTTCATGTCAGTCGTTTTCGCTTATATTGAATTACGGATGTATTGAAATAATTTGAATGGTCCCCAGAATTTCAATATATCCGGAGTAGGCTGTAGTTATACTGCAAATAAATTCACTTTCATTACATTTTAATGCATATATCTATTGAATTACTATTGTTCAGTGCCCAGCGCAAGTGGATGTCACACATAAATTAACCACTCACGGACTTAGTATTGGCATTTGTTAAAAAAATTACCAGAAGGAACAACCTTCAAATCAGGTAACCATAAAGCAGGATGAATTTTAACCTAGTGACCAAGTTTATATAAATGTGAACCTGGGTGGTTGAAAAAGTTGACATATGATTAATTCGTTTATTTTATATGATTGCAAAGAAAATATTTCCATTTAAGAAAAAATACTCCTGTAACAAGTTTTTATTTTGTAAAACGCCCCCACCCCAGTGATTATTTTTACTTCCCATTATAAATTTATATGATTTTGTAAAAATGCCATCATACCCAATCTCAAAATTTCGTTCGATGAATCATCCATCATTTGGCTATTCATATTCGTGTTGACAAGATGTCTGTATGTTGACAAAGGATGCGTTGATATTTCATCAATTTCGTCTGTGTCCTTGAGGTTTATACCGACGGTAAAGAAATTGATTCCAGTTTCCTCGGCTCTCTCTGCTGCGTCCAAAGTACGCTCAGTGTTGTAACTTTTTTCATTTGATGTGAGAAGGACAACAATGTTTCGAGCGAAATTCCTATCACCGTTGTTGGACGTAAACATAGATCGTCGGACATAATCGATAGCACCGTCTGTATTCGTTCTTCCCGGCGAGTAACGCATTCTGTCTACTTTCCTAAGGACGTCATCTTTATCTCTATTTGCGTTTAAGTGTGCTTCGGGGGTTTGATAGGTCCCAAACTTCATCAAACCAACCTTGTATTCCTCATCATCTATGCTCATCTTCTTAACCATGTTGGAAACATATGATTTCATCCAGTTAAATATCTGTGGAGGGACAGAGGAGTCCAGCATGAAGATGACGTCTTTTCCAGTAGTTCTGGGAGTGGTTGTAGGAGGGGTAGTTGATGTGGTTGTTGTTCGTTTAGGTCGTAGTCTTAATGGCTCCACACTATCATCAACTGCAATCAAGTAAGTATATTTTAAAGAAAAAGGCATTCAGAGAAGAAGCACAAGGTACATGTTGCTCACCCGAAAAAACCCAAAATATAACTATTTTTCCGAAATCGTTTTTGCATTGATAATCTCTAAATTACAATATCATTATTTTGCTGAAGTCTTCACAATTCACAAAAATTAATATTGTTCACTTAGAATATTGTTAAACTATATGGAAACAGTTTTGAAGCCAGATCTCTAAGTTAATGACTTGGATTGTGTCAAATAACTGAACATTTTGAGAATATTCTACGAATCAAATCATGATTAATACGTACACGTTAAATAGCAAAATATTATTAAAAAAAACTCGAAAAAAAAATTTTCTAGAACTTGATTTCACCAAACGTTTTTACAATTATTACGAGGTATGAAAAATTCTACTTTTTGTAAAAGTATCATAACACTTCTCTTAAATTTTATTTCTTTAATTTTTTAAATCTATCTCTCACTTCAAGTTAATACCTACATCCAGGTAGTACTTAGTTTGGTCAAAATTGGCTAGGTCAATCTCATCGCACATAGAATCGGAAAGGTAGAAATACAGAAAGTAATATTTTTATCAACAACAGATAAAGCAAATAAAACAAAACCTTAAATGATCACCCTACTTGTTCTGACAAGTCCAAGAAGAGAGTCATCAATCCGAGGTCGACCCATGGTGGTGTTTATAAGTGTCCGGTAAGTACTCAATGGATAGGTTGATAATTCGTTAATTTCTGTCAGGTCCCCAAGGTTGATACCAACAGTATATATATTAATATCATCCCTTTCTGCACGCTCAGCCGCCGCCCAGGTGTCATATATGTCAGAACTTTCATCGTTACCGGTGATGTGCACAATAAGGTTGCGGGCATAGTCTCTATCTCCGTTAGGTGGCGTAAACATTCGCTGCCGAACAGCATCAAGTGCTCTATCTGTATTTGTTCTACCCCAGCGATATTGAATATTGTCGATCCTATTTTTAATGAAGTTTTTTTGGTCATATCTATCAAGATTAAATTGTACGTCGGGGTTAGTGCTGTATCTCATAACACCGACTCTGTATTCGTTGTTGTCAATGCTAAGTTTATCAACCAGATCTTTTGCGTAGCTTTTCATGAAATTAAAAGTTGATCTATCGACAGAGGAGTCGAGCACCAACACGACGTCATATCCTGTTGTTCTTTCTGTTGTCGTAGCAACCGTTGTGGTTGTTATTCTTCTTCTTGTTACAGGAAAAGTAGTTGTTGATGTTGTTGTAGCTAAGTTAAAATGAAACGATATCAAAAACAACATAACAACCTTAGGCAAATTTTTTTTTAAAAATATGCGTAAAATTAAAGACTGGTAAGTGTTCATTCATTCATGATTTTTTTCATTGACTTACGTGGTCTTGTTAAGATAGTTGTTGATGCTATAAAAAACGAACATGAAAAAAATTATATATGATATTTTTTTTGAATTAGTTAACTTATTACACTTTTCAAACTGATTTATATGTACTGACTTACAAGGACACAATGATTCAAAAATACGCTCATCCAAATTTCCTAGCTCATCAAAATTTCTGACGGAGAAAACATGTTCCGAAGGAGGAGATGATGCTATCAGGTTGATTTCAGTATCATCACTTAGTCCAATTCCTACTGCGTAAATCTCTATGCCATCTTGTCTTGCCAAATTGACCTCACCTTCTAATCTATTCTGGTTTATGTTCGATACACCGTCAGTAATGATGAAAGCAATATTTCTGGCATCTGGTCTATCGCCATTTCTGTAACTAAAATATTTTGTTCGCATATCTCTTAATGCATCCGCTGTATTGGTACTTCCATATATCCAAGGTATATTGTCAATAGCACCAAACATGTCACGAGAAGTTTGGTAGGAGTTTAGATAGAAGTGGTCATGAACTTCCGAGCTGTAGCTAAGGACTCCAACTCGAACACTCCCAGAGTCGATATTAGATTTTCCAAGAAAATCTTTCAGAAAATCAAGTATTTTTTTAAAGTTGTCCGGTCCGACGCTAGTTGACGAGTCAACAATGAAGACCAAATCCACATTCTTAAATCCACAACCTTTTAATGAACAAAAGAAAGGAAGTGATTTTCAAATGTAGGTAAGCGATAATAATGAAGTTACTGTAAAAGAATTATAAATTTACATATTTTGTCACGCAATTAGATTAACTTTTCTATTAATAAGAAATACACGTATGTTTACATACAATACGTCACTAAAAATATTATTTACATTCACACATACAAATAGAGGAAAACAAATGGCTACACTGCACACGCAACATAAAAATACACCCCAAAACTTACATGGGACCAGATCAAGAAATAACATTTTGCTGTCCAATAACATACATTTGATATAAGGAAATAAACTCAGCATTACATTATGCAACCATCAAGAAATGTTGTTTACATCAAAATTAGCAATTAATTAGATATCAAAGTGTGTTTATAATTATGTTTGATTGGATTACAAAAAAACCCTAGCTCGTTAACAAAATTAAGTTACAAGTGGTTAAACCTTCATAAAAATAACACGTACCTGCAAAGACAAAATACATTGTGAGTGAACAAGGAGACACAAACAGAACGTGAACGTTAGATGTAAATATAATGTTAGCAGTTAAAAATTAAGCTAAGTACAACGATTGGAAAACATTTAGAAATTGCAACACTTACCTGGATGAGTGAAGTTTGCAAGAAATGTAGAAATACGGATGAATAGTATAACAGGGGCAACATTCAACATTTTACATCTTCAAGATAAACGACAATACATATCACAACTCACAAAATAAACGAATTTTACATAAAAATAAAATCAATCAAATCCATCGAATCTGCCAATATAAACCATACGTCATATTATGTATGCACCAAAGTTAATAAATCCATCCATTTCGACGTCATCAAACGCTTTTTCATTTTCTTTAAATCCTTCATTACGCACTTAATGAAAGGATGCAAACTTACGCTTAGCATTCAAAGAAACTGCACGCTGCCTTGCAATACAAATCAAGTTTATTCTTTTACCAAGGATATCTCAATAACTGCCCGATTTGTTTAGATACAAACCATGTGTAAGTCAGAGGATTAGGCAATCGTTGTCGCGGTTGTGTAGATTTTATTTGTTATTTGATTCTATCATTTTATTTATTATTGCCGAATAGGAGGCGTATTAAGTCTTTGTTTTTATACAACAATAGAACGCTCGTCGCTAGTAAATATTTACCCCACCCTTCACTCCTATTGTACAAAAAGTGCAATAGATCCTGCACAGGTGAAAGTGTTTATAAAATCTTAACGATGTAAATTTATAGCAAGAGATAAACCACTTGCAGTGAAACACAATCTCTTTTAAATGAAACATAATGACATTAATGAGGAGAGTTTATCAGATGTTAGAGTCATGAAAATAACCCAAATTTTATAAAGGCTCGGAATTTCAAATAAACGAAGGAACTCTGTATTCTTGTAGTAAAATCCGATACCTTTTTCTCGTTAAGTAACCACAAGGTTATCGTGATAAAACTATTCGCCAACAATTTTTATTTATTTTTTTTATTTTTGAGAGAGAGAGAGAGAGAGAGAGAGAGAGAGTATCTTACCAGGTTTTTCTCCTGTGGGACCTTTCCTTGGTCTCTCTGGTTCCACATTATCATCAACTGTGCGAAAAACAGCAAAAACCCTATTTAAAATTTCATCAATACCTTATAGCATGAACTATGTGTTAGGTCAGTCGCACCTAGAACAAGTTTAGGAAAAGTTCTTTATTTTTTTCCCTTTTGAATTACTGAAGTTGTGCGTTATTTTAACTTTGAATGATTCATTAAATACGAGGTTGTCCAGTTAAATCATAGACAAGACTTTCAACATAACAACTAATCGAAAATTGTTACTTTTATTTTAAGCATATAATATACACAACTAATTTCAGATTTATAAGTTCTCAGAAAACAAACATGATTAGTAACACTCTGTAAATCTATACAGCGCTTCGATTACTACCGATAGGTCAACGCTTAACAAATTCTGTCATGTTTGATGCATTTTTGTACATGTTTTTTCTAGCTGTTCAATTGGATGTTTAAGAGTTTGTTGACGTGCTTCATCTAATAAAATTGTTTGAGCTTTGTCTTAGAAACTAGCCGAACACCGTTCGTATGCATGACTGCAAGGCTAGGTAATATAAAATATCAAAATTGTCTTTTTTGCATAGATGAAGGTTTTACCTGTATTCATTAAGACCAAACGATATATGGGTAGTATTCATATTTATACACAAAACAAATCAAAATTGTATCTAGAGTTTTATCTGTATATATATGTTGATATATTCTTTCTGAATAACGCTACAAGAAACAAGAGGCCTATGCGCAACATCGCTTACCTGAGCAACAATAGCCATAATGAAATCAGATGTATGGAGTCATATACAAAATATCTGGACAATGTAGTAGAATACGTCCTGTATAAAAATTCTCATGTTAAACATTGAGCCCCTTTTGTAACAGGATGATTTCATAGTCATATCACATATTGAGTATTGCAGTTCTCAAGAAGATCTTAAACAATTGTTTATATAACTATAAACTTACATCAAATTTTGAACCCCTGGTGGGGCCCAAAAATTGTCCAGGGGCCACAGTCTATGCAAATGAGAATCAACAATATGTCAAGATGTTCGCATATAAGTAATACCATGAATTGAAACATTGGAGCTTTTGGGAAAAAAATTTCCTATGTAAAAATTGAACCCCACCCCTAATGTGGTCCCACCCTAACCCCCGAAGATCAAGATTTTGATAAACTTGATTCTACACAATCTGTGGATGCTTTCACTAAAGATACAGCTTTTCTAGGAGGCTGGTTTTTTAGAAGAGATTTTTGAAGATTTTTTGTCTATACATTCATATGTAATAATTCGCCCCCCCCCCCCCCCCCATTGTGGCCCCATCCTATCCGCTGAGGATCATGATTTGAACAAACTTGAATCTACATTACCAGAGGATGCTTCCACACAAGTTACAGCTTTATAGGCCAATTCGTTTTTGAGAAGAAGATTTTTAAAGATTTTTCTCTATAAATTCTTATGTAAAACTTTGAACCCCAATTGTGTCCCCATCCTACCCCAAAGGATCATGATTTGAACAAACTTGAATCTTTACTACCTGAGGATGCTCACACAAAAGTTTCAGCTTTTCTGGCCAATTGGATTTTGAGAAGAAGATTTTTGAAAAATACATGTACCGACAAATTTTCAAACATTCTTAATTATCTCCCCTTGAAACAGAGCGTGGCTCTTCATTTTAACAAACTTGAATCCCCTTTACCCAATAATGCTTTGTGCCAAGTTTGATTGAAGTTGGCCAAGTGGTTCTGGAGAAAAAGTCGGAAATTTAAAAAGTTTACGGACGGGCGGACAGACAGACAGACGGACGCCGGACAAAAAGTGATAAGGAAAGCTCACTTGAGCTTTCAGCTCAGGTGAGCTAAAAACCATCAACATTCTTTATTTGAATTTCGACCCTTAAATGTTTCTTGTTCATACCAATTGTGAGTGGACCATAAATCTAAAAATTTTCAATGATAGCTTGAATCAATATCAATTTGTAAAAATTGGTATGGTATCCATAGTTTGCATAAGTTCAGTAAACTTGCAAACAAATCTAAGTCAACAATTTTCGCCTTCAATACAACTTTACGTGTAGATATTTTAAATTTCATTTTGGTTATTGCGATACTTTTTCATTGCACAAGAGTAAACATGTTAGATTGAACAATGAAAAAGCAATTTATTAATAAAGCGTTTCTGTGGAAAAAACGGTCGGATTTTACTGAAAACATCAAAATGTTTATTGTACGTCTTCTATGCCTTTATATAAATCAAATTAAGTAACATTTATACATACTTCGTCCAAGAATTTCTGAGAGAGTGCGGTTAAGTTCGGCTGGAGGTTGATATGTGTTGATTAGTTGTCTGTACGTCTCAATTGGGTGAGTAGATAGTTCGTCCAATTCCATTGTGTCGTTTAGATTTATCCCCACGGTGAACAAATTAATCCCTTCTGCCTCTGCTTTTTGAGCAGCTTCCCAAGCATCAAATGTATCTTTACTCTTATCTTGTCCAGTCAACAAGAAAATAAGATTTCTAGCAAAGTTCCGATCACCACGTGGTTCACGGAACATATTTTCACGGACAGAATTAATAGCTTTTGCTGTATCTGTGTCTCCTGGTTTGTACGTGCTTTTATCAATTGCAAGTTTCAACGCATCCCTTGTGGAATATTCATTAAGGTCAAATTGTACATCTGCGTCAGTACTGTATCTCATTAACCCAACCCGATAGTCATCATTTTCAACGTCAAACCCATTAACAAGATTTTTAGCATAATATTTCATAAACTGGTATGTTTCTTCTGGCACTGAAGAATCCAATGCAAGAACCACATCATAACCAGTTGGTAGTGGCCTTGCTGTTGGTGTACTAACTAAAAAAAACCCCAGATAAATACCATTAGTTTTCTTTGTTTAAAACAAAAAGTGATAATAATCCATTTAATTTTGTAATAAAAGGACATGACTTTTTAGATCTGCTTTTTTCTTAAAATTGATATAAAAAGTTGCATAAAGATAAATACCTGTACATGTCGCGGCAAAGATTTTTTCATCAAGACCTTCCAGTTCATCAAAAGTGTTCACTGCAAATACGTTTGCACTTGCAGGTTCACTGGCTATTCCATTCACCTCCTTTAGGTCCTTGAGAGCGATTCCAACAGCATAAATATGGATACCCTTTTCTTTCGCAACATCAGCTTCAGGAATAGTCCTTCGATAGTTGATATTGGATACACCGTCCGTCATAATGATACAAATGTTTGGAACTCCAGGTCTGTCACCGTTAGCTTCATTAAACAACTCTTCATGCATTGTTTGGAGACCATCGGCAGTATTCGTACTTCCGTATCTCCATGGAATCGCATTCACAGCATCGAACATGTCAGCCTTGGTGCTATAAGAGTTTAGTTTAAATTCCACCGTGACCCGAGTACTGTAGGACAAGAGACCTACTCGAACATCTCCATTGTCAATGTTAGCGTCATGAAGGAACTTTGTCACGAAGCTTTTCATTTTGTCATAGTTATCATTTCCTACACTTGTGGATGAATCCAATATAAACACCAAGTCCACTTGTGCAAAGCATTGGTCTGTAATAAAAAGAAGGTAACCGTAGTTTTAAATGAAAGTTGTTTGATTCCTTAAAAAAGTTCAATCTTGTCAAGAAATTGATTCCCCGAAGTCATTTGTGAAATATATTGCGCATGTGCTTGGTTGGTAGATACATTTTAGGCTAAAAGACACATGGAATATAACTTTCGCCTCGGTATACATTGTATAACAAGCAGCCATTGAAATTATTCAATGTAGATGCCAAGATGTAAAGAAAATAATTGAAGTTCCAAATATAACTAAAAGTCACACCATAAAGCCAACACTTTCTACCATTGAGCAAAAAATTTCCCGATGTCGGTAGAAGCTACCATTTCCAGTATTAAAGATATTTTATAAACAAATGCAATTTCACTATATGTCAAATGGAGCCCGGCCGTAACAACGGAACCCATGTTTTTCTGAGTAAAACATTTCACAATTCTGGTAGAAGCATCCAAACTTACGCTAATCATGCCCTTATTTTGCCCCTAATATGCCTCGAATTATGGTAGAACATTTGAAAACTAATTAAATAAAATAAATCCTTATTCAGTACTGTAAAACGAGAAAATATGGCGCACTACAAATTTTAGCGCCTTTGGCGCAACTGCCTCTGAGCGCTAAAATTAATAGTGCGCCAACGATTTTCCATATGTATTAAATTTCTTCAAGTTGCAAAACAATAACGTCAGTCCATTTTTAATGCTATATAGAAGTGTTTGTTTACGTAATATCAGATGCCGTCGATTCTGTTTGTTTAAACAATTACACAGGTACACGGTACGGGTTATCGGGTATAAGTGCCTAAATATGGATTAATTAATTAATTTTAATTGCTTTTTAATATCTCTCATTAGCACCTTGAAAATTGGGCTTCTCCCCATGCCACTTCCATTTAGCGCCTCGATGTGAAAATGTGATTAAGCGTGGCGATCGTTAACGCTAACAATACATAACTGATCATAATTTCTTTGATCTCTGATTAGTGGATATTAAGATAACAAGACGATACCTCTTTTTGTGTTATTTTAATGTAAAATTTCTGTGAAAAAGATTCGCTCATGGTGATCGAAACTCATGGTAAATGTAGCATTCGATTTCACTTTTAGTTTCGGAACTCTTCTAGTGTTATCCAAGTCGACACGTTAAATTCAAAGTCCGATAACTCAAATTTGTTTACCAACAAAAATTACACATCATCGCCAATAAATGAAGTTTTCATATCTATCTACTGACGATTTACACAAAAGTAAGTGTATTGTTCTCAACGACAGTTTACCGTGCATGCGAGATAGAAATCAAAGTTCACGTGCTTGAGTGAACAGAGAACTAAATTTGGGCGTGATCGTTTATCAAACAAGAACATTTTTTGTATTCTTTTTTAAAGAAAAGGTGCGTGCGCTAAAATATAATTGCGCCAATGTACTGGCACTTGCGTTTGCGCTAAAATACGTATGCGCGAAATTTTCTCGTTTTACAGTATATGACGAGTAAGCTTTACCCTTACACAAACTCCTGACATCAGGGCCATAGATTTCATATTTTTACACAGGCTCCTTGCGTATAATAACTATGTATGGGTATAATAACCAAGTACTCAATTGCTAACTGCTCAGATGAAGAAAACAAAATATATAGGAGACATTAATTTTTACAGTTTTTCTCCTAATGTTTTGTAAAGTGAAATCATGAATTTCATATCATGTATATACCTTTTCCCTCCTGAGGTTTCACAACTTGTCAAAATACTTCACTATTAATTTACGATAAAAAAAAAAAGTAGAGAAATGAATAGGTCAACATAGAGTATTAAAATTAACGATTGAATTAAACTCTTACTGGCAAATAGTGAAATATGATGAATTGTAGTATGTGATTATGTTTATGATACATTTTAAATCAGCTGTTTTTCAATCAAATCATACTTATGACAGTCGTTGGAATTGGTGTAGTTGTAGGTTTTGGTCGAGATCTCGGAGGCTCTATATCTTCGTCAACTGTCAAAAGAGAAATTCGAGTTAGTATTACGACAAACTGGCTTTTGTCTTTTATTAAAGATTAAGTAAATTATATCTTTGGCGCTAGATCCATGATGGCGTCATAATTGATTTGATATATCTTTTTACCATACTGTATGACTTATTTTAAATACCACTTTTAAAAAGTTCACGGGTGAAATGCTTGTCAGATAATCTACTCTTAAAATTTGTCAACTAGATTCACTCGTTTAAACTATTTTGGATATTCATCTGCGTGGTTAAGATGTTATAGTATATAAAAACCCAGCAATATTGACCAATTTAAGCAACGCAATTTTTATGAACCATATAGTAGCATCCTCTTTTCTTTCGGTAAATGCATTTGGAAATTATGATCATAATTTCGAAACAAATCAAATTCAATTTTACTCAACACAATAAATGAAGAGACAATTTATTCATGTATTCACCCAATAAAAAACGACCACTATGTGGACTAGGCCGACCATTTGTAAAACAGCTTTAAAGTTTTAAAATATTTCACCAAACCTCTTTACATGTAGTTTCATTACGAAGTTACACTACGTCAACGCGACATTATCCTTTTTGAAAACAATTATCACAAATTAGATCATGTAATAAGTTTATTGATAAATTGATGAAATTTGAACGTTACCATCGATTGCACATACGGAATCAATGTTAAGTTCTGAGAGTAGAATTTCTTTCTCCCATGAAACTCAAGCAAAGCGGAAATAAATGCCACAAAACTATCGACAGAATAAGTTCTGAATCGTTCTTTTATATTTTGCGAATATATTTAAACCCTTTTGATTTTTAGATGTATGAATCTATCTTTGACAAAACATTTAATATTTTATTGTAATAGTAATATAGTATATAGTTTAAGGTAGAATAAATCAAATAGACACACTTTATAGAACATAATAACCTACAAGAGCGTTTTTGAATGTGTATCACTTGATAATTAACATTTGTATAAACTAGATTCAAGCTTTTTACATATTTTTATATTTTGCTGCTTGATAATTTTGGAATTAGTTGTTCAAATTTGCTAACAAGTAAACTTTGAATCCTATTGTGACGATAGCAACCCGCAAGCTACCTTAAAAATATTTTATTTGTCGGATATTTAAAAAAAAACCTTTCATATTTGTAACTGAAGTTTTTAATACTGCATTGAAAATGATATTTTTCCCTGTTTTCTTCATACTTTAGCTGGAAAAATCTTATTTAGTCAAGCTAATGTCATCAATTATCATTAAGGAATTATTATTCTCACTTTTTGTTAACCTGCAGGTTCCTCTCATTACTAAGTCTTGACTATAAGCCATCATTTTGAACAGAACACTTCACTGATAAATTAATAATAATTTGCATTTTAGTAAAATCTTACTAAGTCCAAAAATGTTACTCGTTGATTCATCGATGGAGCGGTCGCCTTCTCTAGTATTGATGAGATGACGATAAATTCTAAGTGGATGAGTTGATGTTTCGTCTATTTCCGTAGTGTCATTCAAGTCAAATCCAACAGTATATAGGTTAATATTTTCTTTCTCGGCCTCCTCTGCTTCGTTCCAGGTGGCGTATATATCGTCACTTCGCTCATTGGCAGTCATAAGGAATATCAGATTTCTTGCAAAGTCTCGATCTCCATTTCTGTCGTTGAACATTCTTCGTCTGACCATTCGGATGGCACTTGCTGCATCGGACGAGGTGTCTCTTCTGAAAGGAACTCTGTCGACTGCCGACAAAACATCATTTTTGTCATCGTATCTGTTCAAATCCCATTGTTTGTTATTAGAAGATCCATATTGCATGAGTCCTACTCGGTATTCATTATCGTCGATGTTAAACTTGTTGACGAGTGACTTTGTGTACTTTTTCATGGAATCAAATGTTTCTGGAGCAACATTTGAATCCATCATTATAACAACATCATATCCAGAGTCGCGCTTTGGTGTCGTGGTTGTAGTTGTTGTTGTAGCTAAAAATTTAAATACGAGATTATTTCTTTCATCAATTACATTGTTAATTTACTAGTTATATTGTTATATTATATATTTCTGAAACCAATGCTTACTAGTTGTTGTTGGGTATGGTCTACCTCTCTCTGGTCTCACAATGTCATCAACTATGAAAATAACCGGAAGATAATGTATAAACATTCTGAGAGAACAATAATTTCTTCATATACTTTAAAATAAGAAAAACATACGCACATGATTTTACAAGATCCGTTGGCACTTCATTTAGATCCCTATTCCTATTCACAAGATAACGGTATGTACTCAAAGGATGCGTGGATACCTCGTCTATTTCAAACGTGTCGTTTAGATAAAATCCAACTGTATACAAGTTGATTTGATCCCTTTCCGCTTTTTCAGCAGCTCTGAAAGCATCGTAAGGGTTGGAGCTTTGGTCCACTCCGGTAAATAATACAATGAGATTCCTTGCAAAGTCTCGATCACCATTTCTGTCAGTAAACATATTCTGCCGTACGTCACCCATAGCGTCAGCGAGATTACTCTCACCTGGCCTGTATGTTATTTGTTTAATTTCTCGCACAACGTCATTTTTCATTGGAAGTCCGTTCAGTTGCGCAATCTCATCGGCATTGCTACTGTAGCGCATGAGACCAATCTGATATTCCTTGTCATCGATACTGAGCCCCTCAGCAACATTGGCCGCAAAGTCTTTCATTTGATTGAAAACGCGTTCGTCCGGTACAGACGAATCGAGCATGAAGATGACATCATAACCAGAATCACGTTGTTTAGTAGTTGTTGTATCTGGCAATGTTGTTGTTACTTAATAGAAAAAATATTTTTATCACATTAGTCATAATGAATGGAACACAGTCAGGTTTTACAGGATATTAAAGTGTTTCGCTTTTAAATATAATTATAACTTTATTTGATAGGCTGGTCCTTTCTCATCAACAAAAGCCAACAGTTTACATATGCATATGTTTATTTATTTTTACAGTCCCTAAAAGAAAGGTACATGGGGTTAATCTTCAAACTAGGGATCAAAATACAAATAAATACGCATGGCGATTGTTTGAATCATATATTTATGATGTAGCGAAACCCCTTAAAACCGTTATTTGATTCTAGTATATCAAGCATCAATTCGGCTATAAACTGTAAAGCAAAAGAAACGAAAAGGGTACACGCATATACTTTGTTAGACTTAAGAGTTTGTGGACTGAAAGTTTCATTGCATACTTGAGAAATTATAAATTAAACACTATAGTTGACTTTGATGAAAATCTATTGTGAGTACACTATTAAATGTTCGTTTAAAACTAAACGAATGAAGCCACGTTCCAATTCACAATCAGCAATAAAGTCACAGGAATTAGCTATTCAATCAAAGTAAAAGACTGTCAGAAACCAGTGTGGCATATAAGCTTGAAGCTGAATTACATAAATATGATATCAGTAAACATGATATAAATTGATAATGTAATCATTGCACAAATATTGAAACAAAAAGAAACCTCTTTTATAAGAACTTATCAAAGTATAACTGTTTTTGACTGTGTATCTTATCACAATTAACTGAAGATATATTTATCGACATTTGCGCATTTATTTCATTAATAGTTGGAAATATCAGCGTCATAAAAATCCACGGATACATGTAAAAAACGGTTACATTCAGCTACAAATGCAATTGTATAACTTTGTCGGATAGGAAACATTCGAAATTTTAATCCGCCAAAAAAAAATTGACCCGTGAATATTGAGAAATTATTGACCCGCTGTGAATAAAATCCAAAACCATACGTGTAATTTCAATCACATTAAATATGTCGATTCATTAATTGTGACGTAAGAAAAACATCGCACCTTTCGAAACATCTGAGTTGAAACGTGATTCAAATTAGATGCTTTTCTGGAAGAATAATATATTAATGTTTACCTGAACAAGTCGCTGCAAAGATTTTTTCATCAAGACCTTCCAGCTCATCAAAAGTGTTTACTGCAAACACGTTTGTACTTGCAGGTTCGCTGGCTATTCCGTTCACCTCCTTTAGGTCCTGAAGAGCGATTCCAACAGCATAAATATGAATACCCTTTTCTCTCGCAATCTTAGCTTCTGGAATTGTCCTTTGAGAGTTGATATTGGATACACCGTCCGTCATTATGATGCAAATGTTTGGAACTCCAGGTCTGTCACCGTTAGCTTCATTAAACAACTCTTCATGCATTGTTTGGAGACCATCGGCAGTATTCGTATTTCCGTATCTCCATGGTATTGCATTCACAGCACTGAACACATCAGCCTTGGTGCCATAAGAGTTTAGTTTGAATTCCACAGTTACCAGAGTACTGTAGGACAAGAGACCTACTCGAACATCTCCATTGTCAATGTTAGCGTCATGAAGGAACTTTGTCACGAAGCTTTTCATTTTATCGTAGTTATCATTTCCTACACTTGTTGAAGAATCCAATATGAACACCAAGTCCACTTGTGCAAAGCATTGGCCTAGAAATAAAAAAAATAGTAATGTAGTTGTTAGACGTGAATCCAATGGTCTTTAAAAAAATTCAATATCTTTAGATTGCTTCCCTAAAGTCATGTGTGAAACATCTAAGGCATGTGTTTTGGTTTGATGACGAATGTTTTGAACAAGATACCTATCAGCTTTAACAGTCAAATGGTTATAAAACAGATATCTATAAATTAGAAATTTAAAGGTAACTTTATTTTTCCCATGTATTTCAATTAGTTAATGTGATAGTCTTGTCAGAACAAAGAATAAGGTACGTTATTGGCCGAAAAATGCCGTGTTTTAAAATCTAATAATTCTTACCAAATTTAAAAGCCAAGAATAAACAAAACTCAATGGTATATGATTTATTCATATAACTTTAATGTAAATATAATTAATTTAACGTTAAACACGGAACGTCGACATTTTACGAAACCCTCAACGCGACGTCATGAACATGACGAGCATAGGCTTAACGGAATTTTAACACAACCGAAACATTTCACTTAATTTTTGATACATTGTACTAAACGATAAGTAATTTTTTTTTTTTACAAAACTTTGCATTCCCTTTGTTTGGAAATAGGATTTCGTATGAAAGTAATTCCAGTGTCTTTCGGACCCGGCTCTTTTTTTACACGGCGTGCTAAATTTCCGGTTATTATTTTGGCGCACAACAAGTGTTTTAAAATAGTAATGGTTTGGTCAAAATGCGGGAAATTTGTTAAAATATCGCATCTCCGTCGTTTAGAGGGATTGGAGAAAGCAATGAAAGCATATATATATAAATATAATTGTACTTATTGTATGCATTCTCTTCCAACAATTACACTGCGTTTATGTACATGTAGCTTGACGACCTTATGTGTCCTCCGTGACAAGGAGAGAATAAGTAAGTACTTGTTTAGCTTGAACATTATTTAAAACTATATAACACTGATTGGTGTTTAATCTACAGATAAATGTTTAAAAACTGGGACATAAAATATTTGACAGTTTGCAAAAAACAACTTGTAAAATTTACATCTTCAATATGGGGGTACACGTGTTCAAGAGACTATCAAGCAAAATCTAGATGGTCAATTTTGATAAACTATGTTTTTTTGTTAACAAATATGTAACTCTTAATAAATATTTTTGAAAAAATGTATGTAAACTGAATAATGCTTTAGAATTTTCCAAAAATATGCAATTTTTTGATTTTATTTGGAACGTCGTGGCAAGAAAAAATGTAATATTTTTTATATTTTCTATAGAAAATCAATAAAATTTTTATGATTTAATGATAATCAATTGGTTTGCTTAAATTATAACCTAACATGATGTATTTTAGTGTATAATTAAATAAATTATGAGATCATGCTTCATGGTGTTAAATTTTGGCTGTTGAATTTTTGGACCTGGTGAGCTGAAGCTCACTGTGGAAAAACAAACGCGCAAGGGTATAAATATTTTGGCCTCTATAGTAAGTTTATAAAATGTTTTTACTGTTCAAATTAAAAAATGTTTGGTTTGACACAGATTTCTAAAACACTGGAGTTACCTGAACACGATATACATGTAGTTGGGGAATCCGTACTGCAGCAAAAACCCGCGGAAAGCCGAAACCAAGAGATAAATAAATATATCTTACTTCAACTTTGTTAGTTTCATGGTTTTTCTTATACACAAATAACTACATGTAAGACAGTAAACGCGCGTGGATAAAACAATTCAGCAACTTTATACATACGGGAATTTCACAAAGTATTACTTTACGATAAAGAAAATCATTTACCGGGTACATTAATGTACAAGAAAACTGATTAATTAAATAGATGAATAATATTATAACTTTTAATAGGTATTTAGAACAAGTACAGCTTCATGTACTTTATTTTCTATCTAAGTATGTGCATGTGCTGTGAAATAGATAGAACCTATAAATCTGGTTATATATCGTCCACAAACTTTAAGTCATTATGTTGAAATCAATGTTAAAACCAACAAACAAAAATAAATAAAATTTATTCAAATAAGACTTTAATAGTTCAGTAATGTTTGCACAAACATGTACACAATCAGAGAGAGAGAGAGAGAGAGAGAGAGAGAGAGAGAGAGAGAGAGAGAGAGAGAGAGAGATAGGAAGTAGTAGTATACAAGTTAAACTTCACACACGCAGTGTAAGAATCATTATACATAACAAACACTGTAAAACTTCATTATTGAAACATATTTGTATTTTTTTCGGACTTGAAAAACAAAAGAAAGATAAGTTTTTCATATCGTGGAAGGGGCACGTGGTGCAGCTCGCGGACTGATTTGATTGACAGGTATAGCATGTGGACTCTGAAACTGCTTGGTCGGGTTCTATCACAATGCCATTGTGCATTAAAGGATTTATGATATGAAAACTAGATTAAATAAAAATTTTATATCAGTGAATTAAAATTAAATGTACGTAAAGTTTAGCCTAGCACGCCCTCTCTCTCTCTCTCTCTCTCTCTCTCTCTCTCTCTCTCTCTCTCTCTCTCTC
>WFKH01011581.1:52566068-52590387 GCA_016163765.1 Magallana hongkongensis | reverse complement strand
ACACACACACACACACACACACACACACACACACACACACACACACATATATATATATACATGTGAATATTCAGCAATTGCGGAATTATTTATGTAATCGACCGACTGTAAAAGTCAAACTGTGGCCTAGCGCTCAATGATCGGAAGACAAGTTGCCGACTTATATATATTCAAACTTTTGAAGATATCAGTGTTCCTAGGAATTACTGTGACTGCTCCGCGTCGTTCGACAGTGTTGGGCGATGATGTTTCTTCAGCCGCCGGTACGAGGAAAATTTGTTAGCTTAAATGTGATCTAGGCATAATTTAGAAACGATCGCAAAAGACAATATACATGTAACAATATATTATATAAAGCAATAATTTTCGTTATTTTCATTGGTTGAAAGTACATCACGTGACATTCGTTCTTTTCCGATATCGACGCGAAAGCGCGTCCGCTAAATATGATATCGCACAACTGGCAGTATGAACAAAAATAGGTATTGTAAAGACAAGTTACCAGTGGGAATTATTAAATACAGAATATTAAAATTAATATTGTGCGAAATATTTTTAAATCATAATCCGTTTATCTATAATATCTAATTTTCGTTGTTTTTTAAAACTAATATTGAAAGCCTAATATCTGTTCATTTTATGCGTCATGAAGAGGTAGATGACGTCATAGTAAGTTGTGAAGCGAGATCGGCATCTCTTTTATTTAGTCTGTAGGATTTTAAATTGTAAATAATGTCATTTGTTGGTAGTGGTTATTAAAATAGGGATAGCTTGAATTCGTAATTGATGCGTTAGGAATTTGAAAGGATAATTTTGACGTCATAATGTAGAATTCCATAACTTTTTTAAATTTATAAACGAATTTCATGGCAGCCATAACTGTGCTGCGAGTAATTATATAATATAACTATTATGGACTTCATTGTACGGTCAATATGTGGTTTTATAGACCCAGGTCAAGTGATATCGACCTCAGACACAATAAGTGATATCGACCTCGCAAGCTCGGTCGATATCACCTTCTGTGTCTTTGGTCGATATCACTTGACATGGGTCCATATAACCACATATCGACCTAAAATGAAGTCCATCATTGTATAATATATACATCCAAGAAGTATGATTCCCTCTATTTCCTACGGAAATTGATTGTAATTCAGAGCGTTGTAGAAACTGACAGGACTGAAATAAACACGCCCCGTTTATCGATTAGTCGAAACCTACAGCGACCTAAGAAAAATCACGGACTGCACGAAATAATCATCATGATGTCAGACTCAAACTCCGATAGGAGACGATTTGGCTGTTTCTTTTAGCAAACGTAATGATGTACATTAAGAGTAATTTAGTTAATTTTACTTACTTTTTACAATCAATTTATTGAATTGTTAAAAGAAAGATGTAAATATAAACGATAAAATGCTTTCTTTGGTAATTTTAAAATGCACGTTATGAAGGTAGCGATCATTGCACGAAAAAAATTAATGTATTTTTCCTGCAATATCGCCACCTTAATTTCCCGCATGAATCACCAAAGACAACATTTTATTGTTTAAATGTCTACCGTCCGTTATGATTCCACGATTGATCAAACTACTACGATCACAAATTACAGTTACATGCAAATGGACTTAAACATAAACTTAATAATCTGTATACTTTAAAAAAAAGAAGTTAGTGTTTTGATCAAGCCTCTCATTATATCGGCGATTATTTTCGGTCTTTGTTCGCAACAGAAATCCACCCAGCTTCCCAAGTCTAGGGTTCAATTTGATCCGCTCTTGACTTGGGAAGATGTGAGTAGCGGAGGGGATCAGAAACCCTTGACTTGGGAAAATGAAATCAATCGTTTACGTCTAAATGTTGCGTGTGTTTTAATATTTTTTGGTGTAATTAGGTCTTTCCACCTTTTAGGTGAAAGACATATTGTTTTCTTTATGTTTTTTATTCTTCTTCTTCTTCTTTTTTTCTATTTAGCTCGGAGTGACTTTTTTGTTATAAGGGTTATCCAAACAAATTAAACTTTATGTAATTGTTCATTAAAAGTTATGGTATCAATTGACCCTGTGTCAAAAAACTCCCAGAACTTACAGAGTTATTGCCCTTTGAGAAGGAAATGCTTGTTATCACTTCTCCTCTAAAACCATTTGGAGCTTTCACCAATGTCTTTAGTACACTTAGAGGGTTGTTCAATCTATTCATACCGAAAGGATCTGAGGCCCCCTTCTAGCAGTTATTGCCCCTGAAAGTATTTAAATTTCCATAAAATCACTTCCACCTTTTTTATTATTTATCATAAAGACGTCGGACCACTTGGGATAGAAGCGTCTACCTTGGCCGAACAAAATGAAATAAAGGTCAAAGGTCAAGGTCGTTTGGAAATCTGTTAATTAATGAATCATCATATCATTTGATACAGAGTTTTAGTAAGGGTTTCAATAGCTTGCTGGATTGCGCAATAAGGTATTCAATTAGGTCAGCCAGGTATCACATCAAGTCCTGTGGTTACTCAAGTGGAAATTGTTTTTACAGTCAACCCATTCATATTGTACAAAGATAGCTAGCCTCTAGAACACGCACTTCTATTGTTAGGTTTTCTGTTTATATGCTTGTGTAAAGAATATTCACTTGGCGAGCACATCAATTTTGTTCATAGTAAATGGGAAAAAATTCAAAAAAAGTAATTCAAAAGATATCTACGATAAACAAAGGAATTCTTAAAGCAATCATGGCTTGAAATACAAAATAATCTCTTAAAAATCATTTATGGCTTTGCAGTATTCTCATTTTCTAGTACAACATATAACACAGGTATACTACATTTGTATACCTTACTGAGCAATCTAGCAATTTATTAAAAAAAATAGTAGGGTGGAAAGACCTCTAATTGTTCAAGAACAATTAGTCTACTAGTTTCTGGTTTGTTTTTTGTGGTTTCTCTGACGTAAACAAATAAATATTTTAGTTTATAAAACAGTTTTATTCTTGAATCCTCCATCTTTCACAGGTAAATACCGCATGTTACGCCGAGTAACTGCTCGTGTTTGAACGATTTGCGTCGTGTAACACGTACCGGTTTTTTTTCTTGTTTCCAGGCCGTAACAGAGAACAATAGATCAAAGGCACCGACAGTTCCACTTTCAGCGTTGACATTTACACACGGTGACCGGTGTCTTTTTAAAATGTCGGGACCCTTGTGAGCCGTTCTGTATGTAAAGTCATCTTTAAAGTTGTGATACAGATATATTTATTATCAGAAGTATAACATGTAACGTTACTCATAAAAGCAAAATTAGGGTTTGTTCAAGAAAAATCACAAAAATTGTCTGTAAAATAAGAAAATATCACACATTATCTTGATAATGTGTGTCTGATTAATATACAGGAATTCACCTATCTTTCAACCGAGTTATAAAAAGTGATTCGGAATACACCAAAGACTAATTTTCTTATTATCAAAACGATCATTTTTTCCTTTTTTTTTTTTTTTTTTTGCTTTGCGGTACCACTTTTTAAAATGTCAATTTTCTGTCAATTTGCGATTACATGTGCAATATTTTTTCTACTCAGCATCAAGTAAGATTGAATAAATTGTGTCCAAATTATTATAACCAAAGTCATTAAATAAATAATTTAATCTGCTTCATGTTTCAGTATTTTATTGTCAGAAAAGTCCACCAGCAAAGGTGCAGTATAACGCCGAAATTTCATCATAGGCAACATCTGACATAATTGAAATTATGACTGAATTGTCTAACATTGACCCCTTGGGGGAAATTTACAAAAAGTAAAAAGATGACTTGCCATTTTTTTATTGCCAACGTACATCTTGCTTTACTGTTTTCTATCTAGATCTTCACTTATTGATTGAATTACGTGGTTAAAATGTGCAATTCCGTAATCGTTTTTGCTAAAATTCACATTGTTCACAGTTATTAACCGCCACCATTTTAAGTATGTGAATTAGTTCCGATACAGAAAATGTGTTTGTTAAATATAAAAGTAGTTAATGCATGTGAAAGATTCTATTTCAGCAAAGATTATTCATATTTCAGTATATTTTAACGATTTTTGAAGATTATTCCATGTTTAGCGTACATTAGTGACGTCATAATGAAAAAATGACGTCATTTTGGTGCTTGTAGAATTAAGCCAGTATCGATCTTAGTACAATGCACCACATCAGTAAACAAAACTAAGGCGTTGAAAATATCGTAAAGTTTGCGGCCAAATACGGCAATAACGTCCCATTGTTCTTCACGTTTATTATAGTAGACGTCAACATATTTTTTTATTTTAATTTTTACTTTAACCTAAAAAGTCTATTCTTTTGCACTAGCAATCTGACCATCTAACATGATTTCATACAGTACTTATATTTAAAATATTTACATGACTATTACATGATTATTCATGGTAGTGGCTGTAATGTGCTCGTTCTACCCGATTTCATTGCATTGATATCTAAATAAAAGGTATGACTAAACAGAATAGTTTATTTTTACATTTGTATATAAATGTCTAAATAATATTCTCAATTATAATGTGTTTCCAAACATCCCGCGAAGTTATCAAATATGATAGGGATTTAAGAGTAACAAAACTCTGAAAAAGTATCATTAATGCATTTATACCTGCGTTATCAAAAGAAACCCCCTTCCACTACCATCCGGAGCCATCATCTACAGATTATTAATATCGCAAGTTTGATAAAAGGATCGTTTCTCATCAGAACCATATAATTTGTTTATTTATTTCATGCCAAAAGGTAGAGAAGAATACACCAAGTTTGACATTTAATCAAATTTATGTCAACTGGGGTGTAAGCAGTGAGGATCGTACATTTTAATTTGCTTTGTTTTCTTTGCTAATAATTATTACAAAACAAAGTTGTTTCAGATTGGCAACCCCGACACCCCGACTTGAGCAAATGTTCAAATGATCCTACTTACGGAGTATGCACGATGACGAACGGAAATGAACAGAAAAAAATGCCGCCTGAGCGAGTCAGATAATCTTAAATTTCAAGGAGGTAACATCATTATATTTATTGACATTTTTTACGTCGTCTTCTTATCAGGAAAATTTTACAAAATAATGGAACCTAACTTGCGTTGTCAGAAATTGTCTTATTATGATACAGTAGGTAAATCAATGGAAAATATTACTGTCAAATGAAAACAGTAGTACTTTCAAATTTACAATCTTTATTTTTTTCCATCATACTTGCGATTGTTGTAGGAATAGGTGTAGTTGTCGGTTTTGGTCGAGGTCTTGGTGGTTCCACGTCCTCATCGACTATCAAAAGAGAAATACAAAAATCAAGGAAAAGTATTATATTTCATGTATTCAACTTCTTGTGATGAAGTTGCTTTCTGTTTTATTTCAATTTTATAGTTAAATGTATAAATAATTGCCATTGTGTCCCAAGTTGAGCTTTTAGTTTGTTTAAGGGTGTGGGTAAATAAAGATTAATTTTATCATAATCGGTTTTGTCGGTGGTTTTAGAGTGGGATAAAGTTTGTCCTCCATTACATGGTTATTGGCAAATGTCAGAAGTTAATCTGGTAAACAAGTAGCCGAGGAATAATTATCACTGTATGGCCATTTGTTTTCTCAAAACTGTAAGATACTGGTTTATACTTTGCAATTTCATGTTTTCTACAGGGGTGTGGTGAATTCAATGAAACATTTTCTATAGTTTAAAGAAAACATATTCAATTAACGGATATTAATTTATTGATAATTTTTTGTGGTGTAATATTCGAGCAAGTTGAAAATTTTTTACGTTTATTCTCCATAGCTTTGCTGTAAATTACATTTTTAGCCAATATCTGTTTTTATACCTCGACAATAAATGTATGAAAAGTTGAATCGTGAGTGTGATTGTTTATTATTTCTTATTTGTTTTTAAAAATAAATTGATTTTGCTTATTTTACATTTCGTATTCGCTACTGCCTAATAAAAATTTAAAAGAACCTTATGACATAATCGTTTAACATTTATCTATAAACATAACAATAACTAGTATTTGTATGTTAAAATTTCCTACTGAGTCCAAGAATGTCATTCGTTGATGCATCGATAGGGCGGTCGCCTTCTCTAGTATTGATGAGATGACGATAAATTCTGAGTGGATGAGTTGAGGTTTCGTCTATTTCTGTAGTGTCATTCAAGTCAAATCCAACAGTATATAGGTTAATATTATCTTTCTCGGCTTCCTCTGCTTCGTTCCAGGTGGCGTACATATCGTCACTTCGCTCATTTGCAGTCATAAGGAATATCAGATTTCTTGCAAAGTCTCGATCTCCATTTCTGTCGTTGAACATTCTTCGTCTGACCATTCGGATGGCACTTGCTGCATCGGACGAAGTGTCTCTTCTGAAAGGAACTCTGTCGACTGCCGACAAGACATCATTTTTGTCATCGTATCTGTTCAAATCCCATTGTTTGTTATTAGAAGTTCCATACTGCATGAGTCCTACTCGGTATTCTTTATCATCGATGCTAAATTTGTTCACTAACGACTTTGCGTATTTTTTCATAGATTCAAATGTTTCTGGAGCAACATTTGAATCCATCATGATTACAGCATCATATCCAGAGTCACGCAGAGGCGTCGTGGTTGTAGTTGTTGTAGTAGCTATTAAAGAATTAAGCAAGTATAGTTCATTTGATTTATTATTAATCTGCATTTTACAGAAACGTTTTTAGCAGTGATTAATATTGATTGCAGTTCATTGTTGCTTGGCAAAAAAATGAAATGGACCATATATCATTTTCATCGATTGAATTTTAACAATCATAACATTTCCTTTCATTGCTCAATGAATTGAAATTTGTTTGATTCGTTTTATTTTATAATTATATGCATGTTTTTTAGTGTGTACGCACGTGACAATTAATTTTTCATTAGCGTTTGAGATTCGTTTTAAATTTTCTACGCAATGCTGTCTGACAAGCAGTAAAACGACAAGCTACCCTAAAAACCTCACTTACTAGTTGTTGTTGGGTACGGCCTTCGCCTCTCTGATCTCACAATGCCATCAACTAATAAAAATAATATCAAAAATAAATATTTATTTTCAAAACATAAAAGCATAATTAATTATATATAATGAAATATAATAATAATTAAAAACTGTATACGCACTCGATCTAACAATATTTCCTGGTATATCATTCAGATCCCTGTCCCTATTCACAAGATAACGGTATGTACTCAAAGGATGCGTGGATACCTCGTCTATTTCAAACGTGTCGTTTAGATAAAATCCTACTGTATATAAATTTATCTGATCTCTCTCCGCTTTTTCAGCAGCCCTGAAAGCATCGTAAGGGTTGGAGCTTTGGTCCACTCCGGTAAATAATACAATGAGATTCCTTGCAAAGTCTCTATCACCATTTCTGTCAGTGAACATATTCTGCCTTACGTCATCCATTGCGTCAGCGAGATTACTCTCACCTGGCCTGTATGTTATTTGTTTAATTTCTCGCACAACGTCATTTTTCATTGGTAGTCTGTTCAGTTGCGCAATTGCATCTGCTTTGTTACTGTAGCGCATGAGACCAATCTGATATTCCTTGTCATCGATACTGAGTCCCTCAGCAACATTGGCCGCAAAGTCTTTCATTTGATTGAAAACGCGTTCGTCCGGTACAGACGAATCGAGCATGAAGATGACATCATAACCAGAATCACGTTGTTTAGTAGTTGTTGTAGTTGGCAATGTTGTAGTTGGCAATGTTGTCGTTACTTTGAAAGAAGAAAACAAAGTTAAAAATAAAGGATATGAAATTGTGTTTTAAAGTGTATGTTTGATGTTGTTGGTTTCTTAGTATGATAACTCGGCAGACGGAACAAAAGTATTATTCTACCAGAAGTTTGTCAGTAAACTATTTATGCGCGAATTGCATGATTTTAAAATGTGCACGAATAATGGAAAAACGTACGATTAATATCTGTTTAATAATTATATTATTTGTCAATTTTCCAAAACTTATTATTATCAATACAATATTTTGTTAAGACAGAGGACATATGTGGAAATATAAGAATCCTTCCAAAAATTAAGAGAATTAAAGAGAAATTACTTTTTTGACAATGCAAGAGCCTGAATTTTATTTCAAATACACATATTTATACACATTAAATTTTTTTTTAAATGTCAATGTTTCTCAGTTGTAAATTTTTGATTCAATCGTAATACCTACACATAATTTAAAGAAACAACAGCAATGAATGCTACAATAATGTTTAACGACGGAGTGTTTTAAATAATATTAAGA
This sequence comes from Magallana hongkongensis, assembly GCA_016163765.1. NCBI lineage: Eukaryota > Metazoa > Mollusca > Bivalvia > Ostreida > Ostreidae > Magallana > Magallana hongkongensis. The sequence continues at coordinate 52,582,097 of WFKH01011581.1, read as the reverse complement.
AAAGTGGAAGAAAACCCCGTGTCTAAACATGCCCTTGGATAACACACTTCGTCGGTTAAAAAAATTAATTTAGATAACATCACAATATCTTTGATATAATAAATAAGTATAAACATTTACCTGAACATGTCGCTGCAAATATTTTTTCGTCAAGACCTTCCAATTCTTCAAAAGTGTTCACTGCAAATACGTTTGTGCTTGCAGGTTCGCTGGCTATTCCATTCACCTCCTTCAATTCTTTGAGGCCGATCCCAATTGCGTATATATGGATACCCTTTTCTTTCGCAATCTCGGCCTCGGGAATGGTTCTTTGGTAGTTGATATTAGATACACCGTCTGTCATAATGATGCAGATGTTTGGAACTCCAGGTCTGTCACCGTTAGCTTCATTAAACAACTCTTCATGCATTGTTTGGAGACCATCAGCAGTATTCGTACTTCCGTATCTCCATGGTATTGCATTCACAGCATTGAACACGTCAGCCTTAGTGCTATATGAGTTCAGTTTGAATTCCACCGTGACTCGAGTGCTGTAGGACAAGAGACCTACTCGAACATCTCCATTGTCAATGTTTGCACCATGAAGAAACTTTGTCACAAAGCTTTTCATTTTGTCGTAGTTATCATTTCCAACGCTTGTAGACGAATCCAATACGAATACTAAGTCCACTTGTGCAAAACATTGATCTAAAGATAAAAATTGATGATAGTAGTTGTTACATGTAGTTCTGCTTTCAGTTACGGTTAAAAAAAGAATTCGATAATTCTAAAAAAAAATTTATATTTATCACATGTTTATCTCAATATGCGGTGGATGTCACTCATGTAATAATTTTTGATATTGCACTGTGTATTCTTACCCAACGTGGCGTCATTATTAAACATTACGTAGTTTTAAGTTTGAAGTTAAACAAAAACGTGGTAAAGTTTCTCGTGATTTGCGAAGGTTTATGATTTGTATCCAACTCGTTGTGTGTTTTCTATCCCATAAAGTATGGAATTACAATATCTTTGACAAAATGACTTGTGGCAAACAAGGTAAACTGATTCAATTGTTCATAAATAATATTATCAACAGAAGAAAGCAACATTTGATTGAAACTAATACAAATAAAACACATGTAAACAATAACAAGGCTTGAGCTTGTTTACAAAACAAAGAATTTCAAACTCTGTATCTTGCTTATAACCTTATAACTCAATATTTGACTTTTAAATTTTGACAAAGCATTAAAAATACCCATATTAATCATTCTTAACATTAAAAATGGAAAAATTAAATTTAAAGTTTTGAGCTCAAATCGTATTTAAGTCCCTTTAATCTATAGAACAGAGGTCACCTTATGTCATTTTACAAGATGGAGATTCACCAGAAGTCAACCACTGTTGGGAGACTAGTGGTCACTCTAAGTGGAATATCCATAAGGAGACCAGAGGTCACCTTAGGTTCTAATTCAATGAAGATATAATTTTGGTAATCAAATAGGAGACCTTATATGACACATGAATAGTGAGACTTCATGACACCTGAAACAGAAGTCTTTCTTTATAAAGAGACAAATGGTCACATAATGTGATATATCAATAGGAAGACCAGTAAGGGAATATTGATAAATATGCAAATGACACTTTCCAAAAGGCGTTTAAATTAAGGACATTAAGGATCATCTTAAGTAGAATACTTTAGGTCCTAAATGAATGTAATAATAATTTCGTTAATCAACACGGTGACCAGGGGTCACTTTATACTGTACATCATTAGGGAGACCAGAGGTCAAATTATTACCTATTAGGTTTAATATATCAGGTTCATCAATCTCATAGATGGCGAGGCGATCAATCCGATATATTTCTGTTGTCAGTAAGTAACAAACCTAGTAAGTGTTTTGTTTTCCCGAGGACTATCAAGTGACTCATTTATTCACAAAAAGCGATGCTCTATGCAAACCCGCGTACAAGTTGCCTAACATCTCGTCCAATTTAACTGATTTAAACTCTTCAGAATTATCAATCTCACCTTTCAAATACTCTTTGAAAATTTTTGCTTCACCCATGTTTACTTACAGTGTTCTGTTGCTGTTCGATTTTATACGTTTTCTCCCTTTCCTCTGCAGAGATTTGAGCAAATCACGAAGCTGCGAACTTGTTCTGCTCCAGACACAACAATGTGACGTCAATATTCAAAGGGCAACTACTCTAATTTTAAAGAATTTCAGAGGGCAACTACTCCAAATATTTTAAGAACTTACGGCATGGGGATTCTATATTAAATAATATAAAATATCGAAATGAGTAGGCGAAGCGTCGGCCAATGACGGCCATATTGCCGAGTATTAATTCTCACCGAACGGACATAGAGATATATCAAGCAGTCACGGTTATGTTTAAACCAATGAAAGAGTGACATTTCAGTCCGAGGGAAAACAAAAAGTTTTAGATGTATACGGAGACCAGAGGTCCCCATATATTGTACATCATTAGGGAGACCAGAGGTCACCCAAAGATGTATATGAATACGAAGACCAGAGGTCAACTTATATTGTAAATTTTTGGTGAGACCAGAGGAAAGTTATAAGGAGACAATAGGTTAAAAGTGGTGTGTGTGAAGAATTATTACCCAAATCCACTAATAACAAAAACCCAGACTCTGATTTTATAGACAAGCAAAAAAAGGTACACAATTTTTCACAATTATGTAATTTTTCTCGAAAGGGGGGGGATTGAATTTGACAATTTGCTTGTCTTCATATATAATTATATATAATATTTGTTTCTCAGATGTAATGCGATTCACAATGGGTCCGTGTTTTCTATATGTTTATTTTTGGTAAGTGTAGTTTTGATTACAGCTGTAGTATATGAATTTGATAAGTGATAATTCCAGGAAAGGGGGAAATGAACTCCAAACCCCGCCACCTCTAGACAGGGGAACATCTACTCCGTAATATCAATTAGGAGACCAGAAGTTAGCTAGAGTGATAAATTGATAAGGTCGCCTATTGCGGTATGATATTTCATTATGGAAAATAGAGGTCACCTAATGCAGTGGCGTAGCTACATTGAAGCACTGTAAGCACGGGCTTACAATTTTTTTTTCTGAATCTCAATTTTTAAAAAAATGTAATTTTTCATTGCAAATCCCGTCAACTTTTTGCGTTTTTGCCGGAACTTTTCCTGAAGCATCCTGAACTTGTTTTTATACATATATTAATACACTTTTCAAAACATTGACTGAGTTTAAGTTCAAGACTTAAATCTAGAATATACGAATTCACAAATATGACTATCATTACAATCGACTAATCAGCGTTTTAATCCGTATCAAAATAAAAAGAGGCAACACTGCTTCTTCGGGGGACAGTTTGGGTAAAGGGCCATAGTGCTTTGAAATTTCAAAACATGTTAGCCGTAAATGACAATTTTTATTCCCTAATTAGACAAATGCCGGTATTAAATTGCTTAACAAATACTGCACCTATAAAAAAAACAAAGGTAATCACAGATTACAAAGCTCACCAAGACAAGGCATCACCTTTATGAAGCATCACCTTTATGAGACCACCTTTATCATATCTAATAAAAATCATAGTTAATGATCTTGGATATTGGATACTGTAGTGTGGTTTGACACAATATCGTATATCATATGATACAAAATTGTATGATAATCATATTATATGTGAATTTCATACGGTATTGTATGATTCAATGTTTATAACTACACTACTTTAAAAAACAATATTGCATCCCATTATCCTTTACAATATTGTGTCATATGATATATCATATCATACAATATAATACTGTAATAAATCAGGATACAATATGGTTTTGTATCATATGATATGACATCGTATCAAGATATGCTATTGTATCATATAATATAAAACGATATTGTATCATGTTATACATTATTGTATTAATTCACATAATACAATATTATAACATATTATATGATACAATATAGTATCATATGATACAATATCATATCACATGATACATTACAATATTGCAACATATTATATTTTATTGTATGATATAGTATGATATCATATAATCAATTATAATATTGTATTATATATGATATATAATATGACATTGTATCATTTGATACAATATAATTTGAAACAACATTGAATCATATCATATGATACAATGTCATATTATACAATAATATATTATACAATTTCATATTATACAATATCGTATCATATAAATCAATATCATATATTACAATATCATATGATACAATATCATATCAGAATATACAAAAAAAATTATACAATATCATATCATATGATAGAATATTTTACAATACAATATATTATGATACTATATAATCGTATCATTTTATACAATTATGTATCGTATCAAATAGTACTATATCATAGGAATCATGTTATATCATTTTACAACAAACACATCAATCAAGCAAGTTGAGTGAGGTAGGAGGTTTTTTTAGCATCCTTGATGATGGGGATCATGCTCTGTATCTGAAGCTAGCCTTAAGTTTCAAATCCAAAGTTACATGATTCATGAAAGTTAGTAAGAACAGCTTTTTTCCAACAGTCAAACTACTTTAAAAACTTACACCTGCTCCAGCATTAAGATAATCAAGATCAAGCTCTGTATCTGAAGCTATCTCTATTAACACATCCATAGTAATATTAACTGTTTAAGTCTGAAAAGGTATGAGCAGAATTTACTTCATTTTATAACCAGCTCCAAGAGCCTAACACAATTTGAGTTGTTCCAAAATCTTAAACCTGCCTAAGCATCTAGATAATCAAGATCACTCTCTGAATCTGAAGCTACCTATGGGTTTCATTTATATAGTTAAATCAACCAAGCAAGTGTTTGAAATAGTACTATTATCTACATAAACATGTGACCTGTTCCAAAAAAACTAAACTTCCTCCAGCATCTGAAACCTATGGCTCTGACTCAGCATCCACGCCTGTGGAGTGCATCAGAATCACAAGATGCATCATCTATCTAAATTTGATAAAGATTGAACCAATAATAACTAAGATTTGTCTATCGAAGGGCACCTGCTCAAAAAACTTTAACCAGCTCAAAAAACCTTAACCTCATCCAGCATCCAAAACCTATGGCTCAGATTCAGCATTCAAGCCTGCCAAGTGCATTACTATCATAAGACGCACCATTCATGCAAGTTTGGTGAAGTTAGGACCAGTAATAACTTAGAAATGGCTATCAAAGTGCACTTGCTCCCAAAACTTTAACAAGCTCCAAAAACCTTAACCTCCTCCAGCATCTGAAAAACATTTGGCTCAGATTCAGCATCCAAGTCTTTCAAGTCCAAAAGTAGGTCCAGATGCATCATCCATGCAAGTTTGGTGAAGATGAACAAGTAATAACTAAGATACAGGACCTGCACCAAAAACTTTAACCAGGTCCGGACGCCGACGCCAACGCCGACTTCGTCTCGGTGAGCTAAAAATCTAGTCAAAAGTCCCGCTTTCACCGTATTGTCAGGCGTGGTTGCCTCGTATAAAAACTCTGCTTTAGTTTTTTAGATGCATTTTCTTGATCCTTTGGAATCTGTTAATTTGTTTTTTGTTTTGTTTTTAATTTCTTTGATGTTTTATTTCTAGGTTTTTGATTTTATGCAGACAAAAGGGAAAAAATGTATATCTAGTAGAGCTTTTTCTGTGAGTACAATAACAATATCATGGCGGAGATATTAACAAGTTGCGAGGGGTATAATGTTTTTGACCCGTCCGTCAGTCTGTCAGTCAGTCCTGTTTTTTGTAAGCACAACTTCTCTTAAACCGCTGGACAGAATTTCGTAAACTTTTGTATATGTTTAGGACACAAATGTGCATATGTGAATATTACCAAAAATTCCTATTCCATTATTTTTCCGAAAATTTCAGCCCTTTTGAAATAAGAATGTTGGCCATATATAGAATTTAGTAATGAACAGAACTGCAAATGTTGGCATTTTTAAACTTAGATTTTTATTGTTGTTAAAGACAAAAGTATGGATCATATGCATACTTGCAGGAAGTTTAGATGTGATAATTTTTGGGCGTTATGCTCGCTTTAAAATCAAATTATTTTACTTATTTAATGCATAGCCTGCCATTTATTATGTATATAATTGTCATGTAATATGGGAGAGTGGGGTATGTGAGCTTGTTCACTTTTTCTTTCAATGAAAAATGTGCACAGCTTCTGAAACAGACTCCCTGATGACCCTACCTACGCCACTGTAATGTAATTTATTACCAAATCATTATACCATTATCTTAAAGTATCACTTAAAGGTCCAAGGAGGGAGGGGCAAGACTACCTCCTAATAGGCTAGATCTGCTTATGCAGAGACAGGAGGTCACCTACTCTGATTTACTATTAAGGAGGCCAGAGATTTGCTTCTGTGTTAGATCTGTAACATCACCTAACTTGGTATATTATTAGGGAGACCTCAGGTCACCTAATGCCATTCTTTACTATATAACATATATCTTAGAAATATGATTCCATGTTGGTTTCTTTACGCCCTATATTATCTTTCATAACCTTAGATGATTATTCTTTAAAGAAATAATTTTATGTTTGTTTAACATATATATGTATTACATTTCTAAAGGCTGAACAGTAGTACGATTCATTCTACTTCCCCTTTGCGGTTGCAATGCACTACATTTTGTAGCGGAGTCCACGGGTTTGATAGTTGTAAATAAGCAGGTGACCTTAGGTCCCAGTTGAGCGCACGTTTTATCCTTCTGCTATTTACTCAATCGTGCAAAAAAGTTATGTTTCAACATTGCAAATTGCACCAATTCCGAATTTTAACACAATAGGTGCACGGATCCATGATTAAGTGTCTTGGACAACTAATATAATAATTTGCCTGATAGAAATTATAGATATTAGTAAATGACTAATTTAACTATACTTATATAGACATCCATTGGTATTCATACTTATGATTGTCGTAGGAATAGGTGTAGTCATCGTTGTGGTGGTTGGTTTTGGTCGAGATCTTGGTGGCTCTATATCCTCGTCAACTTTCAAAAGAAGAAATGCAAGCATCAGCAAACATAGGTAGATTTTGACTTCTGTTTTTGAATCTTTTAAAGGACTATTAACAAAATTTCATTTTATTTGGTGTTAGGCTGTTTTAATTTGTATCCCATAAAAGGAAGTATTGTATTTATTTAATATCTACAGGACTCGTTTCGTTGAAATTCTCACATAAACACTGTGCAACTATTGTGATTAAATCCCGACTTTTAATTTTCTTAATAGATTTGTATCATATGGACAATCAATATTTTTCAAATGAATGGTTTTATTTTTGCAGATTGCCCCCTGTACATTTATGTATTAACATTGTCCTCGTCATATGAACTTCGAATTGTCTTCCTTTAGAACATTCAAAAGACTTTAATAAGTATAATATTATCTAATCAAGAGGCCCATGGGCCACATCGCTCACCTGAGCAACAATAGCCATTATAAATCAGCTTTATGTAGTCACATTCCAAAATATCTGGACAATGTAGAAAAATACACCCTGTATATGAAGATTTTTAGCGATATTTTTATGTTAAACATTGAGCCTTTTTGTAACTCGATGATTTTATAGTCATCACATATTGAGCATTGCAGTTCTCAAGAAGATCTAAAATAAACCTACATCAAATTTGAACCTCTTTTGTAGCCAAAGAATTGTCCAGGGGCCACAGTTTAAACAATTGAGAATCAACAAATGTCAAGATACTTGCACTTAAGAACATGTAATATATATTATAATATCTAAGTTTTTGAGAATAATTTAATTTTGTCCTCATGTAAAAATTCAACCCCAACCCCGCCCCATTGTGGCCCCATCCTACCCATTTATTTTTATGATTTGAACAAACTTGAATCTACATTATCTAAGGATGCTTCCATACATGTTTCATTTTTTCTTACCAATTGGTTTTTGACAAGAGTTTTCAAAAAGACCAACAAATTTCCATTAATCTATATAGCATGTATCTCCCCTTGAATTAGAGTGTGGCCCTTCATTTTAAAAAACTTGAATCCCTTCACTAAATAATGCTTTGTACCAAGCGTGGTTAAAATTTGGCCAGTGGATCTGTAGACAAAGTAGTTTACGGACGGACAGACGAATGGACGCCGGACGAAAAATAATCAGAAAAGCTAACTTGAGCTTTCAGTTCAGGGGGCTAAAACGTTCAACGATATATTTGTTAATATAAGACCATCTTTAAAGTTTTACAAGATAATATACGAGAGATCGACAAATAATGTGAAAGTTACCTTCCTTACTACAAACAAAAGCCGATTTCTTAATACCACTTGTTTTAAAGCAAAACAAATGATAAAATCGAGTACATTAATTTATTTATTTCACTCTATAATTTTATCAAAAATGCGTTTATTAAATAATAATATTTACAGCTGTAAAACCCCAGATTTTTAAAATGAAAAAGTTGCAACCTCCCATCCCACCACCACATTAAAAAATACCCAACAACACCGAAATTTATGCTTTCTTTAAACAAGCAATAAACTCCCCAAATCCATATATTTATCGTAAGAAGCTTACTGTGTATTAAATACTGAAACTAAAATGCGTCAATGTATCCCTCAAAATTCAATTAAACAGCCCCTGAGATTAAATATTTACAACATCTTTGGTTCCTTTTGTGTGATACAAAACAAGAATAACTGAATATTAACGTCTAAGAAAACGGTTGGTATCTCGACAGAAAAATTTGGATATAAATATATTTTTTGAAAGTGGACAGTGCTGTTCGTCATTGCACATATTTCCTGTAAATTTTGAGGAAAAAGAACTATTCAAATTAGTACTGCAAGCAAAATGAAATGATTTTTATAATGTGTAAAATAATTAAGCTTGCATTGCTAATATTAGATTAGAAAATATTAAAAATTACACATGGCAAAGTCTTTATATATTTACAATTTTCATTTGGCAATGAGTCCATGAGGAATAAGTTAAAACCTCTTTGTTAAGTTAAATTGTTAAAAGATAGCTTTATAATGCTGTTTAAATTGTTACATATGATCTTTAACGAAATTAATGTATTTATTTTTCTGGCAAACCCTTAAAAGCCATGGCCTCAATTTATCTAAATACAATGAATAATCTTATAAATTGTACATCATTATTTTCGAGCTGTATGTTAAATAAAATGTCATTGAAAGAAAAATGCCCGTTATTTATGTTTATAACTGCTTATTTATGTTAACTATTTGCACAATAAAATTTCTTACTGAGTCCAAGAATGTCATTTGTTGATGAATCGATAGGGCGGTCGCCTTCTCTAGTATTGATGAGATGACGATAAATTCTGAGTGGATGAGTTGAGGTTTCGTCTATTTCCGTAGTGTCATTCAAGTCAAATCCAACAGTATATAGGTTAATATTTTCTTTTTCAGCCTCCTCTGCTTCGTTCCAGGTGGCGTATATGTCATCACTTCGCTCATTGGCAGTCATTAGGAATATAAGATTTCTTGCAAAGTCTCGATCTCCGTTTCTGTCGTTGAACATTCTTCGTCTGACCATTCGGATGGCACTTGCTGCATCGGACGAAGTGTCTCTTCTGAAAGGAACTTTGTCGACTGCCGACAAGACATCATTTTTGTCATCGTATCTGTTCAAATCCCATTGTTTGTTATTAGAAGATCCATATTGCATGAGTCCTACTCGGTATTCCTTGTTGTCGATGCTAAAGTTGTTGACGAGTGACTTTGTGTACTTTTTCATGGAATCAAATGTTTCTGGAGCAACATTTGAATCCATCATAATTACAACATCATATCCAGAGTCACGCAGAGGCGTCGTGGTTGTAGTTGTTGTAGTAGCTATCAAACAATTAAGCAAGTATAGTTCACTTAACTTTCAATTAAACTGCATTTTAAAGAAACGTTTTAGCAGTGATTAATACAATATTAATTGCATTTCATTGTTGCTTTGTTTTTTTTAATCATCATAACATTTTCATCGTTGCTTAATGAATTAAAATTTGTTTGATTAGTTTTATTTTAGAATAATACAAATGTTTTAAGGTGTGTAGACGTGTGAAAATTAATTTTTCATTGGCGTTTGAGATTCATTAAAACATTTTACGCTAAATTGTCAGTAAAGCCCCTTTCAAAATTGGCGCACGAGCAGAAGTGACAAAATATTCGTGCCACCTAAAATATAAGATATGGTTCGTAAACTGTTGCCAAAATAATCGCATATGAAAAAGTACTCGTACGAAACTCGCACAATTCAGAGCGAACGTTTTGCGATGTAAACGCATTGAATCTTTCGATATATCTTGCCTCTATATGCGACTGTTGTACAATGAAAGCGAGTGTTGTAAGATAATGCGATAGGATCGCACGAAAGACCAGATGATCGGACGATTGAACGTGCGCTAATGCGATAGGATGAGCAGCGGTCGTCCGATCATGCGTTTTATCGTACGAATGCTCGTACGAGTCAGGGGGTATATATACCGCCGTTTCCGACGCTCTTCAGTAGACATAGTTGAATGCAAAAGAAGATACCGCCCAAGAAGATGATAAAAGCAACAGCCAAAATTAAGGTCAAATGTGGCCTGAAACAGATAATTATGCTTATAAAATGTATACTGTATAAGGGAACTATTCGCCCCCGTTTTATTTTCGCTCGTTCCGCTCTTTTTGTCAGTTAGCGATTAAGACTTGGCGAATTCCAATGTCTCATATTATCACTCTTTTACTAGAACATTGTTGTGGCGAATTCAAGACGAGGCAAAACCGTAAGTAAAAGCGAAAATAACACAGGGCGAAAATAACCCTGTATCCAGTATATACTAGTGGCCAAGCATGGAAAGTGAAACCGATAAATCTTGCAATGAGAGTAAAACGTTGCAAAATACATGAGACACGTTGTGCAACAGTCTCGGTCGCACAACACACGCAAAAACAGATGCGATTTATCTTATTATCTTTAAAAATCGTGCATCGCTCTTGCGAGTACACAAAACGTTGTAAAACATTCGTACTAATGTTTGTGCGTTGCATTGCAATAATTTAGATCGCACTCGGTCGCGTTTGAATAGTGTGCGTGGTCCACAATTTTGAGGAGACTTGATGCGACCACAAAAACGCATGCAACGAATGTGAGAGCTCGTGCAACGTATGCGATAGCTCGTGCGAAGCCAAAAACTCCGATCGCAAAGTGTTGTGAAGTGCTCGTGCGCCAATTGTGAAAGGAGCTTTAGACCGCAAGCTACCCAAAACACCTCACTTACTAGTTGTTGTTGGGTACGGTCTTCGCCTCTCTGATCTTACAATGCCATCAACTATTAAAAAAAGATTTAAATTTGCATCACAAAAATATTTTTTTCAAAACATAAAAGCATAATTATATCAAATGAAATATAATAACAATTGAAAACTACATGTTTATACGCACTCGATCTAACAATATTTCGTGGTACATCATTTAGATCCCTGTTCCTATTCACAAGGTAACGGTATGTACTTAAAGGATAGGTGGATACCTCGTCTATTTCAAACGTGTCGTTTAGATAAAATCCAACTGTATACAAGTTTATCTGATCTCTCTCCGCTTTTTCAGCAGCCCTGAAAGCATCGTAAGGGTTGGAGCTTTGGTCCACTCCGGTAAATAATACAATAAGATTCCTTGCAAAGTCTCTATCACCATTTCTGTCAGTAAACATATTCTGCCGTACGTCATCCACTGCGTCAGCGAGATTGCTCTTACCTGGCCTGTATGTTATTTGTTTAATTTCTCGTACAACGTCATTTTTCATTGGTAGTCTGTTCAGTTGCGCAATTGCATCTGCTTTGCTACTGTAGCGCATGAGACCAATTTGATATTCCTTGTCATCGATACTGAGCCCTTCAGCTACATTGGCTGCAAAGTTTTTCATTTGATTAAAAACGCGTTCGTCCGGTACAGACGAATCGAGCATGAAGATGACATCATAACCAGAATCACGTTGTTCAGTAGTTGTTGTAGTTGGCAATGTTGTTGTAGTTGGCAATGTTGTTGTTACTTTGAAAGAAGAAAACAAAGTTAAAAATAAAGGACACGAAAAGGAGTTTTAGGTGTATGTTTGATGTAATTGGCTTTTAGTATAATAACTCCGCAGAGGGAATAAAAGTCTAGTATCATTTTACCAGAAGTTTATCAGTAAACTGTTCATGCACGAATTGCATGATTTTAACCTGTGCATTAATAATGGAAAATGTACGATTAGTATTTTTTAAATTATTATATTATTATTCCATTTTCCAAAACTTATTATCAAAACAATATTTTGTGAAGACAGAGGACATGTGTAGATTTAGAAACATATACGATTTGATAGAATTTTTCCAAAAGATTAAGATAATTAAAATGAAAATTACTTCTGACAATGCAACAGAGCCTGAATTTTATTTCAAATACTAGTACACATATTTATTCACATTGAATGATTTTTTAAAATGTCAATGTTTTTCAGTTGTAAACTGTTGATTAAATTGTAATATCTAAACATTATTTTTAAAAAAGACAACAGCAATGAATGCTACAATAATGTTTAACGAAGGAGTGTTTTAAATGATTTTAATAAAAGTGGAAAGAAAAACATGTGTCTAAACAAGCCATTTTATAACACACTTCGTCAGTGAAAGAATAGCAATTAAGATAACATCATTATATCTTTAATATAAAAAAAGTATTAACGATTACCAGGACATGTAGCTGCAAATATTTTTTCGTCAAGACCTTCCAGCTCATCAAAAGTGTTCACTGCAAATACGTTTGTACTTGCAGGTTCGCTGGCTATTCCATTCACCTCCTTCAATTCTTTGAGGGCGATTCCAATGGCATAAATATGGATACCCTTTCCTCTCGCTATTTCAGCCTCTGGAATGGTTCTTCGGTAGTTGATATTGGATACACCGTCCGTCATAATGATGCAGATATTTGGAACTCCAGGTCTGTCACCATTAGCTTCATTAAACAACTCTTCATGCATTGTTTTGAGACCATCGGCAGTATTTGTACTTCCGTATCTCCATGGTATTGCATTTACAGCATCGAAAACGTCCGCCTTGGTGCTATAAGAGTTGAGTTTGAATTCAACCGTGACTCGAGTGCTATAGGATAAAAGACCTACTCGAACGTCTCCATTGTCAATGTTGGCACCATTAAGGAACTTTGTCACGAAGCTTTTCATTTTGTCGTAGTTATCATTTCCTACACTTGTGGATGAATCCAATATAAACACCAAATCCACCTGAGCAAAACACTGACCTAGAGATCAAACAAAAAGCTAACTGTTACTATTAAACATCTAAGACTTTGATTTTATTGATCAACTATGTTGTATTTTTGTGACTTTTATGTTCTTTACAAAAAAAATTTTTATTGCAATATTTAAAAACTTATGTTTTATATTTATGTTCTGCCCAGAATTGATTTTAGGTAGTATTTCATATTGAGAGACGACGTCTTAGTCCTCGGGCTATATTCGGTTATGCTGTATACAATAAAAAAGTGGGAAATTCTCATACAATGGAGTCGATTGAATGGTAGAATCAAGTGTCCTTAAACAAAAACTTGATTAAACTTTACGAAATATTAATTACGTGTTTTCAGATCTCAGATCAATTCTATATATTGGCGGATACAAGCAAATAAATTTGGTTTGCATATTTCTGAATATGTGCTTAACGAGACTGAAAAACAGTTCATTTTATATTAAGAAGTATGAGTAGTAGGCATTTGATCATTAAGCTATACATGCAAAGACAGTGATTTTCAATCATACTTATCACTGTTGTAGGAATAGGTGTGGTTGTCGGTTTTGGTCGAGATCTCGGCGGTTCAACATCTTCGTCAACTATGAAAAATATACAAACATCAGAACAAGAAACTATTATCTTTTAAATGATATCATGCCTTGATAGCTTAATTTTCTTTCTTATGTTAAGGGTATATTTTGCATGACAGTTTGTGTGTTAAATATAAGATTATATATCTTTTCAATAAAAATTAATTTCACGTTTTACACATCATAGTAGTTACATGCAAAGTCATATGGTACCATGATAAAGAAAATTGCACCAAGCCTAAAAATTTACATTATTTTGTAATCAAGCAACAGCCATTCATGAAATTCCCTAAGAAGCATTCATATGTTAACATTCGTTAACTATATTTAACAGTTCCCATCGTTTGGTATTGCTTCATGATTTTAAATTTTATGTTTATTATAAAGTCCTTTTTGACACGTCTTTTCATACAGCGTCAAGTTATCACCTGCATGACAGCTACGTCAATTTTAAACTATATCTACCCTTACACACAATCGAATACACGCGTCGCTGATTGGTTTGTTTTGGTGGAGTTATAAAAATTACAACTGAGCCAATTCCAATTGATAATAGAAAGAAAGAAGCAGAGAAACTATATCACTGTTTTACAATCAAAGATGCATTAAAACATCATCGAATGAATATAGTTTAATGACAGACAGCAATTACCTAAATCAGCCAATTGAAATATGTTAGTTACAGAACTAAAGCATCTTTAAGCAGAAAAAAAGATAACAAAAATTCTCAAAAATCTTTTCAGTATTTTCACATGATATTCGAAAAAATAAGCAAAGTTAGCAAGTTAAAAACCTGTATACATTTTTGATGACAATGCGGTTACAACAATACAAAGACAAGATAACAGATGATGTCCAGCTTCTGACAAAACTTGCTTATAACATGGAGACAATCGGAGAAGAGTGTTTTGTTGTATTTTTTAAAATATGTTTCAGGGTTGATGTCGACTTCTTTTCCTGGAAATTTATTTTAAAAAAGGGTATTGTCTCCATAAAACGTTCATTGAAATAAATTTAGAACGCCCATTGCATCTATATCATACCTCCTGCTAATTTGTAAGGAAATCATTGACTAACAGCAATCACGTGATAAACTATGTATATTCACACAGTCAGTACAACAAATTATTCCCTTTGAGCATTATGACGTCATCCATAGAGTATTATGACGGCAGGTTTCGTACCAAATATTAAAACTTTTAAACTTTGTTATAAAAAGTTAATTCTTATTGTTACATTCCTACAAAGGCAGTCGGTAAGATATAATCGTTACATGGTTTGTAGTTGACCTGATATGGTTTAAATACGTTGTCAGTAAATTCCATATGGGTCGAGAGCGGAGCTGACCACCATTTCTGACCACGAATAAACCACAAAGAACGTCAATATAATGGTAAAGGAAACAAAATATATTGACATGGCTTCTCATGTACGATGACCTAACTTATCTATATTTTAAGAGATACATTTGACACACCCTCTTCTTTCAGTCATTATTCTATGTCTTTCTATAAGTTTACATTCAAATGGTATTAGAAATTATGTCGCTGTTTGTTAATGATGTTATTTGGGAAATAAGGTTCACATATGTTCTTTTGACACAGAAATATCACAAATGATATAAAACAAGAGACCCATGGGCCACATCGCTTACATGAGCAACTATTCGAGGACATGTTCACGGTTACAGACCAGAGTATGAATAGTCGAGCAGTAAAATTTACAGGAGTAGTGACGATGAATTGAAAGAAAAATTATGGGCGGGGGGGGGGGGAGGGGGGGGTGTAGGAGAAAAAACAAACACCAAACATAGTTATGAATGTGTTTTCACTCATGCAACTGCACGATATTGATTGAGGCCTTTTTTTATCAATACACCTTTGAAAATACATGCATTTACATTAATTTATTTAATATTCAAATCCAACATTTATAAGGCTATGTGATAAGTGAAAGGTCATCAGTCTGCATAATGAGTAGAGCATATAATGTACATCATTTATATATGTTGTAGACTAACTAGAAGGTGGCTAATACACATTATCATAAGATTAGTGTTGTTGAATGTTGAATTTTAAATGAAAGGAAACATCATACAGAGAGAGAGAGAGAGAGAGAGAGAGAGAGAGAGAGAGAGAGA
>WFKH01011581.1:52537721-52566058 GCA_016163765.1 Magallana hongkongensis | reverse complement strand
ACAGAGAGAGAGAGGCACTTTTTCATAGAGTATTACATGAACATATAGTTAGCAAGTAAAAAAAAAAAACAGCCATGATGAAATTGGCTTTAAGGAGTCATATACAAAAAATCTGAACAATGTAGTAAGATAGATCCTGTATAAAACGATTTCAAAATTTTCTCCAGATACATGTATTCTTATGCTTAACATTGACCCCTTTTAGTAACTGTGTGATTTTATAGTCATATTACACATTGAGCATTGCAGTTCTCAAGAAGACCAAGATCAAGAAGACCAACTATTCATATAAATATAAACCTACATCAAACTTTGAACCCCTTGTGTGGCCTCAAAATTGACCAGGAGCTACAGTTTAACAATTGAGAATCAACAAATGGCAAGATGCTTGCATATAATACCATACATTATAACATTTGAGTTGGGTTTTTTTAAAATCGAATTAATGTAAAATTTCAACCCCGCTCTCCTGTGGCCTCATTCTACCCCCGGCTGGAATAATTTAACAAACTTGAATCTAATCTACCTAAGGATGCTTTCACAAAAGTTACAGTTTTTCTGGCCAATTGGTGTTTGAGAAGATTTTTTAAAAATACCAACAAATTTTCAATAATTCTTAATTATCTCCCCTTTAAAGGAGACCTGGCCCTTCATTTGAATAAGCCTGGAAGCACTTCCCCAAAGTTTGCTTTGTGCCAAGTTTGGTTGAAATTGTCTCGGTGGTTCTGGAGAAGAAGATGAAAATGTGAAAAGTTTACGACAACAACGACAAAAATGACAACGCCAACGACGACGACAGACAACGGACAAATTTTGATTAAAAAAAACTCACTTGAGCCTTCGGCTCAGGTGAGCTAAAAAGTTTTGCAGTTCATAAATGTCAATCTGACCGAAAGCAATCTTTATATGTACATGTACAAATTCGAAAGCTACTAAATTTATTCCCGATGTTAATATGCAATTAAACCACAGTTGTTAGCTACGTTTGTCTATTATCGTTAGTTTACATCTTCTTTCATGCTTTTAAGATAATAGTTTTTCAAGTACTATTGATTCAACAAACAATGTCTGAACTAAAAATATCTTACTTCGTCCAAGAATATTATTTGTTGATGCATCGATGGGTCGGCTGCCTCCTCTAGTATTAATAAGATGACGATAAATTCTAAGTGGATGAGTTGAGGTCTCATCTATCTCTGTGGTATCATCCAAATCAAACCCAACAGTATAGAGGTTTATGTTTTCTTTCTCAGCCTCCTCTGCTTCGTTCCAGGTGGCGTATATGTCATCACTTCGCTCATTGGCAGTCATAAGGAATATCAGATTTCTTGCAAAGTCTCGATCTCCGTTTCTATCGTTAAACATTCTTCGTCTGACCATTCGGATGGCACTTGCTGCATCGGACGAAGTGTCACTTCTAAAAGGAACTCTGTCGACTGCCGACAAGACATCATTTTTGTTATCGTATCTGTTCAAATCCCATTGTTTGTTATTAGAAGATCCATACTGCATAAGTCCTACTCGGTATTCCTTATCGTCGATGCTAAACTTGTTGACAAGCGACCTAGCGTAGTTTTTCATAGACTCGAATACTTCTGGAGCAACATTTGAATCCATCATTATAACAACATCATATCCAGAGTCTCGCTGGGGTGTAGTGGTTGTAGTTGTAGCTAAGATTGTTAATAAAGTCACTTCAATTGATTTCTATCCATTTAATGTGCTTACAAATGTACATTATTTGGTTGTAGTTTACAGATATTGATGCTACATGGCACTAAAATAAACTTACTAGTTGTTGTTGGGTACGGTCTTCGCCTCTCGGGTCTCACAATGTCATCAACTATCAAATAAACGGAACCACATGTCTATAAATAGTTACTCATATGTGAAGCAAGAGTCTCTTGAAAAGAGTAGTCGGTGTACCAAGAGGTACTTAAACAGTTCATCATTGAAATCTTTTGAAATAATTCAATTGAAAAGGGGATGGAGTCAGTGTTAATATTTCTGAGTTCTGCTTTTCATTTAGGAATTGTAATTTTCGCACTAATATCAGATAAAATTTTGTTTTAAACATTTGTTTTGCACAATGAGTAGCTAGACTGAAAATATATAAAGGACAGATAATGTATAAATATACATCATTTACCAATTAAGTCCATGCTCTCAAATGTTTGTCCCAAGAATCAAATTGATACAATCAAAAAAGTGCGTAAGTGATGTAGATTTTAAGAAGGTCTTCAAATGATAAAATTCTTGAAAAATGTGCCTTAAAATTTGTCACACCTGTCCTGTTATTTGCCTTGTATAATGGTAAAAGGACCATCTAAATATTTTTTAACTTATTAAGTTGACTGTTACATGTTCAAAAGTAAAATTATAATAATATGTTTTACGGTGTGACCGTTGGGGCGAGCGCAGCATGTGATCAAACAATGAATTATGATAAATCAATAAAAATAAAATTAACAATGTAAATGAATTTGATTGCAAAATAAAAAAAAACATACCTATTTTTTCAGTAAATTTCCATTATCTATAGTTTATAAGATTTCATATGTTATAAGATTTGTTATTTATTTATTTATAAGTAGAACAATAGTTTAATCTCAGATACAATGTTGTTGAATAATGAAGATTTTAATATAAATGTTCATTGCACTCTTTTATAGTGATTGTACCGTCAGTTCATCCCCTTTTTTTGCAGTCGACATTTTCCTTATTAATTTTTAATTTTTTTTAATTTACGCTTTAAAATATTTGCTAATCATATTAAAGGAACATGGAGTTGCCCCCCCCCCCCCCACCCACTTGGAATTGGGAGCATGTAATAAATGGAAGTGGAAATAAAGAAACCATTGAACTGCTAAAGAGCTGAAGGATTAGAATTTTCAGAATTTTGAGAATTAAATTTTTTTTTATTTTTGCTTGTAAAGATTTCTTGGATGAGGCTGTCATCACCCCCCCCCCAACCCTTAAAAAAAACGGATGCTACGTGTACGTTCCTGGAAATTACCGTAATTATAGTGAATAAAATAAATGTGAGCATTCATCCAAATGAGTGCAAGTTACAACTGTTTCCTATATCTGAAGAAATGTCCTCATTCTTTAGCTTTGCAAGATTTTGAGAGGATTTTGGTAATTTCAGCAGATTTACAATAACTTCTGTTAGAGTAATTTCCCCTTATTGTGACGTCAAAGTTCACGTTTAAGTGTCGTCTGACTCTTTAAAACTCACCTGAGAAATAAAAGTAAGCGAAGTATACTGTTTTATTTACTTAAAAAGCATGATGTTCTTAAAATTACACATCTTATATGCTTCTCAAAAGTTTTACTTTGATTCTCGCGAGAACGTGAGGACTTGGAAACCATTGGTACTATGAATTGTGGGTCAAAATTTACTGACGCCGAAAAAATCTATCGGATCAATGTGCAAACCTTTGTGACGTCACTCGATTATTTTTGATTGAGAGTGTACTGAGGTGAACTTTAGAGGTAACATTGACTGTATGTCGTATACATCGTTATTGTTTTGATTGTCTTGCTGTTTCTCGTGAGAGTGTGAAGTGATAAAAATTGCCATGATTACAGGGAACTACTGGGACGATTAAAACAATGCATTACTGGTCCGATTTACTGACGCCCAAAAAATCCGTTGAATGAATGTGCAACTGGTCCGAATTTTCTATTCACACACGCCTTGCCCTTAGAGCTCGCTTCGAATTCGCGCCGGCGCTGCGCGCCGGCGAGCTGCGCTCGCTAATAATAATAATGAATAATGATATAATAAATAAGATAAATCACAGAGTATATTGAAATTTGGAAATATCACATGATTTTTTAGTTGTTCTCAAGAAAAACTTTCTTTACAAAAAGAAAACTTCCAAAAACATGTGTTTATACATTTTTATGTATTTTCTTAATAAAAAAAATATATCTGTGCTGTTATAATAATTATATAGTAATTAAAAAATAAAAAATAAAAAATGTGCTTAACAAGGGAAATGTTAATGTATTAGAACAATGAAGACAAGTTGTTACATACTTTTAAAAAATTAAATATACGCACTTGACCGGGTAATCTCTTGTGGCACACTATTCAGATCTCTGTCCCGATTCACAAGGTAACGGTATGTACTCATAGGATAGGTGGATACTTCGTCTATTTCAAACGTGTCGTTTAGATAAAATCCTACTGTGAACAAGTTGATCTGGTCCTTTTCCGCTCTTTCAGCTGCTCTAAAAGCATCGTAAGGGTTGGAACTTTGATCCACTCCGGTAAATAATACGATGAGATTCCTTGCAAAATCTCGATCACCATTTCTCTTAGTAAACATATTTTGTCGTACATTATCCACAGCGTAAGCGAGATTACTCTCACCCGGACTGTATGTTATTTGTTTAATTCCACGCACAATATCAACTTTATTTTGTAATCCGTTTAGTTGGGCAATGGCGTCCGCTTTGCTACTGTAGCGCACAAGTCCAATCTGATATTCCTTGTCATCGATACTGAGCCCTTCAGCAACATTTGAAGCAAAGTCTTTGATTTTGTTAAAAATACGTTGATCTGGTACAGACGAGTCAAGCATGAATATGACATCATAACCAGAATCCCGTTCCTTTGTTGTAGTAGTTGGCAATGTTGTTGTGACTTAAAAAAACATATATTACATGTGGATTACTTTTAATAAAGGATTTAATATCATTGCTTTGTGTATTTAAAAATATTGAAAATTTTGTTTATATAACATGAAAAATAAAATAAACATACGGCAAGATTATGTAAAATATCGCGGCGGAGATTTCTCATTTCAAAAAAAGACATACCTAAAGATTTTCTTCGATGTATTGTAGAAAATACATTTTTGACAAGATATTTTACAGTGTAACTATTTGTGCAAACGCAGCAGAGGTTTGGCGAAAAAGTGTCGTATTGCCAATCTTTCTTCCTTAACATTAATTAGATTGATCCCATCAACTATGAACCCAACTGAACTCAAACAATGCTATACTCCTGCTTATCAACTCACTTTATTCCAACTACTCCTACTCAATTACCAACTCACCTCAATCCAATGGCTCTGGCGCTCATTATTAGACACGATTTGATGAATACAAACTATGTTGTTCAATCTTGGTCACAAATATTGGCAGCATACCTTTACGAAATTTGCTACTAATTTCCTTGTACTTGGAAAAGAATCAATCGACTATTTTAAATGATTTAGTGCCCATTGAACTAAATCAAAATTAATTTTAATCAAGAGTTCTTCCTTTGCATGCTATAGTATATAAAACAATACCCCCACTGTGAACAATAGATTTCTAGGAAGGAGTTAAAGGGTCTTGACAAGCCTTCCTATAATTCAACATTGTTCTTCTTTTACGCATTGCAGCATTAAACTAGCTGAGCTCACCGACGTTTCGCAACACTGGTTGTTCTCTATATTTTTAAACACAAAATTGATATTGTTTTTAAAAATTGCTTGATTAAGTAAATATTAAGTTCCACTTACTGTTAAAATTATAGATCACACTCCTTAGCAAAAAAAATTAATTTTTCTACATTAAATGCTTTCATTTTAGACTATATGACCGGAAACAGCAAAAACCTTTTGAATAGCATTATTTTAAAACAAAATAAGTTCCAACAATTTTGCATAATGCATTACAATTTTAAATAAAATTACCTGGACATGTTGCTGCGAATATTTTCTCGTCAAGACCTTCTAATTCATCAAAAGAGTTCACTGCAAATACGTTTGTGCTTGCAGGTTTGCTGGCTATTCCGTTCACCTCCTTCAAGTCTTGGAGGGCGATTCCAATAGCGTATATATGGATACCCTTTTCTCTCGCAATCTCGGCCTCGGGAATGGTTCTTTGGTAGTTGATATTGGATACACCGTCCGTAATAATGATGCAGATATTTGGAACTCCAGGTCTGTCACCGTTAGCTTCATTAAATAACTCTTCATGCATTGTTTGGAGACCATCGGCAGTATTTGTACTTCCGTATCTCCATGGTATTGCATTTACAGCATTGAACACGTCAGCCTTGGTGCTATAAGAGTTCAGTTTGAATTCAACCGTGACTTGAGTGCTGTAGGATAAGAGACCTACTCGGACATCTCCATTGTCAATGTTAGCAGAATGAAGGAACTTCGTTACGAAGCTTTTCATTTTGTCGTAGTTATCACTTCCTACGCTTGTTGAAGAATCCAATACAAACACCAAATCCACTTGTGCAAAACATTGATCTACAACAAGAAGAAGCTAATGTACTTTTTTGCTCACATAAGTCATATGTCAAACTTGATAACGATATACATGTATTATTTCATATGCAAAAGAAACAGAGGTACCAATACAGACTATTTTCATACAAGCATTGTATTAGATTTAAGATTAAGTAACTTTTTAACAATGCTATTTTTAATTTTGCAACTGCATAGAGTAAAAATATTTTTGATGTTTTTTCTGTTTTTATTTACTTAAGAGACTCATAGGCCTTGACCGTCACCTGAGTACCATGGCCCTTAGATTAACATATCAGATTGACATATCAGAGAGTCGCATGTTTGCATTTTAAGCTTCATTTTGAAGTCTCAACCTTAATCTGAGACTACTCTGACTGTTACCCAGCTTTTATCAGTTGATGTTTGAAAAACATTCTTTCATGAAAATAGGGGATGGGGTGTTCAAGAGTCGGAGGAATCTCGGATTATCTATACCTTAGATCCAGGGGCCAAAAATTGTAAACTCTTGGTAATGAGATACCTGCAGGCCTATAATGGCCAATCTTTTATAATATTCAGTTTCATTTATAATGGACACAAAATGCATATAGCCTAATTCTAGAAGTATGCAATGCACAGTACAGCAAAACTCGAATATAACGAACACGAATATAGCGAATTTACGGTTATAACGAATTATTATTCATGTCCCGGCAAATTTCTTATATAAACCTATAGAAAATTGATGTATATAACGAACACGGCTATAACGAATTTACGGCTATAACGAAGTAATTTTAAAATCCCCGCTGGCAAAATTTTAACGTATTTTATCATTTTTATAACGAATTTCAAATTTCATTGAAGATACATGTAATTTAAAGATGCATATATAAGATACTCAAATTCAAATAGTTTACGGATTTTTTTTTAAAGATTGAAATGAAATGGTTATATTGACATTTTTTGTAAATGATGGTAATACTAATTTTATAACTTACGATAGTGTGGAAAACTGTTAGCCGATTATTTTATGACGAATAACCTATAATATTTTTTTTTACGAATTTGTTATAAACGTATAGCGAATTACGGCTATAACGAAGTTTTTTCTATGGTCCCTTGAAATTCGTTATAAACGAGTTTTGCTGTATATGAAAGTAGATTTCCTAAAATAGAACACATATTCAATTCAATATTACCAAGTGACAATTTACCATGTTGTTTTTAAGATATAATTGTTCATGGATGACACACAACAATTACCTTAAGTAAAAATACATGTTCAATATATGGTCATATATTTATCACCACCCCCCCCCCCCTCATAAAAAGCCTCAACTTCTGCTCCATGGCCTGGGCAGTAAATTTCACAATTTAACACCAGGACATAATAACAATGTAATACTTTATCTCCAATCTTAATCTGCACGGTGATAGTAAAGAATGAAATATAAAAACTAGTAGACTAATTGTTCTCGAACAATTAGAGGTCTTTCCACCTCATTGTTTTTTTATGTTTTGTTTCAATATAATCAATAAAAGATTTTCCCTGCATTACTTTAAAAAAATGTCAAGAGTATATTTTTTTTTAAAAATTGACCTTGACCTTTGACCTGTATGTCATATTGACTGGTAAAGGTCAACATTTCAATTTGAAGTCGTCTGATGGTCCTACGATGTAAGGTTCAAAAGTTGTAAGTGTGTTTAACAAAATTAAGAAACTTTCAGGGGCGATAACTGCTAGAAGGGGGCCTCGGGACCTTTCGGTATGAATAGATTGAAGGAGCCCCTAAATGTACTGAATACATTAGTAAAAGTTTAAAGCCTCTACCTCAAATGGTTTATGAGGAGAAGCGATAACAAGCATTTTGTACAATAGGGGCAATAACTCTATAATTGTTTCAAGGTAGGGGCTGAAGGGTTATATTTTGAAATGTCTCAAGATGTCCTACTACATCCGTGAAAACGTTTTTCTCTACCACCCTTAACAATAGAGATATAAAAACTCATTAATTGACAGATTTCCAAATGTCCTTGACCTCTGACTTTTATGTCATTTTGATCGGCCAGGGTAGACGCTCTTATCCCAAGTGGTCCGAAGTCTCTATGACTAATAGTAAAAAAGTTAGAAGTGATTTTATCAAAATTTAAATATTTTCAGGGGCAATAAATACCAGAAGGTGGCCTCAGATCCTTTCGGTATGATGGATTGAAGAACCCTCTAAGTTTACTGAAGATATTGGAAAAAGTTCCAAGTCTCTATCTCTTATGGTTCCAGAGGAGTAGCGATAACAAGCATTTCGTACACAAGGGCAATAACTTTGTAATACCTGGGAGTTATCATGCAAAGGGTCATTCGGTACCATAACTTTTAATGGTCAATAACATAAAGAAAAAATTGTTTCAATATCGCTAGAAATAAAAAAGCTGTCCCTGGAAAAAAAGAGAAGAAAAAAATAAATAAACTAGTAGACTAATTGTTCTCGAACAATTAGAGGTCTTTCCACCTTAGTATTTTTAATAAATTGCTAGATTGCCCGATATACAAAAAAATATTAAAATTGTGATATATATTGTACTAGAATTTTTTCCCACTTACTCTGAACAAAACTGATGTGCTCGCCAAGTGAATATTCTTTACACATTGTCAAGCATATAAAGAGAGAACCTAACAATAGAAGAGCGTGTTCTAGAGGCTAGCTATCGTTGTTCAATATGAATGGGTTCACTGTAAAAACAATTTCCACTTGAGTAACCACAGGACTTGATGTGATACCTGGCTGACCTAATTGAATACCTTATTGCGCAATCCAACAAGCTATTGAAACTCTTACTATAATTCTGTATTTCAAAAGATATGAAAATTCATTAATTAACAGATTTCCAAATGACCTTGACCTTTGACCTTTATATCATTTTGTTCGGCCAAGGCAGACGCTCCCATCCCAAGTAGTTTGAAGTCTCTATGATAGATAGAAAAAGAGTTGGAAGCGATTTTATCGAAATTTCAATACTTTCAGGGGCAATAACTGCTAGAAGGGGGCCTCAGATCCTTTCGGTATGAATAGATTGAAGAACCCTCTAAATTTACTGAAGGCATTGGTAAAATTTTCAAGTCTCTATCTCTTATTGTTTCAGAGGAGTAGCGATAACAAGCATTTCATACAATAGGGGCAATAACTCTGTAACTATTCAAAGGTATGAGCCAAGGGGCTATATTTTAAATTGTCTTAAGGTGTCCTACTACATCCATGAAAAAGTTTTTCTCTACCACCCTAAACAAAAGAGATATAAAAACTCATTAATTAAGAGCTTCTCAAATGACCTTGACCTTTGACCTTTATGTCATTTTGTTCGGCCAAGGTAGACGCTTCCATCCCAAGTAGTCCGAAGTCTCTATGATAAATAATGAAAAAGTTGGAAGTGATTTTATGGAAATTTAAATACTTTAAGGGGCAATAACTACTACAAGGGGGCCTCAGATCCTTTTGGTATGAATAGATTGAAGAACCCTCTAAGTGTAATGAAGACATTGGTAAAAGTTCCAAATCTCTATCTCTTATGGTTTCAGAGGAGTAGCGATAAAAAGCATTTCCTTCTCAAATGGCAATAACTCTGTAAGTTCTGGGAGTTTTTTGACACAGGGTCAATTGGTACCATAACTTTTAATGACCAATTACATAAAGTTTAAATTGTTTGGATAACTCTAAGAACAAAAAAGTCACCCCGAGCTAAATAGAAAAAAAGAAGAATAAAAAACATAAAGAAAACTAGTAGACTAATTGTTCTCGAACAATTAGAGGTCTTTCCACCTCATCATTTTTATGTTTAGAATATTTTTGTTTCAATTCAATTAATGAAATATTTTTTCTGCGTTATTTCATAAAAATATTGTCAAAAGATTAAGTTTGCAATTTTTTTGTTTGACCTTGACCTTTGACCTTTATGTCATATTGACTGGTAAAGGTCAACATTTCAATTTCAAGTGATCTGATGGTCCTACGATGTAAGGTTCAAAAGTTGTAAGTGTTTTTAACGAAATTAAGAAACTTTCAGGGGCGATAACTGCTACAAGGGGGGCTCGGGCCCTTTCGGTATGAATAGATTGAAGGAGCCCCTAGATATACTGAATACATTAGTAAAAGTTTCAAGTCTCTACCTCTTATGGTTTATGAGAAGTAGCGATAACAAGCATTTTTTACTATAGGGGCAATAACTCTATAATTGTTTCAATGTAGGGGCTGAAGGGTTATATTTTCAAATGTCTTAAGAAGCCCTACTATATCCATGAAAAAGTTTTTCTCTACCACCCTAAACAAAAGAGATCTAAAAACTCATTAATTAACAGATTTCCAAATGACCTTGACCTTTGACCTTTATGTCATTTTGTTCGGCCAAGATAGACGCTTCCATCCCAAGTGGTCCGAAGTCTTTACGATAAATAATAAAAAAGTTGGAAGCGATTTTATCGAAATTGAAATACTTTCAGGGGCAATAACTACTATAATGGGGCCTCAGATCCTTTCGGTATGAATTGATTGAAGAACCCTCTAAGTTTACTGAAGACATTGGTAAAAGTTCCAAGTCTCTATCTCTTATGGTTTCAGAGGAGTAGTGATAACAAACATTTCGTACACAAGGGCAATAACTTTGTAAGTTCTGGGAGTTATTAAGCAAAGGGTCATTTGGTACCATAACTTTTTATGGTCAATAACATAAAGAAAAAATTGTTTCAATATCTCTTATAATAAAAAAGCTGTCCCTGGAAAAAAAGAGAAGAAAAAAAATAAAAAACATAAGAAATACAAAAGGTCTTTCACCTGAAAGGTGGAAAGACCTAACAAGAGGTCTTTCACCTGAAAGGTGGAAAGACCTAAAAACATAAGAAATACAAAAGGTCTTTCACCTGAAAGGTGGAAAGACCTAACAATACATTTTCATTATGTGGCCATATTGGCCCCGCCCTAGGTCATGAATCTCCTGTCCCAGGAACCATGAATTTTACAATTTTGGTAAAGGACTTCATGGACATCATAACCATGGATTTAGATTTTCTCAAATACATATGGGAGAAGAGAAGATTTTCTAAGATCATACATTTTCACTATATGGCCATATTGGCCCCATCCTAAGGTCTCAACCCCTGATCAAGGGGTCATGAATTTTACAATTAAGGTCGATGGCTATCTGATTTTCCATCATCGGTAACCCAGTATTGATAATGATTTGAACAATCTAGATAGAAAGAGGATCGAATGTAAATAACCATGGGTTTTCGATAATGAAGATTTTCTAGAGGAATATTATACTTTCGTGTATACTGGAAAAGTCCAGAATGTTTACGAAAAGAGTCCCTATGGTAAAAAATGTTTATGTTTATTTATATCGCACATCAATTTTTTTTTTCAAAGTGCGCTAACTTGGTCCCCAATTAAACGTTTTTAACATTTGCAATTCTACAAAAAAAAAGTTAATGAATGATGTATTATTTAATATACTTCATTATTTGACTCATAATATCAGTTGTAAATTCTTATAAAAGTACATACTGATTGCTGTGGTAGGTATAGGTGTAGTAGTTGGCCTTGGACGAGATCTCGGTGGCTCAACATCTTCGTCAACTAGTTAAGACAAAAATATATATGCCAGCCCATTAAGTAATTTTTCTACATAGTTTCTATCTTTTTTAATCTGCATATTTACAAAACAATAATTTGCATAAGAATTAAAATTTCTTACTAAGTTCAAGAATATTATTTGTTGACAAGTCAATAGGTCGGTCGCCTTCTCTAGTATTAATTAGATGACGATAAATTCTAAGTGGATGAGTTGAGGTCTCATCTATCTCTGTGGTATCATCCAAATCAAACCCAATAGTATAGAGGTTGATATTTTCCTTTTCAGCATCCTCTGCTTCGTTCCAAGTAGCGTAAATGTCGTCACTTCGCTCATTGGCAGTCATAAGGAATATAAGATTCCTTGCAAAGTCTCGATCTCCGTTTCTGTCGTTGAACATTCTTCGTCTGACCATTCGGATGGCACTTGCTGCATCGGACGAAGTGTCTCTTCTGAAAGGAACTCTGTCGACTGCCGACAAAACATCATTTTTGTCATCGTATCTGTTCAAATCCCATTGTTTGTTATTAGAAGATCCATACTGCATGAGTCCTACTCGGTATTCCTTATCGTCGATGCTAAACTTGTTGACGAGTGACTTTGTGTACTTTTTCATGGAGTCAAATGTGTCTGGAGCAACATTTGAATCCATCATGATTACAACATCATATCCAGAGTCTCGTTGGGGCGTAGTAGTTGTAGTAGCTATCAAAACATTAAGAAAGTTTCAGTATATACTTGCACTCTCAATTTTAAAAAATATCTGGTAAAATTGAAATAATATTTGTATATGCCACTGTTTTATTGAATATGTGGGCTAAAAATCACACTTTATTGACAAAACAAGAATTCCGTGGACAACGTCTCAGCTAAGTAATTGTTTTTAAGTGAGTTTTACCCCCTTTTTTAATTTTTCAAGTCGGACTCTAAAGTAAGTAAAGGGAAAGAGATAAAACAGTTTGAAAGAAATTGAATATAAAGCTTTATGCATAGAAAGATGTTTGCATAGTACTATTGTAAACTATAAATTTTCTTCCGAGAAACATTTCATAAGAAATTTTCGATATATTTCTTCGCTTAACTTCGCACCCCTCTTTGTGGCTACTATTGATAAATGGGTCTCGATGACTATTTTGAATCTACACTTAATAAGGATGCCTATAATGTTCTCATTTAATATAACCATGTGACTTTAAATTGGACTATAAACTATAGTCTGTCCCAAGATATTTATGCTGCCCATTTGGACGATTTTTAATAAAAATACACATACCTGTGAAAGAAGTGCAATTGAAATAGATGAAAGGGAAAATTTCCAAGATAACTTCATTCACACATTATCATTTTTCCCTCGTAAAAATTCACAGGAACGAAAACAGATTTCCTACGGAAATTTATAATGGGGAATGTTGACATTTTTTTCTCCATTCGGAAGTCACTCGGAATACCTCGCACAATTTTTCAACGTTATCATCCGGACTTAAATATGGCTGATGCAATGCAAAATCCCCGTAGACTTTCTATTTTTAGCCGTATATTGAAACCTGACAAGCTAGAGGGGGCGTTTCAAAAGGGAAATCTTGGGATTTTTTCATACTATTGAATGAACATCGTCTGAATCAAGAGGTATTTATAAACATCGAATAATTTAAGAAAATATGCGGCAAAAATATCTTGGGACAGACTATACCTATTTGATATTTGATTTATTTATGCTTATGCGTTCGTTTTTCTATAACATTTTTATAATGTAATTAATACAACGATAGTAGAAACAGACCTTTACCGACACTATAAATGGCCGATCACTGTAAACACCCTAATGAAATTGACCAACAGTCTACAAGCATTTATCAATTATAGCCCTAAAAACAGTTAGCCGCAAGTCGTTCGAAAAATGTTAATTCAGCAAAACTGTTTCGAAGTGTACATATGAGAATTCTTATTGCTTTTGTCCTAAGATCGGGATGTTTCCCCTGAACTATTTATCAAATTAGTCATCGGGTTTTTTAATTTTTCAAAAAATGTCTTTACTTGGTCTCAAAGAAACTTTTCATATCCTAAACTGTTTTACCAAACAATAGGCTTACAAAACAGTTTTCTTGTTATGGTCAAGTTAAACTAAAACCAGTGATCGTCTCAAAACAAATCAATCAATCTTATCCTGAATACATGAATTTTCTTCATAAAAGTTTTTCGGTTAGAGTGGAAACTTTGGGAGAAAAGAAACAAATTTCATTATTACTTTTTCTGTTTTTAGTTTTAATCAGATATGAAAAATTTATATATATATATATATATATATATATATATATATATATATATATATATATATATATTGGCCATTCAAAGTTGTGATAAATGATATAAGACCTGTTATATATATAAATATTAAGAAAAATGTATTTTGGTGCCCAAACATCTTAAAATATGTGCCTAAACATCTTGGGGCATAAACATCTTGGAGCCTAAACATCTTATCAATTAAACATCTTTGGGCTAAAAGTCCTGCTACCATATATAAGAACAAGAAGTTTTCTTTCTTTCTTATTCCTAGAATTTTTAATTAAGAATTAAAATATCTATTGTCATGAATGAATATGCGGTTTCTTTTTGTTGTGCATTAAAAATTAATTTCTCAGTAAATTTTCAATATTTCAGTTATACTTGGATATAGTTAACATACTCTATGTTTGCCCGCTTGGATATTTAAAAAATCGAACTCTTTGACAGCTTTGCTAGATCTGGTAGTGTTGTCAAAACAGCATATACATTTAATAGATCATACAGCGTCAATTATTGACTTTATTCTTTAATAATATCTTATAATCCTTTACCTGGACATGTTGATTCAAAGATCTTTTGATCAAGACCTTCTAATTCATCAAAGGTGTTTACAGCAAATACGTTTGTACTTGCAGGTTTGCTGGCTATTCCGTTCACTTCCTCCAAGTCTTGAAGGGCAATTCCAATGGCATAAATATGAATACCCTTTTCTCTCGCTTTCTCGGCCTCGGGAATGGTGTTTTGGTAGTTGATATTGGATACACCGTCCGTCATAATGATGCAGATATTTGGAACTCCAGGTCTGTCACCGTTAGCTTCATTGAACAATTCTTCATGCATTGTTTGGAGACCATCGGCAGTATTCGTACTCCCGTATCTCCATGGCATTGCTTTCACAGCATCGAACACGTCAGATTTTGTTGTATATGAGTTCAGTTTGAATTCGATTGTGACTTGCGTGCTGTAGGATAAAAGGCCAACTCGAACATCTCCATTGTCAATGTTAGCAGAGTAAAGGAACTTTGTCACAAAGCTTTTCATTTTGTCGTAGTTGACATTTCCTACGCTTGTTGAAGAGTCCAGTACAAACACCAAGTCCACTTTTGCAAAGCATTGGTCTATAAATAAAGCCAGTTTACAACGTCATTCTTCCTGTTCAACTATATCAAAATAATGAACACTTGTTTTAATCGTTTCCTTCACATTTTGAATATGAAAAATAAGTACTTTAATGCATCTTTTTTAAAAACCATTTTTAAAATTTCATTTCAACGTTGCAATAGAAAGAATTGATTTGCGCTTAAGGTGACTCGACACACCAGTGCATTATTTGATGGGTCGATAAAGAATCATTTTTGAAAAATGATTGTACAAAAATGAGATCGGTTTCGGCCAATTATTTTATCTGATTTTTTTTGTATTTTTTAATAAAAACTGGAAACATCGTTTCGGCTGCGAACAGAATAATTTAGAGCAAAAACTTTAGTTTCAATTTATGCACAATACAATTATTTATAAATACATATCAAAAACGGCGAAATAAACTTTATAATATTGTTGAAAAAAAAATTTATGAAAATGAAAATCAAGAATTGTAGATTTTTTTTAAACCTATGGATAAAAAGAAAAATCAACTGTCACTCGCATTGAACAATTGCTATACAATCATATTTCTACAAGAAATTGAAACGAAATTGGGAAATTCAAGAAAAATTGGAAAATCTTAAATTCGAACCGATCCCGATTGTTATTTAGCTGATCCCGAACAAAATCATATAGAGTTGGAATATATCACAATTTTCTTCTAAGGTTGTTTAGCTGTAAAATGGTATGTTTATTTACTGATCTTATAACGCATATCAATTACTCGTAATAAAGTGCAGTATTTTTGTAAAATTTCAATTCTAAAATAATTATGATCGGGATCAGTTTTTTCAATCGGGATCGGTTCAAATTTGATATCTTGCTATTTTTCTAATATTTTTCATTTTTGTTTCATTTTCTTTGAAAATATTAGTGTTTGAAAAGTGCTTTATGTGACTATTTGTTGTTCTTTAGATTTTATGCATAGATTTAAAAGATATAAAAGAATAAAAATTTTAATTTTCAGAAATATTTTTTAATTAAAAATTTAAAAACTTGACCAAACCATCTTTGGCATGTGTTTATTCATAATAATATTACACATCAATTGAGACCCAGTTTTAAGCACTAAAACACTCTGTTTGCAGTCAAAACAATATTTCCCATTTCAATGAAAAAATACTAAAAAAATTCATATAAAATAATTGAAAGCCGAAATTGGTCTCTGTTTTGTAAAATGATATTTCAAAAAAGATTCTTTATCGATCCATCAAATAAAATTTTGGTGTGTCGAGGAACCTTAATTACACTGCAATTAAAACTGTACCTGACTCACACTCTATTTAACAAATGTACCTAATCATCTTTAATTATAATAAACACATATGAAAAGAAATAAAATATTTGCAAATAAGCAGAAAGGACTATGCGCGGGATTAAGTGTTTTTATGCCCCAAAATTCAGAGTCAAGAATAGAGATTTAGCAATTTGCTTAAAGATAGATTATAAGATATCTAAATTCAAGTTTATAAAAATAAATAATTTGACCGATGTCCTAATAGAAATATGATTTATTAATAATAAGCTAATTTCACAAAAAGTACCTATTTTAGCCAAAAATGGGGTAATTCCAGTTTTTTGAAAAGGAAACATCGAGCACATGCTTGCTCCAACACCATTTTTTAATATGATATGCAAAAAAAAATATGAACAATAATAAATGTGAAAATGGTTTTGGAGCAACATTGCGCTTAATACTTCCCACTGTTGAATATGAAGAAAATCTGATGAAATGTTCATGCTTTTGGGAAATTGCGGGAAATTGCCCAATAATATGACGTCATAGAATCACGAGGAATGATCCATGTTGTAAAAACTTTTTAATTTCAGTAACTGACATATTCAGTTTTATGTTTTATTGAAATATCTATATGATATGTTTTTCCAAATTTGTAAAAAAAAAAAAAAAAAATGGGGGCAGAATTTAGACCTTATCGAATATAGTTCTTCATTGATGATGAAGTCGTGATATTATTTTTGCGTGTCTTTCTGCATCACTATGTTAAATCATACTTAATGCTGTCGTAGGAAATGGTGTATTCGTCGGAGTGACTGCTTCTTTTGGTGGAGGTGTTGGTTCTGCAGCTTCATCAGCTAGTAACAGCAGAAAAGCAGAAATACAAATGTCATCACAAGAAGTCCATTTGAATTATTGTCACTTGCGTATCTCATATTAATATTTTCTTTTTACTATTGTAGTTTAATGATATAAAGGATACATGAAAACCTTTTTTCAAAGTATTATCTAATATATTAAGACAATACATTATGAGATAATCTTTTTATTCTTATTTAGATATGACCCAGAAACAATCATAATGCGTCAATTTAGCATAAAAGGTATACTGTGTTTGACTTCATTTAAAAAAGGACTTTTTTGAATAAATTAAATAAATACAAAAACACCTGAAAACGCATATATATATATATATATATATATATATATATACATATACACACACACACACACACACACACACACACACACACACACACATTGAAATAATCAATAGTGTCAGTTGAAAAAAAGAGATGTGCTCATGTTAAAATCGTTTTCTTTTACTTAGATTTTGACATAAAGCACCGATCTCTTAGATTTTTTTTCGATAGATAGATAGATAGATAGATAGATAGATAGATAGATAGATAGATTTCTTACATAATCGTGGTCTTTGGCGGCGAGGTTCAATGTCTTCTTGAACTGATTAAAAATTAAATTATATGATATTTTCCACACAAATAAATTATTCATTTCCTTATTCATTGGAGTCATTTAAATAAAAACTTACTGTAAAAAAAATAACAATAAACGCATTCACACTAAAGTTAAAAAGCAATGAAAAATTAGTATTTCAAAAATATGAGAACTGAGTCTATATACATTGAAATATACCAATATGTTTCACTTTTGCAAACATTTATTATAGTGTCCTAGATAATATAGTATAGATTAAACTGTAAACCAAAACATACTTACTAGAATTGAATAATGCAGCGGGCAAAACACCAACATCATCGTAATTATTGATTAAATAGTTGTAACTTCTCAGCGGCCATGTACTAATTTGGCGCAATTCTTCCGTGTCATTCAAGTAAAAACCAACTGTATATAAATTTATTTTTGCATCCTCTGCTCTTTCAGCTGCCAGATAGGACTGGTATACGTCTTCACTCTTTTCCATTCCTGTTAGTAACATTATAAGATTTCTCCCAAAACTGCGGTCCCCATTTTCTTCTTTAAACATATTCGTCCTGATGTAATCGATTCCTTTTCCTATTTCTCTCTTTCCGGATCTCTGTTTAAAATTAACAGCGAAAGCAGCGCTTAATATGGCTTGCTTAGAATTGTAACTATTGAGTTGCCATTCAGCAGTTATGTCATCGCCTTGAGTATATTGGGCAAAACCAACTCTGTATTCTCCACTGTTTATGTCGAAATAATCAAGTATCTGATAAACAAACGTTTTCATGTCTTCAAAAACGCTCCTTGTGACACCAAACGAATCCAACAAAAATACAACGTCATAGTTTTCACTAAAGATATTTTCTAAAACAGAAAAAAAGTTTCCAATTTTAAAAAAAAAGTCACAAACAGTTTGAGAAATCTTTTGTATAAACAATCAACACTAAATTCAACGATATGTATGATGACGTGTTAAATGTCAACTTGTTGTTAAAACAATATGACAAACACATGCCAAAAAAAAGAAAAACAAAACAAAAACAAAAACGAAACAAAATACATGTACCTGGACAATCAGCTGATGCTACAATTTCATCATCCAAGCCATCAAGTTGATCAAATGATGAAATGAAAAATGAATATTTTCTGAATGGCTCTGAGGCAATAGAGTTAACCTCTGATTGCAAATCTTCATCTAAACCTATCCCAACCGCATATATATGAATGCCTTTACTCTTTGCTGTCATCGCTTCTTGCAAAGTTCTTTGAGAATCAACAGAAGGACCTTTTGTGATTATTATAGCTATGTTTGACGCTTTTGGTCTATCACCATTAACAGATGTAAACATGTACTGGTGCATCGCTTTAATTCCTTCAGCTGTGTTTTTAGTAAAGCTGGGACTCCAACGCATTCCATCAATAGCTTGTTGTAGGCTTCTTACAGAAGAATATTCATTCAGGTTAAATTCAATGGAGTATCTGGAACCGAAAGTTACTATTCCAACTCGTACAGCACCATTGTCAATGCTAAGTTTATTTAGAAATTGTTTGCAGAAGTTAAGCATCTTCCGAAAACCTGTCGACTGCACACTGAGAGAAGAATCCAAAGCAAAGACAACGTCGGCATGGTCAAAGCACACTAAAAGAGTAAGTTTTCTTTCTAAACAATGGAGAAAACCTACAGGGACCGGGTGTTACATTCATCACAGCACAAACCAAAATGTTAAAAAACGATTAAACATGCATACTTAAGGAAATATAACAAACCTTGAAGTGGATATATCGTTGATGCAAAGGTTGTTGGGATAAGAGTGGTTGGGTTGTCAATGTCTAAAATATATATCATAATTAACTAATTTGTTGCGTACTGTAAATAAGATTTTATCATGCAAATTCAGTATATTGAGATTTAGAATTTCTTAGATAAATCTTTTTAAATGTTCAATTTGTTTCTGAATGACACTTTTCGATGGGCGAGTGGCAAAAATAAAACGACTTGCAAATAAATTGATTGTTATAGTCACGCAAACATAAAATTTAGCAAAATGAAAAATTAAACTACACTATTCTACTAAAATTGCTATAATCATCTTCATGATATTGCAAAATGTATAGTTCAAAAGAATTAAGTCTTTATTACGTACTTGACATATAGCTAGAAGGACTTTCTTTTCAAATCCTTTTATCACGTCAAAATTCATAAAAAGGCATTTAAATTAGATTGGTATAAAGCAAAGTGGTTGACTTCCTGTATATCCGAATGACCAGTTTCTATTGTATTTATCTGAATGCTCCTCTGTATTGCTAATGTACGTTAAATACTGCCGTTGACATTAGAAACAAAGTTAGTTAATATAATAGCAATGTTTGTAACGTCAATTATATCTCTGTGAATATGAGAATACATTGTATCGTGCATTCTTTGCAGAGCCTCTGCTGTATTGGAACTGACAACCAACCAACGAATACCGTCACCTGCAGTATGTTTCGCTTTGTTTTAAATGTGTTCATATGAGATGTGATTGTTACTTGTGTGCTAAATATCAATAAACCAACTTGAATATCTCCTGAGTCTATTTTAGCGAATTCTAAAAACGATTTGACAAAAGTTTTAACAAGTTTAAGGCCAACACCCGTCTACGCGTCCAAGAACAAGACTAGATCAACTTTTGCGGTGCAAGCTGAAAGTTAACTTGAACTGAAGATTTCGATGTCTCTCACTTATTAAATATTAGTTGTGTTAACACATGCAATAACTAAGGTGCAAATAATTATCGATTTATACATTGCATTGTCATCAGGGGTTTTTACATTCTGTTGCAAAAATGAAAATTGCTGTAAATATTGATTTGTCTTAAGTTATAAATAATAGCATTGTCACAGTTTGTTAATTCTTAAATCCTTCTGAAATTGACTTAGCCCTTCATTTAATTTCCTTGTTTATAATTTGCACATTTGGTAATTTGGTTCTGTCAAAAAATAATTAGAAATGTAAATAATAAAAATAATCATTAGAAATGTAAACAATAAAAAGGCTTTTAAAGAATAAACAGGAGTTTAAAAAACCCTTACCGTATATGTGAAAATCTGTGTTTGGTAAATGTAAAAATATTAAAAGTATTGAGCCTTTAGCATATATTGTATCTGTGTTAAAACTAAAATCAATGTCTTAATCATTACAGTTTTTATACAGATATTTTTATTCAAATCCATGACATGTTATGACACAAGACGTTCATTTTTCTGAACTTTTTTTGTTTAAGCAACGCTCAATTTAGCCACGCTTAACGTCAGGCAAAACAGAAAACCAAATAAACAAAACGAAACAAAAGAGCAAATTATAGACACCTAAACGTATTGGCTTTTACTTTCATAAACAGTTGCAAAAATGTCATCTGTAAATTATGTTTTTGTGTCTCCTGATGATGACAAATTACAGGAGCAACGTACCTAACACATGCAACATCGACATATGGTGACAATTATTACCATTTTATGCGGAAAGAAAGTTAGGTAATTTTTGTTTTCAAATCAAAACTTATTATCGAAATATCTGTAATTAATTAGTATAACAACAACATTCTCTTTTCTACCGCTTCATTGTTTGTTCTAATTATAAACTCCCAATTTTTAGATCGAATTTTTTGTGATAAAATGTTTTACGTTCAATATTTCAATTCTTTTACATTATTATTTTTTCATTTGAAAAGTGATATGACAATCCCAAACCAATATCAGAATGTGTGATATTTGCTAAAATTTTGATCCGGTAACTATACATTTTGCAATACATAGAGGATTTAGATAATTATAAGTTTGTGGGTTTTACCTTAAACGAAGTAACATATATAATATTGAATTCGTTAATATTTCAATGCGATTTTTAGAATGTGTATTGTAGAAAAATTAAAACCTATCTTGAAATATACAATTAGCACTTTTGCGTCTAAGAGATGGTTGGTCAGTTAGCATAAGTTTTCTATTTCCATAATTATTCACATTCTTTAACTAAATACTTATATTTGTAATTGCTGATTTATGTTAAAAAATAAATTAATTTAAACAAGAATGTATCACCACTGATATCGGGCTTGGCATGCACTCCAGTGGAAGAAAGGAAGGTGGGTGGTGGAGGAGGTGGTATGGTTATAACTGAAACAAG
Organism: Magallana hongkongensis; assembly: GCA_016163765.1. Classification (NCBI taxonomy): domain Eukaryota; kingdom Metazoa; phylum Mollusca; class Bivalvia; order Ostreida; family Ostreidae; genus Magallana; species Magallana hongkongensis. The sequence continues at coordinate 52,543,926 of WFKH01011581.1, read as the reverse complement.
TCATTCCGAAAATCATTGCGCATCATTACTTCCCCCTGGAAGAAAATCTCTCCAGGGTTCATTTAAAGAAATTGGGCTTTATTAAAATGATTCTATTGAAACACGAGAAGTATCATAGAAATGCCGATAGAGATTTTTTATTATCGTTATTGGTATAAATATATAGGTTTATTATGACATCATTAGATATTATTGTGACCTTTCCTGATAATATCATATCAACTAAGGACACATGTCTAAATACATTATTAATCTTTAATAATATTATCTATCATTTCAATAACATAATATTTTTTTTATTTTATCAGATATTAACACATCAATAGAACTGTAAACCAAATTCTATTTGCGGCGACAAAATTTATTTTGCAATGTACCGGTGTTATTTTAGTCAAAGCCTATAAAGATTAGCTTTAACAAGTTCAAAACCTGAACAGGACGCCTACACAGCAAATTTATATTCGGGAACCTAACGAAATATTCTTGTTTGCAAATAAAAATTAGTTTACAGTTTTACCCCCAAAAATGAAACAGTAAGTTTACTTACCGTAAGAAATGAAATTCAAGCATTAAGTTAGTGAATGCCATAAACACTTCCTCGTTCACACAAAGACAAGACTGTGACAGAATGTAAACCAACCTTTCTTTTCATTACAAGAAAGTGTGAAATATAACCATAATAATATATTTAAGCTTATTAAAGGCTCTTTATAGATACTTAATATCAACACTGTTATATAAACAAATATGATCAATACAATAAATGTTAAAATATGTATAAACACATTCAGAATCCCCAATTCTCATTATATATACATGTACTAAGTTGGTTTACAATCATTGTAAAAAGTTAGATTAATAAAACAATAATAACATGATTGCAATCTTTAGACAAACTATTTGTCAGAAAGTGCAAATACACAAATAAAATAGAACAGCAGATCAAACATACACACACTTTAAAAACACGTGGTTATAGAACAGCTTTTTTCGATGAAAAAAAGTAAAGATTTAATTTAACGATGTTTGTGTTTGCAAACTTTTAAATGTAGAGTTTAGAAATTTCGCTAATTTATTTCAACCTTAAGCTGTTCTACAATCACAAAATAAGATTATCGCATGTGTGGTGTGCAGCCATTTGTTGTTATCGCGGTAATATTGATAGTGCAAGTATACAATAGAAACACATTTCAAAGACATACCATATTTCTGTTGCGGAGGTGTTGTAGAAATCATTGCATCTAAAAGAAAATCAGCTTAAATTAAACTGAAATAATGTATTTCTTCAATTAAACATTATATTAAACAAGTTTTTTTCATCTACCAAAGAAATAATGAGGACAATCATACCTTTTAAATCAGGAATAGATACTTCTGTCAACGATCGAACTATATTAGTAAGAAAGAAAAATAAATTATTAAATATTAAAACAGAACCATTTGTCAATCAATACGATAAATAATGCCTTACAAAAGATACGCAACTTCAACTGATCGTTTGATACTTTTAAAATATATTCTGAAGCTTTTACATGCGTGGCTTTATACAAAATCCGAGGCAATTATTGTTAATAAGCCCAATTGATTTCTTGTCTGCGTGTGTCAGTACATGGCAATATTTTCATGGGTACACAAGAGAATACTGTAGAAACGAAAAGTTGCAATTCATTGTGGCTTCAAAAAATAATTTTTGTAGATTTCGTGATTTTTTATCCAATTATTTTTATTCTTTGTTTACAATTATTTCGAAACATTAAAAGGGTGAGACAAAAGATCCAAATGTCCACAAAGGCAAAGGCACAATTTCACACTTTACAAGAACCTTACAGTGACTGATACAAGTGTTATTTCCCTAAAACATTAACGACACCTTATAAAGATTGTCTTGTAAAATAACTGTACTTATGTAACTGTTTCGGAATTGCAAAATCAACATCAACTGATTTGTTAGGGGCTTTTATCATAATTTAATTTGACGTCCGAGGGCGTCTCCACTTCATGTCACCATCCGAATTGTGGGAACGAACGTTCATCGTCTTAAACTAAGTTCAGACTCTAATAGTTTTATCATCATTGTCTAAACGTATTTCCTGTGTAAGGGCGTTTCACGCTGTTCAGCTCACATGGTAAACAGTTGGGTGTTTGTTTACGCCATAGTTACCGTTATTGAAATAACCCACAACTCAATTTTAAACGTTTTTAAGTGGAAAAATATAGTGTGGAAAGAATCTTCAGATACTAAAACATCCACTTAGCGAAGGCAATTTGACACATATGCAATACTCTTTTTCAATATTTTGTTATGAGTGTTTGCATTGTCCATCAATATTCTTGGCGCCGTGTTAGGTTGTGCCATACTCAATGAAATATATATCTTTATAAACACAATGTTGAGACGTTACCATGCCCCAATACAGTTTACTTATACCAATAGAGAGTATGTTACATTCAAACGGAGATATGCTCGATATTAGAGCTGCAATTTTCGAATCCAATGTTTACATTCTTTCGCAAATTAACAATAGTTTACATAAGTTTACACTTCATTATTCAATAGAAGGGGTATAGCTTCTGAATATTTGCAATATGAATAATATCTTATTTTTAAATAATATGATATCGGAAAACTAGTCGTTGCGTTTCTTCTTTTGAGAGAGAGAAAAGAGAGAGAAAGATACTTAATAACTTATATTTTGCATATAAGTGTCACAAGCTATTTATTATTCATATTTGATAAATAAAAAACTTACATATCCTAAGTCTCTGAACAAATTCTTCACTGATTCTAGGTAAACTCGAGTATTCAGAAACGCTGAATACATTTTCTGGAGTTGATGCTAAAGCTGCGGGTTCGTCCTTTGAATTCGTGCCCACAGCAATACTAAATATCTCAACCAGCTGTTCATCTTCCAATTTCTTTTTCATAACATTATCTGCAAGATTTGCGATGTCATTAGATTGTTGATCAGTGAAAAATATCAACGCTTTTGGGGTATTGTTTCCTGCTTGTAAAATTCTTGATACTTCATCAAAAACAGATGCAGCGTTGACATTCCGGTTTCCAACGGAGTTTTTTTCTTTGTCAATTGCATAGTCAAAAGTAGAAATGAGATCATTCCTTGACATGGATCTACAAAAACATCATTAACATGAAAACTAACGGTTTTATATTATGTTAAAAGATGTTTTTATTGAGCAGTATAAACAATAATATTCTATCTGTAAAAATTACCTGGAAAAATCGGCATATGTGGTTGCTACATCACCATATCCTATTATTGCTACCTTAAGATTCCCGCTTTCAATATCTCCTTTGCGAAGTATGTCGGTATAGAATTGTTTGAGCAAGTTTGCTTCACTTTGAAGTATTGACGATGAAACGTGAAAAGCAAACACAATTTGCGCTTTTTGGCCATCTGTATAACAAACACATTTTAAGACGAATTGGATATGTTTTACAAAATTTTAAAAATAAATTTCATAAAAGAACTTTATAAAGTCCCATCAAAACTTAAAAGATCGAACAGAAAAATAGTTTGCATTGCGTTCTTAATACGAAGATAAAAAAAAATGCCGTTTTAAAAAGTGACAATTTAGTTCTAATCTAATGTATATAATTTAAATCTGCAATTGCAATAGGTCAAAAATGCAAATACTCACTCCGTAAGAGATCTCTGTTTTGAGTTTTCAATTTCAGAAGATCTAAAAAAGTTTATAAATATTGAAACTCATCAATTAAGAACGTAAAACACATTTAAGCGGTTAGTACCTAACGTGTTGTAAAACTGTAAGTAGCATTAGTACACAAAGTATGCGAACCTTTGCAACGATATGGTAAGACCAAAAAATTGCTCGTGTTCTGCAAGAATTCATTACTGCTAAGATATGGAAGATTTTTCAAGAGTTGAAGATGCTTTTGAATCGACCTCAGGTTTTCACCATTCACTACCATTCCTGGCAATTGTGAACGAGATACTAGTTTGCTTCCCGATGTTTCTTGTCCGTAGGCGTCACGGATCGTTTTGGTAAAATTCGCGTCCATTTTTGCGGAAAAGTTTAATATTGATGCTTGAAGATTACAAAAGTAATCAACAAACAATACAAACAATAACTTTTCGTTTTCATTCTTAAGTTCCGAAATATTTAACGCATTTTTCACTCGTGGAGTTAATTTTATCGAATTAACAACTGTTTTAATGGATTCGCAAATGTTTCCATCTCTAACAGTTCGTTCGATCGATGCAATCAGTTTTTCAGTGAGGTTTTGAAAAGTTACTTTCGAATTTCGATGGTCAGCGCCGGTTGGTATTGTTAAAGCAGCATCAAAGAAAAAACAAGCTGAAAATTATTACAATACCACAATCAAAATATGTATAATGTTGTTGTATTCAATAATAATTGGGTGTATATATGTCTTTCTAACTCACCTGTTCGCTCCATAACATTTTCACCTGTACTCGACTTTATCGAATCGTTAGTCTTTTCAAGCCAGTCGGTGTTATCTTTTAAATTAATATTTCCATTTGTATGTGTATATTCATTGAAAAAATCAACAGTAGACTCTATCGTTGGAGATATATCAAGACTTTCAGTGAAATTTTTAACAACTTTTTTGCCTTCATTCAAGTGTTCGTATGTTCCATAACCTTTTGAAGCTGAAGCATATGTAGTGGAAAAGGCACCATTTTGATATCCATCTTCGTCAATTTTATTATTTGTAGGATTGCGTGTGATATGACTGAGTCTGTCCGTTTTTAAATGGTCTCTCCTTGTAATGATATTCCAGTTTGTGGGCAATGTTGATGTTTTCAGTTGTGGAGGGGTGTGATCTTCTGGAACTGCAATGTCAGGATTAACTGTCATCCCACTTATTTCTGATGTGTTGACACTGATATTTCTTGATGTTTGTGTGAGTTTTATTTTGTCTTTATAGTTTTCCGTGTAATAAACGTCGTAAGGTATTGTACTTATATTGTTTTCCAAGTCGTCAATCGTGTACATATGTTTTATTGCACTTTGATCGGTTATCCTTTGATAATCAGTAGAAGCAGTGCTCGTAATTAGGGGATTTACTCGAGGAGAATCGGAGAAATTGGATCGAGAAGAAATATCTAGTATTTCTATTTTATTAGTTTTATTCATTTGAAAGGGTGTTGTTATTTTCATTTTTGGGGTTGATTTCGACTCAAAAATATGCTTGATACCATTTGTAGTCGCTAAAAATTTATCTGCGGTGGGCCAAGGCGTCATAGTTGATGTTGCGAAAACTGGTGGTTTTGGCTTTGTTTGTTTTTTCTTCCGTACTAAAACATTAACATACATAATTTAAAACTGTTCGCAAGTTATATACAATTGGTTTTAATAGCTATAGTAGAATCATTCTCAAATTATATAACGAATACATACAAGGCGCAATCGGATAAATGGAATACTTACAAAATGGAATGTTTCGAATAACAGGTTTTCCACTCTTTTGGTATATCTGTAAGTCTATATATGTTTTAACGTTATAGAAATGTTTCAAGGTTGGTCTACTTGCAACATTTTTTAGAATAGTTGTATTGGAAATGGCGACAGAAACAACACTTATTTGAATCCCTTCATGTTTGGCCTTACTAACTTCCGATTGCAGAACTGAGTGGTCACCTGTAGGATTCATGTCCGTGACAATAACTAATATCTGTTCGCCTTGTAACGATTTGTCATTGTCAAATATCAATCGTGCTGACGCAATACCTTTTCCTAAATCGGCAGAATCAAATCGCAGTTTTTTCGGGGTTTTCTTAATTGCTCTAAGAAGAGTCTTTTTATCCAAATGATCGTTAAAATTAAACACAACATATGGTTTGTCGCCATAAGCTATTAAACTTACACGAACATCATTCAAGCCAATTTTTGCTTTCTTCACGAGTTTGAGAACATACTTGAGAAACTGCCTTTTGAAATCCCTTTTACTCACATTCGTTGATGCATGTAAAAGAATAACTATCTTTGCTGGTCTTCCTGGAATAATATAAAGATATAATCAATTAAAATACAATGCGATGTGTGTTGATTAAAAAGCAATAGAAAATTTATCCTATCTCACCTTTTTCTCCATCAATATTACTTAATGTTTTTGATCGCAGCGTTTTAGTTTCAACGTCTGAAAATGAATGAATATATATATATATATATATATATATATATATATATATATATATAT
>WFKH01011581.1:52511448-52537621 GCA_016163765.1 Magallana hongkongensis | reverse complement strand
TATATATATAATATTATTATTTTCCCCATACTTAATGTATTAGTAATTCATCAGTGTGTACAAATATGTTACTTACTATGAATAATATTCTGTGCAATAGCATCCAGAATGTGTGATTGTGTGTTCAGATCTTCATATGATTTAACACTCAACAGAAATCCACCCTCTTTTGGATCTGTGATCAACTTTAATTCACTGTCTTCAGTTGCTTTGACCTGGATCGCTTGGACAACAAAGTCTGAACTGTGCAGTTTATCGATAACTGCTGTACAATTGTCCGTTGTTTGAGTATCCGTAATAATGACAATTTGATTACTTGCTAAAGCGACATTGTCTAGTTTTTGAAAGGAAGTCAGTGCTTCGTCCAATGCCTTGCACAAAATTGCTGATTTACTTCGCAATGTTTTTGATAACCCAAGTAAAATATTTTTGGTTTCATTTAAGCTTATGCTTCCTTTAAATTGTTTCACTATATTCACAGTTTTGCCATAATTGATTAAAGCAACATCCGTTCTATGTTTTGAGAGATCTGGGTATTGAATGAGATTTCCCATAAAAGGTAAAAGGCGTTTATAAAAATCTGTTGGGTTTGTTTTCCCATGTGACTGGAACAATACTGCTAGGTTAAGTGTAGGTGCGATCCAAGGTTCTAAAAAGTAGGTATTCATTAAAAATTAAGTGCTTTGTAGTTATCATCATTTTAAGTTTCAAATATGTCAGAAATTGTTATTGTAACTATAGTTTTGAACTTACCATAGATTACTAGAGCATTATAGAATGGAAAGGATCCATACTAGGAGCAGGCGAAGACTATCATCTAGTCAAGAGATATGTTCTCCATTCGCATATTTATATTCTATTTGCATCGATTCTACATCAATGGTTGCGGAAAGCAATCGTTTAAGCATTGGCAGTTTATGTTTTTGAAATTTTCAAATCGTTCGCAAAGGTTCTATTACATAAAATTCATGCAACACAAATTTGTGAGCGTAGTATTTGGAAAATGAGCAATATACGTTTTAAGTAAAGTTACATGCAAGCAATGTCAAATGATATTTTGGCTACAGTATGCATTAATAAAGCCAAAGAAATAAAAAGTATTTTTCTACCTCTTGCATTAATAAAAAAAACATGATCGGTAGGTAACCAAACTTTCAATCTCTAAAAGAGAGAATATGTTCAGTTGTTTAATCTGCTGTTTAATCCTTTACATAGCTGCATGTCTAAAGCGGTCTGAAAAAAATTAGATGGAGGACCTGGGAGCTACAGTTCCGTATCTGTAAAAAAGTTGCAATTTACGGTGCACAAAAACTGCGCTAGTTTTGGACTGATTAACCTTATTTGCACACAAATTCTGCGGTAAAAATAAGTAAACATTAAATTCTTCAGGCAATTTACTACTGATATCGTCACTTTACTTGCCTCAGACTTTCTCTTAAACACGCCAACCGACCTCGGAAAATGAAGTATGTTAAATTCACGTGCTGATCGAGAGCCGCCATTTTAACATGTAAACAAACTGCATCACTTGACTTTACGGTCTGGTGATGGTGTTTTCAAGAATTTCAGCGGCAGGTAAAGTCTGTAAGAGTCAAGTAAATATCTAGTAAAATGTCCGAGGATTTTTTTGGAATCAAATATTCATACAGAATGTGTTCGGAAATATGATTAATCAGTCCAAAACTAGCGTATTGTTTGTGTACCGTAAATTGCAACTTTTTAACACGTGCAGAACTGTAGCTCCCAGGTCGTCCATCCGAAAGTTTTCTGCACCTATCCTTTACGATGAGATAATTTGAAAATAAATTCATAAATTCAAAACTTTTATTTCATTTTGAAATGAACAGTTTTTCACTTCCACATTAGTGTTTTTCTAAATGCGAAAGAGACCAAAATAATTAATTATCTTTCCGGAAACGTGTCAAAAAGATCTAAAGAGTCGGTTCTCTTCAATGATTATTTATTCATTTTTGCCTTATTAAGAAAGCTCGATATTCTTTATTTATGGTATTGAATTTAAAAGTTTGTATTCATGCAGTAGTACTAAACATCACTCAGCCTTTACATGCAAAATAACATTTACAAACTTGCAGACAAATACGAATTAACTATTTCATAGCTTTTTACTTAACGTTCTTTATGAGATTTATTTTGTGCAATCTCAACAACGTACAAACCTGTGTTCTGTCCTCGTATGGATGTGGGTTTTGATGTCTTAGCTGCTTTACCTTGAACTGTATTTCAGTAGTATAATCATTGAAAATATTCACACAACCTTCTTATATTCATATTAAACAATCTGCGCTCAGCATTGCAATATTTTTAACAGTTTGGTAAAGGAGATACTACAAAACTTACGTGGAAAAATTCCATTTCTAACGTTTGCCAAAATATCTTTATTGGCCATGAGGTCTTGATACTTAGATACTGATTGGAAGTAATCTCTTGTTGGGGTACTGGTAATTGTTTGCAACTCCTTTAAGTCTGCTTTATCTATCCCAACCGTAAATACTGAGGTTTTAAAATCCCTCTTTAAGCGACTGATTTCGTCTTCAACGGAATACGAAGATATTGAGGAGGGCATATCAGTTATTAATATAATAGCTGATGGAACCCCTTCATCTACTCGGAATCCCTCTTGCTTGGTAAATAATTTTGTCCTTATCAAATGTAAAGCATCTCCTAAATTTGCATTACTGTTTCTAACTTTACCACTGGTTTTTCTTATAGCCTTTCGTAACTCCGACTTTTGTGTGTATTTATTAAAATTAAACAGAACAGTTCCTGTTACACCATAGTTCACCAAAGCAACCTTAACGTCACCGGAGTCTACTGCAGCTTTTGCAAAAAGGCTTGAGATAAAGTTGAGCAAACTATTTTTAAACAGCTTTGCCTTTGTCTTGTGACTTGCGTGAAAAACCACCGTGATGTCAGCCTTTACATTACCTAAAAAAGCAAAACAAAGACAATTTTAAAAATATTTACAAAAAAAAAATTGTAAAACGATATGTCTTACCTATCATCTGTAATTGCTAAATGTAATAAGCAAAATATATGTTGCTGATAGCGGGAGATTAAATATCCGATATATCAAAGAAAATAAAAACATTCAGATACTTTTTTATATTGTTTTCACAATTCAGGTATAGTGAATACGAAAGAAATCGGTCGGGGTTAAAACCTTGTCGTCATGCAAAAATTACTTAAGTATTAACAACGAATTTTTCAGTAATTTTGAGTTTCAAAATCATGATTTATGACAAGATTGCCATCACCAAAAGATACCTTTTTTCTGTTATCCTTCTGTCTCAGCCTCCAGTTTCTAACTACAGTTTCTCAAACACTCCATGCCGTGACAAAAGAATACTTCATAAAAATGTGGAAGGTTATATAGGTGATCATCATAATAATCATCATAAAAAACAACCAATGAGTGGCAAACAACATTACACAATAATTAAACAACTAATGATTTAAGATCAAATACTAAAGAAATTCAGTAATTTTTGCAAGCTATATCAAGTTTTGTTTAAAAGAATAAATAAATATATTTACCATTTTAAATTTTGATCATTTATTTACAAATATTTGCCACTCATTTCAGAACTAGGAATCACCACTTTCAACATGCAAAATTCCCCTGTGTTTATATTTCATTTTTCAAATCTTATCGCTATTCAAAACCATTTTATAAATTACTATTGTATCAAAGCAGATTAAATCAATTTTAATTCAATAAGATTTTTATTTTCAGTTTATCATTGATACCAGTAGTTTGAGAAATTATTGTTAAACAAATAAGCATACGTTTGATCACAAGAAATTTTGATTAAAGCAAACGATTTGTTATGGTTTTGTTTTTATTTTACAAAGCTCTTTTAATCAACAATTAAGCTGCAAATAGTTTTATTACAAAAATAAAGCACATTTAAAGACGGGACGGTTTGTATTAATTATCATTGAAATCATATTGTATCAATATATGTGATTGTTCTTTTTTGTCAATGTATTACGTACTATGTAAAGCAGAGTACAAAGTCGCATGTACACACACTGCAAATGCCATGCAAGAAATAAATATCACATAGCATGAAACATAATTAGGATACCAAGCACACTTTGAAGCTTAAATACATGAACAAGCCATTAATGAAATTAACAAATCAGTTAAAACCATTTAAATATTTCAAAACAATACAATGTAAACAACACCGTGTAACAAAGTTTCTTATAACAGATAATCGATTTACAATCATATTTGTAGTTCATTCGTGTGTTTGTATACTGTTTAAGTGATGTCTCAAAATTTGATGAAATTTTTCTTTTTAAAAAGGCACTTCGCACTGCACAAGAAAGAGTTTGATAGGTTTTTAATGCCAAATAAAAAAAAGTCTACAATGTCTGATAACTTGTTAATCATTCATGTGTTCTTTTAAACACTCAAGGCCACAAAAAGTAATTGAATTATCTAGAGTCATATATTAGAGTTTTCCGTACATCAATATTCGTCTTAGTCTATAATCTTTTTCGAGTGAAGGCGGAATACGTATCCTAAATTATGTGCAAATTATCTACATAATATATATACACTGTACGTACACGTTCTTAAAGAAACAATTTCATTTAGTACCCCTCTCCCCTTCCCCAACCCCTAACCCCCCAAATAATTTTCATCAGTGAAAAATCGTCCTCCTTAAATCAAGTGAATGGTTAAAGCTTATATACTTTTACTAAATCAAAATTAAAAATGTCATTTTAATATCTAATTTATGAAAAATAGTTTAAGATATAAAGAACTACATGTAATGTACTCTGAATCCGTAAAAAACTTTTTTTGTTCGTGTTAATGGTACTGTTAACTGGATATGTTCAGTGCTTGTAGATACACCAAGTTTCCATTCAAACAGAAAACACGCATACAATGGTGGTTGTGTGGAATACTTACTTTCTATACCAGCCTCGATTGACACATTATGAATTGGTTCTGAAATTTAAAATGCATGTTAATTTTGTCCTTCTGATAGTATATGACAAATATGCTATACGTTCATTTGCCTACGTACTCTCTCATACCTTCATAAAAAACAATTGGTGGCGCTGCAGGTGTTGTTTCTATTGGGGTAACTGTAAAAGTAAACATTATGTAGTCTGTATAATGTATACTGTAGTATATTTCTTTATATTAACTGATGTAAAACTCAGGTTTATACATTTAAATTGACCAATAAAGGTAAAAATAGCTTAGCTCATTATGCCACAAAAGAGAAACATTACATGTAAATATTAAGTACAATAAAACGCACTTGATGGAAGCCTTTTTTGAATATCTTTAAGCACAACAGACAGCTGTGAAGCATCGTTCAATATGAAGCTAAAGGCAGGTGACTTGGAGAGCGCATTCACTTCATCCACATCGTAGAGATTCAATCCCACACCAATTACAGTGATATTCGTGTTCTTCAACTCTGATAAGCTTTGCTGGAATGCTGGGACATACTTGCCATCAGAGTTTTTGTTTGAGATTACTAAAAGCGTGTTTGGAACATCCAAGCGATCACCATAAGCTTCAAGGAACATTGATGTGCGTGCAAAATCTAAAGCACCAGCCAAATTGGCCTCTTGTGACCTTCCGTCAAAATAGTCTATTAGCAATGCGTTCAAGAGTTTTTTCTTATTCTGTTTGTAAGCATTGAAATCAAATTGTACGTTTGTGTCTCTGCCATATAAGGCCAAAGACACTCTTACATTATCATTGTCAACATTCACATTAGCAAGGAGATCGTGCAGGAACTGTTGTATAGCGTCGAACTCTTTTTTGGGTGTAGTGTCAGAGTAATGAAGTAGTATTGCCAAATCCGTTTTATTACTCCCTATAAGAAAATAACTACTCTTAATACAAGGATATGTACCGTGAAATAACAAAGTACTTTTATTAGATCGAAGGACGAATTCAATGACTAGTAATTGATTTATATCTACTTATAAATAAATATCAAATTAATTAGATACCCAAAATTTTCAAAAGAATTCGAAATATATTCAAATTATATTGCCATCATTACAGACATTTAGAATCAATTAGACATTACGTTAGCTTTTTGCTCTACAGAACTGCACAAGATACGTATAATGTTTACCTCAATAACTAACTACTTCTATTGAAAAATGACAATATAGTATGTTCTCGTCTATATATAACATAATATTTTGAAGAAGTCGGTTACATCCTCGCCTAAAAAAATCTATTTCACTGGCAGATACAAATCTGCATATCATATGTCTGCCTAATATGTATATAAAACAAATTTACAGCAAAACTCGTTTATAACGAATTTCAAGGGACCATAGAAAAAACTTCGTTATAGCCGTAATTCGCTATACGTTTATAACGAATTCGTATAAGATATTATAGCGAATTCGTTATAAAATAATCAGCTAACAGTTTTCCACACTATCGTAAGTTATAAAATTAGTATTACCGTCATTTACAAAAAATGTCAATATAACCATTTCATTTCAATTTTAAAAAAAAAATCCGTATACTATTTGAATTTGAGTATTTCATATATGCATCTTAAAATTGCATGTATCTTCAATGAAATTTGAAATGGAAAAAATTCGTTATAAAAATGATTAAATACGTTAAAATTTTGCCAGCGGGGGTCTTTAAATTACTTCGTTATAGCCGTAAATTCGTTATAGCCGTGTTCGTTATATACATCAATTTTCTATAGGTTTATATAAAAAAATTGCCGGGACATGAATAATAATTCGTTATAGCCGTAAATTCGCTATATCCGTGTTCTTTATATTCGAGTTTTGCTGTATATGGAGTATAGAATCTAAAGGCACTCGTAAACATGTTGTTATGGTTAAAATGAGCGGACACTAACCTTCAATAGGAGATAAAAACGTCAGTTTGCTTCCTGCAAAATTCATTCAAATCATGCATGTTGAATGTCATACAAGATAAAAAATGAAAATCTACCTAAAAAACGGAATTGAATGAGCAATACATGCATAAGGTTATTTTGAAGAATAAAAGCACAATTTAGGTCATCATTACATGATCAGTGTTGGGTTGAATTCTTTTAAGACACAATTCAGCAGGAGGAAGCACGTGCATTATTGTGTCTAGTTTTGGGTTCATTTTGGTTCTAGGACACTAGAACATGCGAGCATGCAGTATTTTCAACATAATCCATCATTACCTGTAGAAGATACTGCAGAACCCTCAAACTCCTCATTATCATAAGCATTATCAGTCGTTACTATGAAAAGAAGTTCAATAACAAGACAAACTTCAATTTTCACTTTCAGAAATATATCACTTAAGGAGGCTGGATGATAAAAAATTACCCATCAGATCTTCCTTAAAAATTTAAATATGATAATTTTGACCTTAAACTACATGTATTTATTAGTAAAGAAAAAAATGTTTTAGATTTCAAATTTGGCTATTTTTCTATATCTTTATACAAAGTTCTTCGTTTAAGGAAGATTAATCTAGTCTAAAAATGGCCACGACCATCAAGCCCTCTTGATAGTCGTTGTTGATAGGTTTCGTTTCGAAAGACGCAAATTGAGAACAGAAGTTCTCAAAATTGAATGATCATGAAGAAATTTATACTTACTTGAGCAAATCCCAACATATACAAGATCTTTAATCAAACTGATATTTTCTGATGCCCCTAGTTCATATGTATTTTCCAAATATGGATCACTGGCAAAGGATTGAATTTCTTTCAAGTTTGATACACCTTTTGGTATGACAAGGATACTGGCTTGATCTTTCAAAGTAAGCGCTTGCTGTGCAGCTTCAATTTCTTTTCTTTGGGAATTTCCAGATGTTATCAATATAACTATATTTGGTGCATCCAATCTATCCCCGAATGGCCCAAAGAAAACCTGCCTCCTCAGCATATCAAAAGCATCCGCAAAGTTTCTTTCACCAGGGGTAAACATTGCATTTCTTATGGCCGACTTAATATCGTTTTTATTGGTGTATTTATCGAGTCTGAAATGCAGCACTGGTTGTGAGCTGAAAGTCACTAAAGCCACTCGAACCTTTCCAGAATCAATTTGAAACTCGTCTACTAAGTCAGTTAAGAATTTCCTAAATTCGTCATATTGAGAAGGGTTGTTCGTCGTTGTGTCTAACATTAAAGCTATATCCATAGAATTACCGCATCCTAAGTCAAAAGGTAGTCCCTCTGTAAGAAAATATGTCACAACGTGGAAGACATTAGTACTATCTATGTAATGTACAAAGGTAAAAGCTGATTTAAATAAAGGATATGAGTAATTGAAGTAGTTATGTTGTATAGAAAAAAATAGTGGATAGATGTAAGTTATAATGCATACCTTCGTAATCGGCTGTAAAAGAAAAAGGAAACATTAGAAATAGTCTAAGACTTAAGGCTTTCGCAAATACAAAATGATTTCTTTTTAAAATATATATAACCACATGTTTTCCACTTGTAACTTTTCGCTAATGTTGAGCATAGTAGGAGCTTTTTAAAACATCTTACTAATCTTTCGATCTATCGACTGTTTGATTAATTAATAGATTTTAACAAAAACTTTGGTTTATAATTTCATGAATCCTATTCCATTTCTAATCGATAAATGATAAATATTGTTGTTAACGTCCTTACGCGAAGAGATCAAGATTATGAACCGTTTCATATATTTAGGAATATAATTAAACCAAAATTCTTTCGACAACGCAAGGATATTTTGCTCTAATGTTGCAAAATTTGAAAGAAAGCATAAATGTTAAATATCTTATCGTGTACCACCTAGCGAATTTTCACATAATAATACTTTTGATGTCAATTTGAATTCTTCCATCTGCACAGTTTTCGCAGATATATGATAGTCTTATCTTTGAGCGACTTGTAGATTTATAAATTTTCCTTATCATGAAGCTAGAAGCGTTAATAAAGTAGACCTTTTTTGCTAAGGAGAAGAAATTAAGGTGAGAAATAAACAACTTGTCGAAAGCACTAAACATTTATAAAAATACAAATAATAAGCCAAACAGTTGGTCTACTGATATTATCTGGCTGCTAAAAAAGTCTTGTGAAATATGTTTAGTTTATATAGGACAGATTTCACAAAAAGTCATTTTGATAACTTAAATAAATAAGGTTTAGGGTGAATGTTACTCAATCCTGTTATCATAAGATAGCTTTAGTTTGTTTTCAATTTTTCATCAACATCGATTTTTATTTAACAATCATCAACATTGATTCGTGCTTGATTAACAGACTCGCATTGATAATGACATTTATACATTGATTTATGATAGGAAACAACTGAATATTGATCCTTATCAACAGATTATGAACATAATGAATAATTTATATTTTCGTGACAACTTATCAAAAAGTTAAGGAGGCTGAGTACAGTTCGAGCGCGCATGGCTTTGCGCATCCTTTTATTTTCATGCAGCCATAGGTGCAAAGTTCTAACTTTCTTTTGTATTGTGTATTTATACAAAATTAATATTATAAGCAACGTTTTTTAGTTGAAAAATAGTGATTTTATGGTTTTGATAAAGTAAAATGCTTAAATGGCGCTTACGCGTCATCGTTTCCCGGTATTTTAATTTGTGCTTAAAGCCGAAGAAAAAAGTATGATTCACTTTTTTTAAGGCGGCGATGGATTTTTCAAATAAGAACTTATTGACAGAGCATCAAGAGAAACATTTAAGATTTTAAAAGTGTTATTTCGTTGTCAATAATTTTTATAAGCCCATATATACCGCAATAGCCAATTTGGAGGGGGGGGGGGGGTAAAAAATCGTTTTTGATATATCCCTGGACCAAACCACGAGATAAACATTTTTTTAAATTTCATTATTTGGTAACTTTTTACAATATTTTTCATATATTTGAAAAAAAGAAGAAATGCCTAGGGCAGAAATACAAAAAATATGGGGAAAATGTGAAAATTTTGCGCTTATTCAACAAAGTCCCATAGGGTCCCATAGTAAAAATTGATAACTTTTGAGACGACCGCATAGGAAATCGGGGTTGTAAATCAATATTTTTTTGATCTAAAAATAATTGATATAGAAGTAAAACTACATGTAAGAAATTTCATCAAAATATCTAGCTAAGGGTAGAAATAATTAGACTCGGCCTCGTTAATTCGAAAAATATGAATTTTAATTAAAGATTACACAGACAGTACGATTTATGTAACAATTATCAAAGGACAATTTAATGCAAATATTGTCATTAACATCTGAAGCTAAAATGCAGCAAAGAGCAAGGAAAAGGGCAAGAAAACTCAATTTAAAACTTCCAGTGTTTCAGTATGCAGAGATCAACAAACACTGAAGGGATAGTACACGGTGGTGTCAGGGGAGGGAGCCTGATAGGGACAGTATTAAAACGTTACCTTTATCAACAAAAGAAGATAAAGAAGATTTAAGGAAAGATATGCAATCTTATGCAACTGTCGTTCGTTTACCTTTGGGAGATTTGTGCTGTATTTCGTTACCTAGATGCCCTATCCCCTCCCCTGATAGTCAACTCGTGTTCACCACAAAAATAATGTGGACGATATCCTCATTTAACCATAATCTTATTGTTAGATGAGAAAAAAACAAAAGCGATCAGGTGAGTTCACAAACAAACTCCCAGAATAAAAAGGCGGAAGCAAGGTTTGCAGTTCTTCATACTTTCCCAGGGTAATTTTGCTCTGCTGACCCTATATGGTACAGGTAATTATCTTTTTAACATTCATTTACCCGGTCACCATTTAGTTATTTCCCTAACGACCTACGTTGAGGGTGGAATATGATAGATAAGTGGACCACTTAGACTACTATATTTTTTGATAGCGATACCAAGATAAGGCGGTGATAGTTTCTCCTGTTAACTTTAAAATATGAAAGAGTTACGAAAGTGGAAGACAGATCTGTTCCGTCTACCAACATCTCCAAAAAGGTCGGATGGAATATTCTCAAAAATATATGTATACTTAATTCTTGAAATCTGCCCCCCCCCCAACCCCCTTCTCCCAATCCGCCCAACTTGTAGTACCCTTACATAATTATACAATTTCAATCTGAAAGTGATAAATTACAGTCATTTGAGCCCTGTGTATAACGCTGTATTTCCATTGATAAAACAATTCAAAGACAAAGAAGTGTAAGCTATTTTTACCCCCTTTCGTGCAATGAAATATGAAAAAATAATATTCATCGTGTAAGCCAACCTCCATAAACTTTTCGGAAAAGCACAAAATGCTCCCTATGGTCCTTTACTTTTCCTCATAATTTGATAATTTTTTAGTCGCTGAATACTTTTCCTTTAATTAACGTCTTTCACACTGTAGATTTTAAATGCGAAGAAATGACAAAGTTCATGTGAACGAGCATCCTTTCCTGAGGTACATGTAACAAACATCTTCATACTTGTCAACAGATTTAAATTGAATAATAACATTTTATGGAAAGAGTGTAAAACCCCAAAAAGACCCTTCAATCCCCCATACCATCATAATATGAATAATTAGTAATTACAAGATACATAGTTAATACACGATACATAAAAAACTGTAGGTATTTAGATCACATAAATTCCTTTATATACATGTACATAAATACACTTATTGTCTTAAAGGTTACAAATTGTTATGACATACATAATTATATTGAAAATCTCTTACTATTCTAATAATTCCAGTAGAGTATTTTTACCGACTGGGTCAGGTTTATGGTAAAGTTGTGATGTACATTTTTTCGTAAGTTTAAAGACGATTTATTATTGACTGGTAGATAAAGATCAATTTCAGTTTATTAAGAGTAAATGCAACTTTTTTCTTATTCAGGCAAGTTTCAGTGCCTCAAAGTTTGTCAATCGTACAACTTACTTTCTTCTCTAATCGTTGATTAGAAACGTGTCAATGATGGTACCACTACAAACTCTTTACACTAGAGCACCGTAAGTACTTCGATGTACTTTCCTAATTGACTGCTAGCTTTTACTGGCTTGGTGTTTTCTAGCATATGCCAGTACATAAATACTGACAATATATACATAAAAAAATTCGTCTAACAAGGATCCTAAACATTTCACGCTCCATTTTTTCTTTATAATACCCTAACCAGTATTACGTTTCTAGCCGTACATAAAATTGCAAGTTGTCAGAAAATTGGATATTTTTTTCTTTGGTACTAGCAAACGTCTAGCCGATTTTCGTGTTATAATTTCTCAAGGTATGCAGAAATTTTTTATATGAGATTTTATCATCCTGATTTTCAGACAGGTATTTAAAGATATAACAGATATCTTTGAGATACTTTAATTTATCTAAAAGCTGCTGGAATCAATACATATTATCATAGTTAAGCTGCAGCTCAAATTATGTAACTCTTTCCATATACTTTTGAAGTGTTTGGCGATGGTTAGATTGTCGGTAGACTTACAGAGATTTTTAGAACCATGTGCAGTTTTATGATTGTAAAAAAATTCCACATTTTTGCAACATGATAAAACTGAAATACGCCTTTGCATTTTAGGAAAGTTACAGCAGCAAAACAACGAGTTGTAAGACGTATTATGCATACAGAGCCCACACATTCTCTTAGTTTTATCGTATCTCATGTCATAGATCATTAAAAAAAAACCATACTTACAAATGGAATGTGAATACTTAAGAACCATACAAGTGGCCATTAGCGTCAACCAAAGCGAGCCCTCCATAGCTAAGAAAAAAAAGAAAAAAACCGTTGTCAAGTATGCTGCAGGTAGATTTAAAGGTATGATTAACGCAATACCCGGTATGTGTTTAAGACATTGAATGAATTTAATTTATTCATATATTCCCCAGCTTCTTGAAAAGCTGGATATACTAACTATATAAAATGTCGTACATGCGCAATTAAACTGCCCATGAACAAAATACATCGAAACAATTGGGCTTTTTTTTTTAAATCTCTCTCTCTCTTTCTCATGAGAGAGGTTGCCTTCATTAATAATCTATACAAATACCAAAGCTTTCCAAAGTTTCAAACATACAAGCAATGCATATCTAACCTTTCAAAACCAAGTCAAAGCATTGTTTATATTAGCCCTTAATACATGTAGCTGACTATATATACCTGCATTTAGTACAAAGAACGGGCACAAACCACGTTGTGTTTTTTTAAACACACAAGCCTGTTCACCAAAACGGGGGGACAATCAACTGTTTTGCTCTCAAAAATCAAAACTTTTTCTATAAAAGTGATTCTGAGAAAGCAGAAAGCATGCGATGTAATTTATCAAGTATCTACATTCAATAATGTGGATCGCGAGACAGTGTTAGAGAAATGAATTCAATTATTTTTAACATATAAACAAGTTTTTGTTACATTTTCTTTGTGAAATGTCTCTGCAACTGATTAAAGTAATTAAAAAATATCAATTACACCACTCGGTATTACCACAAAAATGGTATATGTTCAATTTTTTGAAGAAGTTTAATTGGCCATTACGTGGTTAAAATATTTTTTTTATGGACTGCAATGCATAATTTTGTAAAACCTGTAAAATTTCAAGTTTTAAACCAACTAAAGAGATGCTAGTGCTACCGATTTATTTTCTTTCCGAACATATGTTTTGTGTCTCATTACTACAAAGTTGAATCAGTGATCAGTGGGGGTCTAAATCACTGCGCTTAAGTACATGTATAGCTCAAATCCGTTTCATTAACATCTGATAAAATACCTTATAAACCCACAAAAATGAGCATGATCTCTCTCTCTCTCTCTCTCTCTCTCTCTCTCTCTCTCGCGCGCGCGCGCGCGCAAAACACAAGCAGCTTGCGCACCCGAGTTCCTTTGAACCTAAAGTGAAAACTCTATAATCCGGAAATTTATGTTCCCAACCGAATTGCTCGGATCGATCGAAATAATAAAACTTTAACATGAATTTCAAGACAAAATAAATAGACTTTCATTGGTTTCTGAATAATTGATTTCCCACTGCATATAATTACGGTTAAAGAGAGTTTAAGCGCCAGGTGGGGGGTGTACATCTTAACCAGTGAAGAACGTTCAAGGTTGACGGGTCACTAATATAGGAAGTACGACATCACACGCGATTGGTGCTGCTATATTTCCTCTATTCGTAGCACCTCTTGAAACTAATTGAGGAAATACGATTTTTCTTTGGGAGGACTCTTTGTCGAACACTTAACACGCTAAATGATACTTTACGAGAATTGGTTTGTTTTCAAACAATTCGCAGTTTCGGTTTTCTTTCGCGAATGAAATGTAAAACTGCTAAAAAAAACCACATTTGTTTCAAATGTCAAGGTTTTGGATAAATTTTGCGATAAATGCGTAATTTTAACGGAATACATATATATCCACGGCTCCTCAGATGATAATCTATCGATCTCGCCTGACCATGACTATTTAAAAGTTTATTTTAGATGTACAGTTCTGCTACAATATCATTGTTGAATAATAATTTTCGTAATATTTGACATTTTTGTAATTCAATTTACAATTGAGTACTCTAGAAACTTGGTTATGCATATGCCTCAGAAGTTGAGCAGGGTGCCCAATATGCGGTTGTAGGTGTGTCACGTAGTCACGTGATCAGACAGGGTCATCTGATCGGTTCAAAATATCCATCTTCTATCCCTAAATTTTCTTTTTCATATAGTTTTGCATGACTAGATTGTTCTTATCGATGTCAATAAACTCAATTCTAGTATAATACTAGAATAATAAGAATAATTAATCAGTATGAAGCACGTGAGGTTTTCGATAACAATCCCTTTTTATTTCAGAAATCCTCTGTCAGCATAATCACATGACTTCATTTTATTTTAAATTCACAATACATTCGTTGTGTCATTTTGTCTTTCAATACGTAAAGGCATATACTATTTATTTTTTCATTTTTTTTGGGGGGGGGGGGGAGAGAGAAAGCTTATCTGATTCGTACGCATACTCATAATGATTCATAAGCAAAAAAGTAGGCGACCGCAATGCTGACTCTTTTTCCAATAAAAAATACAAAAAACGAGCCATCATACAACTAAAGGGGTTGGTAGTATAACGCTTGAAAGCAAAACGTTCAGATTACTGCCAACACACAGAGAATACTCCTTTGCGGGGGAGGCTTGTGAACCGTGCACATGCGTACTTGTTGTTTTATCAACCAGACAAAATTCGCTAAAAACATTAAAAAATACTAGCAGGTGTAAGGTGGTGAAAGATTAATTCCTGCACATCTCACAAAAAATTGAAAAACAATATTAATTTATCATTTTTTTATATAAAGAGTCTTCCATACCGAGTCATCGTAAATATTATTGTCCTTATATTTTTGTTTTATGTCGATCTATTTTGATCAATTCAGTTTGCTGCTAAATTGATATATTTAAACAGGACACCGTCCATTCACATTAAAATTGCAGCATGTCTGACACGTTTTCTAACCCCCTAATACATGTAGCTTGATGTTTTTATCTGCAATTCACAAATATATTTATTCTCATCTTGCTTTATAGCTCAGCCTTTTATAAAGTTTTGTCTAGACGTCTCCATTTACGATGCATTTTTGTCAAAAGGCGTCGCATTTTAACTGATTTTTTAAAAATGAATTAAAATCCAACAAATAAATTGTTAAATAGTATGACTCTCTGATTTTTTTTTAATTGTTAAATCAATTCGAGATTTGAGAAAAAAATTATTACTGTGTCATGTCAGATCATCCATTTAAGTTTTCTTCTAAAAAGGCAATCAGTTTTGATGCCAAAAGATAAGATATATTATCATCTGATACACTTCATGAACTTCTTAACTATAAATCCTGCGCTATAAAATATAGTGAGCCAATGTATTTATGAGGCCAAACTTTTCAAGATGCTACGCAGTATTAAAAAATGTTAATATCACAAAGAAAAACTTGTTAATTGATTCAGAACATAAAAAAAGAAAATACGATATATTTTCAAGGACTTCTCGTTTTATTCAATCTAAATCACGCGTTTTTGACGATGAATGCTCATTATGACATAGGAAAAAAGAACTTCCCCTCTTAACATTGAAAAACATATACATTTAGTCCGGGGTGTCATTATTTCAAAACACAAAAGGAATTGTAATGTACAAAATGATAGAATAGTAGCTATTGTTGGAAGGCTTCGTAATAAAGTTGTGTTTGTTTTTAAACGGAAAACCAGTTTTTTTTTCATATGGAAAAACATTCTCTCAAGGCTACAGTTCCTATTTTTCAAAACTGTTATCAAATTGTAGTCGGCTCGAATTGATAAGGTGTTTAAATCCTCTGCACTTGAAACACCAGAACATTATATATATATTTCTGTCAGTGCGGGAGGCAACCCATAATTCTGTGTTGAGCACACAATCCTCCACGCAATCAAATGATATAGAAGAAGCTTTCAAAGTAAAACTTTTGTTTATCTTTTTATCGGAAAACAGCTTCGTGTTTATCTTGAAGTTCCAGAATTTGAAAATAAAAGATACTTTTATCATGACCTTGCTTATGCATCATTTCATTTAGGTTTATCCTTGGATATTTAATGGAATGATATTCTTTTTCAGTATTTTCAATATCTGAATAGTAAAATTTGAATGATTTGATATAAGTTTTTGATAATATGCAATTATTACCAAAATAATGTTTGTTGTCATTTCAGGCTTTTCAATGCATAATGCACACTTAATATGAAATTAATTTACTAAAGTATTTCTATAAAGTGGGTTTTTAACCATTTTTTTGAAAAGAGGAACATTTTTCCATTTTTTAGTCTTCACAATTAAACTACTAAAAATAACTCAACTTCTTATAAGTGTTTTCTCTAATAACGCATCCGTAGAGTAGTTATGTTTGTAATATTTGTCACTTAGCGCTTATGTACAACTTTGTAGTGATTAAAAATATTAGTTCCTGCTTATGCTTGAAACAATTTAAGTGTTAATGGGCGAAGTTCAGGATCAAACTTTTATGGTTACTATATCTGTATATCATTAGTTTTGCTAATAATCGAATTTTCTTTCCTTGCACACCAAATCTGTCTTCGGAAAGTATATTCTAAACAGACATGAAGTTTTGAATGTATTGAAATTTTTATTCCTGCAACGTAACAATAGATTGATAGATAGATTTGTTTGTGAGTTCCCTATAACATATTGTTTTCTCAAGTCTACAATGCAAGAGCTGTGTTGGTACAAACCTTCACATGGCTCTTTTTCGTTATAATTTTACAACGATACATGCAAAGAATTCAAAACTCATCGTTGTGGCTTTTAAGCATTAGAACCATGGGGAGGTAATACACATTATCCCATCGGATATAAGAAAATTAACTAAAATGTTAAGATACATGACGTAACTACATTAGTGTTTTTTCTTGGTTAATGAAGCCCCACAGCAATGTCTGGATGATGCTCAACAATGCACCAAAAAGCTCAAAACTTGTATGGCCAGATGACAAACACAATTCAAGAACAAATCCGTAACGTTGATATGACATTAATACATTTCGGTAGGAATTTTCCGGTATTTATAGCATAAGTTATCCTTGCTATCAGGCAACGCATCGACAATACTTGTGCATTAAAGTTGTAGCAGGTGTGGTTACTTTAACTTTAATTCAACATATAATAGATTATTTAAAATTAAATAGCTGCACAAATTTGGAGAAGGTATTTAGCGAGTTTCGTATTCCTACGATATGTCGATCGGTTGGTCTGTATAAGACAACTAGTATGGCTGTAAACATCAAATTTGCCATAAGCATTAACAAGATAAATACAAATGACATAAGGTTTTAATATTAGGGGGATACTGCAAAACTCAAAACGGACCTCTAAAATTCGAAATTAAACATTTATAACACTTATTGGCATTTAAAATTAGCCACAGAAACAAATATTTTGCATCTTTTGAAAATAAAGAAATTATTCAAAATTATCCTACCTCACAATGGATTATTTACTCTTCAGACGCTAGGTAGTTTTTATGATGTGATGGGAGTCAACAATGCTTCATTGAACTCCATCCAACTGAATATCAAATGTCAAGTTGGGAGGGTAATAATCAAGATCCAAAATTAATAATTATGTGCGTAATATTTGCTAAACCTCCCAGCTCTTAAACCAAACGTCTGCTCTCTCTGGCAGTCTGGCCAGAAACACAGGATGTTTCAACGCAACTCGTGGTGAGTGTATACGTAATACGAACCGCACGGTGCTTCAACATCTAGAGATCTTTTCACAGAGTATAATGTAAAATTAAAAGTCCTATAACTGGTGATGTATGGAGATAATACCCTGTGAGGGGGTTATTCTTAACCATTTTGTAAGTGAAGAAACTGAGAAGGGACGCTTTTTCCACTGTGATACAGTTTCTAAGTTTTTTGACTCGAGGTTGTGTCTTTCAGTTTAGCATCATTTTACATGTCTAAATCTTTACCATGGTTCTCACTATATCTCAGCCTAACACTGAAGCAAGATGTTAATCATTGTAAATATATTCGTAGTTTACTTTCAAATTGCAGAATAATTGGTTTTCATATTGTTGTTTGACATAGCGCAATGCATAAATCACCGAACATACCCTGTAATTTTTTAAGAAAACACATAACTTTTCCATTACTGGTAATAAAATACTGTTATGAGAGCAATTATTGAGATACCCCGGTAGGTGGTGGATGTTTAAATACATCCTTGTACTAATTGCCCGTGTCTTGAACAGTTATGTCTGATATGTATATATCTGTCTATTTGATCAGCGACGTTTTTGAGTTGTAGTCACTTCGAGGCAGTCTCCCGTTAGAAGAACACGTGATACCATCGCTGCAACGTCTTATGATTAATGCAATGACTGAACAACTTAAACATTAACGTAACTTATCCGATATATCAGACAAATGACGTGTAATAGAAAATTCACATTTTTTCTTTAAAATTGTTTTTTTTGTCATTCTTCAATATTTGAATATCTTTACGTCTGTGATTATGCAAGACCAACAACAAAAAAACCCGAAGTCCAAAGCAGCATTACCCCTTTAACGTACACAATGTAAACAATTGCAATAATTTAAAATCTTATTTATGGGGATCTCTTTAAAGTTTCCAAAGAAAACATTCATTTTATCGGCAATGGACAACTTTAATTTGCTGTATAGTTTGGTACCAGCGCATACACAAAATGCTGCTGGTAATGATATTTCTTGTGAAGTACACACCAACTCATCGGGCCTTCCCGTTATTCTCTGATCGGCATTCTTTACTAATATTCGAGAGAGATTTACATAGTTTTATGTATATTTACTTTGATCTCTACGCGTTTTTGTTGAGCAAAACTTGTTTGTTTTGAATGACAAAACTCTATGGTATTGTGTTTTGGAACATTGCAATCTAAACGCTCAGCAGGAATTCACGAGCAAAAAAGGATTAAGAAAGAAAGAAGAATCTATCTTAAGTTTATGTTACACGAACTTATGCGCCAGGATCATTTTATCGAGCAGATGTGTTTTTCACATTTTCTTCTTGAGTCTGACAAACTTTCAGTGAAAAAAAAAGTTTACGGCGTCTAGAAAGAACGAAGACATAAATATGTGAGCTTTATTTCCCAAAGACTTCAACGCAAATAATTTCATCCAAAGATTAAACAAAAATGAGTTTGTTTATTCAAAAAATATATATATTTTTTTCCAACATTAGTGTGTGATATGTTGTTAAGACAATGTTGTGGGCATTTATTTCAAAATTACGTGGATTTATTAGCAAAAATGTGCTTGTACCTCCGCAACCGTTAAAGATTTTAACAGATTTCGGTTCCATGACACTCCCCAGATGGCCGTTGAGTTGGAAGACTTAACTCCTTATCTCTCACCGAATGAATCCTTAAAACTACTTCTCTTCAAGTTAATCCACAGCATTGTGCTTTGCATATGAACATGTATATTTGTAAAATTAAAAACAATTTGACTTAAAAATTTAGTTTATTATAAATTCTTATATGCTTAATGTTGATTTTATTAACTATTAAGAGAGGATCCAAACCATTCTTTTTTAACTCTTGTACTATTAACCATGCATCAACATGGACACTGTAGTTAACTAAGCCGGAAGCAAGGGTGTAGCTTTAGGTGTGTTTTCTTTTGACATTTAAAGGAAGCAAGCAATCTAGATACAAAGTTTGACCTGAATTTGATAATATCTTGAAATACTTGATCCCAATCCTTCAGTAAGTTCTGATTTAGCTTGATGTAAATGATCAAAAATTTGTTATGAAAAGAGATTTTTAAAGATCGGCAAGTATTAACATTGTATTATTCATAAAGAATGTTTCATTTTCAACTCAAATTGAAAAAAAAAGTTCAAAAAGTACTAAATGTTCAATTAAGCTCTGCTTAACGTAGTTTTCTCAAAACTCTGCTACATGTTCATATTTTCTTATCTTGAAAACTAGTATTTTAACATCAAAGTCAAGATCAGATGTGAAAAACACTAATTTAGAAACGTCGTGAAAAAGGAGAAGAAATACCGACGTTTGCATTTGCTGCTTGCTGTTTCCCCCCTGTTTCCTGATGTAAATTTTCAGACATTTAAGATCTTATCGTACTTTAATGCGATTTTAGTTTTGAAATTAAAAAAAAAAGTTGTTGAAGGACTAGCCTTGTTGATGCAGTATCCACCAGTAATATAAAGTTGCAATAGTGGTCAGAATCCTGACCATTTATGATATAATTTTGCCAGTAACGAACTACCTGATTCTCCATTAATAATACAATTTCAAAATTATTTCATTTAGGTCAAAATTTACATCCACTAATGATACGAGATAAAAACGCAAAATAAGTACATCGTTGACCATTAATGATATAATTTCATTGTAATGGTGGATGAAATTTCTACCTTTTATAATTTAGAATCTGAATTTTAAATACAAAACACTGATCTTTTGAGTTCTCTAGACAAAATGTTTCACTTTGTTTCTCTTTCATGAGTCAGTAAACTGTCATGTATCAAAAATAAAGACATTGATTCTCAACAAGATCATATAAATCTCGTTTTGTATTTTCATTCTGTAAAGACTTGAATTGTCTTCGTTGTTTTTCTCATAGTGAATGACAAAAGGAAGTGTATTTTCCTATGATCATCAAGATGGCCGCTTTGTCTTTCTATAGATAGACGAATGGGTCTTATCTGGTAAGCACGTGTCAAAGATAAGGCTCAAGACACTACATGTAACATTAAAGTTGTGTAAAGACAATGGAAATGTTCTAGTTTAAGTAGTTTTGATTTGAATTACAAAAGCTTATGTAAACGTATATTAATGTAAATATTTACTATTTTTCTTGAATAGCTCAACGATATACAAAAATTTTATTCTTTGGTTTAACGTTTGGCGAACACCAAAATATGATACTTATAATTTAACTTTAAAGTATACAAATGATGTAATATTTATATAAATTCTTTGAAAAACCACTTATAAAGTAACATAAATTTACTGTCTCGAGTATAATTTACATTATGATATATTTGGTAGATTTGATTCAAAATGTCCTTCCCATCGGAGATGGTCTTTAAGCACCTCTTTCATCCTCGACGACATCTTATTTGTTTCCTGTGATAATTTTATGACTTAACCCATCCTTGCTGCCAAGAAGGTCTGTATTAGAATTGTTCCTGAGGAGAATTCGTCTGCTTTACCTCTGCCAGAAGGTTCCCATTATACAAAACGAGGGCAAACTTTGAATTAGCGTTTAGCGTTTCGGGAAAGTATAAAGTAGTAAGGTTTTTCAATGTTATATTGATTAAATCGTGATATCAGATCACTATGTCTCAAGAGATCTAGATCTTCTAATTTACTGGGAATGTCACATTCTCTCTGTGCCCCGCTGTTTTGAAGATATATTAACCACGGTTTAATATTGCTTCTACAAGTTTAATTTTCATATCTAAAAATCTCACACTTATTTGCAAACCACGTGTCCTAATTCTACGAGTCATTCAAACTTAGATATGAGCATCATATTAAGAGTATTTAATTTTGAGGAACCGATATCGGTCTTTGGGTTTTTTTTTTAATGTGTCTTAAACGCTCATGATTTAATTTAAGTAAAGTAATCAAAGGTGGGTTTTTTTTCTCGATTCACACATTTTCAGATAAAAAAATTACCTTTAGGCTGTATTGTAATTCAGAAAATCATAAAATCAACAATGAAGTGAAAAAATAGTATGTTTTGGTTGAGGAGGCTTACTTTGCATGCAAAGCGCTAAAATTGACATGGTGATTGACGATATACATCTACAAAATCTTAGTCAATTGCAAGTAAGTTTTGAATTCCGTTTACATAAAACATGTCTTCTATTACATAATTTTGAAGGGCATTTCTGATAAAACGGTTGTTTGTGGGTTTACGACATTGCGTTGGTGGGAAACCCTTGTGAGAAACCTGGAATGTTAAAATTTGACTCATGTGTGGACTTAAACGCGATTTTTTTTACAACGTCTTAGGTCTTTGGGGGAATTTATTCATGAAATTACTGTCTAGGTTTTTAGGTGTATAATTTAAAATAATTAATTGTAACTGCTTTAAGTACCACTTGGTAACAACCGATTTATTACCGTTATTCACCCTATATATTTGACATCGATTTCTTACATTTTTATAATCCTTTTTACTCTAGTATTGTATGATTGGATTTATTGCAGTTTTTACACAATTTTCATATTCACCGGCTATCTAACTGTCCACAGATTAATGTGACATATTTTGTTTAAATCCTGCAATTCTGTTTTTCTTGTTTTGGACACGCCCATTTCAGTCAACGTTCCAGATATCAGATTGTTTAGAAATAAACACGAAATCCGATGCATGGTAGAATCCTCACCTTCTAAAAGGTATGTCCCTTGGCCGCCATTTTTGGGGAAAGAACATACATCCTTTGATGCTTAGGAGTTGGTTACTTTTTGTCATTTAACAAAGCAGTTTCTATCTTGTATTTTGATTGCCCCGGGATGGAACCACCCATACATTGAAGAAAAAAATCATAAACCAAAGAGAATTCATCACAGATATGAGGACTCCCAAATGTTTCATAGCAAAAAGAAGAGAAATGTTAGTTTTTACTCCATATGACCTTCGGTTTGACCCTGCAAAGGGAAAGAACTCAATATACTTTTTGCAAAGCATCAATTCGGACTATTTGCTATCAAAGACTAAAAAATCGAGATTATGAAAACCAACTAATTAAGCCAATGCGTTGATGACAGTGAAAATTATAACAAATTCTTAAAAATAATGTACGTATGTACATGTAAATACTGATAATTTCTCAAAAGAACCTCGGGGTAGCATAAATGTAATCAGCTTTTATTTACCAAATCATGTAATGAAATAAAGGTTTTAAAAGTTAGTTTGTTACAAATCTGCAAAGCATCGGTTTTTTATATTTTATTGTATTTGTAAGTGCTAGTATTAGTTAAATTCAAGCTGAATGAGGAGGGTTTTGGGGAGTTGATTTTAATCAACTCTCCTATGCAGTTACTCTGGCAAACCGGAAGACAAGCCTTAGTACTTGAAAATAATCGATAAATTCGATGTAATGTATTCAGAAGCATTGTTTTTCAAGGAAAATTATTTATAAATACCTTGAAAATAGTCAGATTTTAAATGGTACGAACAATTCAGATAATTTTGTAGTCGTATGCATTCGGAATACGAGACTATATTGAACTCTGGCGTAGAAATAATTCCTACGCCAGAGTTCATTATAGTCCGTTCAACCAGACGCTCGGCTGTCTCCGTTATCTCTGACAAGCAGAGAGACTCTCTGCTTGTCAGAGATTTACGGAGACAACCGAGCGTCTGGTTGATCAAGACAAGAGTTCAATATTGCTCGGATCCTTTTAAAAAATATCAAGAATTATTTCGATTACTGATACATAGTTTGATGAAATTAATTCTATCTATAATTATTACACAACATGATTCCTATGGGGTTTTATCGGAATTTTTGTCGGAAAAACCCAAAAATTCATACCGGTATTAGAAAAAAATGTGCGTAATTCTAATACAGCTAAGAAACTACTTGCCATTTGAAATTACATATCGTTGATTTTAAACCAGATAATAATCCATAAAATCAACTCCCATCAGTACTTCCGTACTTTGATTCTTTTCAGTTATTACAAATTGTCCAAACAATCATTATCTCCAGTGTTAAAGTGCACTGACAACTATGGCGCAGATGAGAATTAGCTCTGCATTAGTTTCTGTTTCTGTTTAAGTGTACAGACATTAATCACTCAGGCATTCGTAAGACTTGTCAAACGATATTAAAGTTAAACACAAAAAGCCGACGGACCACAACAGAGACTTTTGACACAAGTATTTTGCTTAATAGCTTTACTGTATCAAATACAATATATGGCTCGCCTGTAAATATAAATTTTGTAGAAACTCTCTGATCCATAATTTGTGTACTTTTCTAGCTTCATTTCACATTGAATTTCATTTTCAAAGTTCGTTCAGGATTATTTTTGTGTGCAAAATTAAATAAATATAGCTATGCATGTACATTTGTACAATACATATTATCTATACATCGGATATTTTTAATATATTTTGCAAATTCAAAATGTCTTTCTTTTTATGTATATTTTTATTTAGTATAAAGCCTGTTTTATTTGATGGAACTATATGACTTCAAAAAATAAAACTGAAACAACATTCTTTTAATTAATTGACCAATCCACACATTCCATTATTTCCCTATGCGGGGTCAGCCAAAAGGTCATAAAGGAAATACTAGTAACCATCATTTCTCTTCTGTTTGTCGTCCTGTGATGAATTCTCTTTGGATTTTAATTTTCTTTCAATATATGGGTAGTGTCATGTTGTAAATTTTGAATTTACCGGTTGGCAGTGAATACAAAATTTACAACATAACAACAGTTGACATGTTGTAAATTTTGAATTTACTGCCACCCGGTCAATTCAAAATTTACAACATGACAGTAGCCCCATGCAGGGGCAATAAAAATGCAAGATGAAAACGGATTTCTAATATGTCAAATAACTAAGTTACAAACCCTTAAAGTTCCTGAAAAGAAGTCGAAACTGTAAAAAGTTTACAGACGAACAAACAAACGCCAATGGATTAATTATAAAAAGTGGCTTTTCGAATTGTTCTAAAACGAAGTAAAACTTCGTATAAACAGGAAAATATGAATAGAAATCTAACAAATTCAAAATCGTTGTATAATCAATTAAAGAGACAGTTTATAAAACAAATGAAATAAATAAATTGAATTCTTTGACATATGGGTAGACATGACAACGGCATTGATGAATATATATATTATGTATACTAATATCTTACATGTAACTATATGTAGCAATATTTACCAATAGCTCTAAACAAATAAACATACATTTAAGCGAGGGCTGAAACATAATGAAATGTCAGAACAGAAAGTCTACCATCAAAATAAATACAAAATCCAATTGCAATAAAAATATGAGTAGAAGATAAATCTGTATGTCTTACAAAGGTTAAGATTATATAGAAAGCGTTCAATGGTTGTAGATAAATATGTAAGTTTTTCAAAGATTTCATTAATATAAATAGCTTTCAGTTAATATAAGTGTAAATTGACGATCTTTAGCACAAGTATCGTTCTTTGAACATGTTTACATACATATAACAAATAAAGGTACAATATTGAAAATACTAGTAATATCTGGAGAAATTCTTTCATTTTTCTTGGCAGTTTGAAGTAAAATATTGTCAGATGAAGCAGTTGTAATGGATAAAATGTATCTCTTTCTTAAAGTTCATTATGGCAACCAATTTCAGAAGAAAGTTATGTCGTACGATATTTCACATAACTTCTGAGAGTGTTCTTTTCAGGGTTTTTTTTAAAGCTATATACCGGTATTGTTACCATCCTGTTTCATTGTTAGGTCGTACGCGATATTACAGGCTAAAGTTCACTGACTTCCTAGAATATCACTTAATCATATATCGATACATGTTGCTAGGATCCTGGCTCATGCGCGGATCCAGAAAATTTTTCCAGGGGGCGGGGGGTCCGAATTGAAAGTAGGGGGGCTACACTTTTAATCAGAAATGTTGACAAGCAAAAAAAAAAAAAAAAAAAAAAAAGCC
>WFKH01011581.1:52451695-52469926 GCA_016163765.1 Magallana hongkongensis | reverse complement strand
CTCTGTCTTATTTGTCTAATTTAAAAGAAATATTTCCATTTATTTTAGATGTAGTTAATGATGAAATATCAGTTATTTCAAAAGTTCTCAAAATAAATGAGTTGTGATTTTATAAGAATGTAAGCATGTAGATAGAGGTGACTTCACGCCATTGTCGTTATTTAAGCATCTATATAGAGGTGACTTTACGCCATTGTCGTTATATAAGCCTGTAGATAGAGGTGACTTCACGCCATTGTCGTTATAAAAGTATGTACATAGAGCTAGGTGACTTTACGCCATTGTCATTATTTAAGCCTGTATATAGAGGTGACTTCACGCCATTGTCGTTTAATAAGCATGTAGATAGAGGTGACTTTACGCCATTGTCGTTTAATAAGCATGTAGATAGAGGTGACTTCACGCCATTGTCGTTTTATAAGCATGTAGATAGAGGTGACCTCACGCCATTTTGGTTATAAAAGCATGTATATAGAGGTGACTTCACGCCATTGTCGTTATATAAGCCTGTATATAGAGGTGACTTCACGCCATTGTCGTTATATAAGCACGTAGATAAAGGTGACTTTACGCCATTGTCGTTTCATAAGCATGTAGATAGAGGTGACTTCACGCCATTGTCGTTATATAAGCATGCAGATAAAGGTGACTTCACGCCATTGTCGTTTAATAAGCATGTAGATAGAGGTGACTTTACGCCATTGTCGTTTAATAAGCATGTAGATAAAGGTGACTTCACGCCATTGTCGTTATATAAGCACGTATATAGAGGTGACTTCACGCAATTGTCGTTTTATAATCATGTATGTACATGTGACCTCACGCGATTGTGGTTCTATAAACATGTAGATAGAGGTGACTTCACGCCATTGTCTCTATATAAGCATGTAGATAGAGGTGACTTCACGCCATTAACGTTTTATAAGCATCTATATAGAGGTGACTTTACACCATTGTCGTTATAGAAGCCTGTAGATAGAGGTGACTTCACGCCATTGTCGTTATAAAAGCATGTACATAGAGCTAGGTGACTTCACGCCATTGTCGTTTTATAAGCATGTAGACATAGGTGACTTCACGCCATTATCGTTATATAAGCATGTAGATAGAGTTGACTTCACGCCATTGTCGTTTTATAAGCATGTAGATAGAGGTGACTTCACGCCATTGTGGTTATAAGCATACTGGGTAAGTAACTTATAGTGAAGTAAAACTTGCAAACTGCATTGATACTTATTAAGGGATTTTTTTTTAATATCATAGGAAGAAAATGCCACAGGGGAAGCTGTGCCATGAAAGGTTATTAAAATCGGACTGAATGGCATAGCTATGTCATTTAGCCAATGGCGTGGAATCACCTCTATACACATGCTTATAAAACCACAATGGCGTGAAGTCACCTCTATATAAATGCTTATAAAACCACAATGGCGTGAAGTCACCTCTATATAAATGCTTTTAAAACCACAATGGCGTGAAGTCACCTCTATATACATGCTTAAAAAACCACAATGGCGTGAAGTCACCTCTATATACATGCTTTTAAAACGACAATGGCGTGAAGTCACCTCTATATAAATGCTTATAAAACCACAATGGCGTGAGTCACCTCTATATACATGCTTATAAAACCACAATGGCGTGAAGTCACCTCTATCTACATGCTACTAAAACGACTATGACGTGAAGCCATCTTTATAAACATTCTTATAAAACGACAATGGCGTAAGGGCATATTTATCTACACACTTATAAAACGACAATGGCGTGAAGTCACCTGTATATACATCCTTGTAAAACGACAATGGCGTGAAGTCATCTCTATACACATGCTTATAAAACCACAATGGCGTGAAGTCACCTTATCTACATACTGGCGTGAAGTCACCTCTATATACATGGTTATAAAACCACAATAACTTTTAAAAATCACTTTTACTAAAATTTGCTTCATAATAAATTACACACCTTATTATTTTTTTCTATTCATTTGATGTTGTATTTTATACTTTTATTTCGCACAAAAATTAATTTCGTCGGGTTCGGTTTTCAAAAAAAAAATAAGCGATAAACTTAATTTTTATTTTTCGGGAAAAGGTGACTTCACGCCATTGTATTTAGGATTAACGGCAGAATTTCTTGATGATAAACAAATTAGAGTTATCGCACTTTGAATTTAATGCAGCGATTGGATTAGGTCAGAGGTGTTCCGAGTTTAAAAAGGAGGGAAATCGAATGCCGCCGGTGAATAGTTTCGATGACTATTCACCATGGGCAGATAGCACGGAAACTATTTCACGGTTAGATAGAATAGCATGTTTATTCGTTGTAATTTTACATAGAAAATATTCACAGAGGTATAATAAAATATAATAACATATAGGCCCGAACGGCCGCGGGTGTTAATATACTTATTGTTGTTGATATAATAATGTCTGATCGTTCGATTTACAGTTCCAGTTTAGCTTTTTCTTTGATAATTAAAAGGATTGGTACATCTAATGAACTGAAAATATGAACAAAAATATAATAATACCTACCCCCCCCCCCTTCAAAAACATTGCTTCATTTGGTGTACGTTTAATTATTTTTATCAACGAAGCATGGAAATATTACGATACTAAACATGATTCATTATGCTTAGATGGACCTGACAACCCTGTTTTAAACACAACTGGTACTTTAGACGTTACCGAGTACAATTCAACGCCTTACATTACTTGCCAATCCAGCTGTAGCCCTAGATGTGATTACAAGTTTTCCAAAGATGGCTCAACCAGTTCGTCCGAGAGCTCGAGTACCGGTAACTTTTATAAAAGCTCTGTGAGGAAAACTGATGGAGGGATTTACAAATGCATCGCTACCAACACGGTTGGTTCAAAAACTTCCAGCGGGAGCTTCCGTCTCAACGTCCTATGTAAGTTTCCATCATATTTCTGCCCATACTTTCTCATATATATATATATATATATATATATATATATATATATATATATATATTACACACATGTGAATCAATAGATCTACAGGTATTTCGGCAGTCTAATTAAAACTGGACATGTGTATCCGCTCCTATATGATGTCTAGCGAATCGTAGAGGAGCGGATATATAATTAATATTAATTTTGCTTAGATTTGGTATCTTGGGCTGAACTTTTCCTGACTTAAAGTATGATTGAAAACTATTTTTGATATTACTGATATATCTGATATATATATCGAAGACTTATAGAACTATAATTGATTTTCTGAGCTTAATTAAAAGTTGCATAACTCAGAACATCGAAGGCCTTTTCCAATGATTTGATATATTGTTTGTCCCCCAAAATATACATGTACATTGTCATCTTTATAAGAAGGCACTTGGACATTATTTTTGTTTTAAAAAAATCTGAAATTTGACTGGAATAATAGATTCGGTGATTTTTTTCTAGATCCACCAGTATTCTCATTGACCCGCTCGCCATCCAGTGGGCAAATAGAGGAGGGAACGTTCGTCAGTTTCTCTTTGAAAGAAACAATCCCCGGTAATCCCCCCTCCTATACCTTCAGGGAATGTGACCACTCTGTCGACGGAAGGTCTCTTAGAAATATCCCCTACAGAAAATTGTCTTCTTCTAGTATCAGCTTCAATATTCAAAACGTATCGATAACAGACCGAGGAAGCTACACCTGTAGAGTGACCAATAACATAACAAATAGAAATGGTGGTTTGATCGTCGATGATTCAGTCTTATTAGAAGTAAAAAGTAAGTATTTACAGAGCTTTGACATTTTATCTAGAGCAAGCAAATTTGAAGAAATTAAAATATGACACGTTTTTCTGGGTTTTAAAAAAAATATTTTAAAATAATGATTGGCTTTGATTAGATTTTTTTGGTCTTAATTTTAGGAATATTTTCTTGATTCAAATACTAGTTTATGTTGGTCGGAAAATGTTATGTTTACTGAAAACAAAGATTAATTTCTTAACTAAGACTATAAGAAATAGTTACACTTAGATCATTCGAATACACATAAAGTTTATTACATGTATCTTAGTAACAGTTGTACTTTTTTACGAATTGATCAATCATATTCATTTCTGATCATTAAATCTTTATTTCATTTTTCTCTTTTTATATACAGCTCCTCCTTTGATTTTAATGAAGACGAAAACTGTGAGTAAATCTGGTGACAATTTCAGCCTGAGTGTTGATTTCATAAGTTTGACATATGCCCCCGAGGTTCACTGGTTCAGGATCATGGAAGGACAAACGGGGGAAAACGCTGTCAACAACGAATTAAACAGAATCTCCTATGCGATTGTTAAAGACAACATTACATTCAACATTCCAAGCTACATGTACGTAAACTCTTGATATGATGAATTATTATACAGAATCTGTAATAATTACATGAATATAAAAAAAATATATAGATTTTATTACAAGAAAAAAGGGTTTACGAATCTGGAAGTAAAACGAACCATTACTGGTAACCTGCCCATTTACAGATGAAACTTATTCGGATAAGTATATTCATTTCTTTTTTTCTTTCATTTTATATTACCTTTCAGAACCAAACTAAATACAAGTCATCCAGGTCGATATATTTCATTTGTCAAGAATGATATGGGTGCAGAGATCGTGGAATATGTTGCTGGTTCAAATGGTATCTATCTATCTATCTATCTATCTATCTATCTATCTATCTATCTATCTATCTATCTATCTATCTATCTATCTATCTATCTATCCATCTATCTATCTATCTTTCTTTAATCATACAGTTTATTTGTTAACCTTATGTAAAGCACAAAGAGAATTACATAATAGTATGCAAAATTGTAACAAGCTAACAAAGTTATTATTATAAGTTGCTTTTTTCAATTTTTTTGCTTTTTTTAATCAATTTAGGTTTACTGTCAGTAAATTATTTTTAAGTATTAATTTTAATCTAGAATCATGATGTACGTATATATTGAATTTTGCCTGTTTGCTGTATTAAAAGTTGGTGTGTGTTGTTGCTAGCTGCATGCCTAAACATTGTTCTGTATTGTAAATTTTATTTTAAAAAGAAAACAATAATATTTTTTTCAACATGTAATATACCTGTATACCTGTTTCATGTTCAGGTTCAACTGATGACCAATCGGAGACACCAACTGCTCTGATAGTAGTGGGATCCTTGTTTCTGGTACTGGGTATTATTTGCCTGGGTGTGGCAGTCTTTCTGTACTATAATCTGAGTGAGTATTGAAATTACTGGATAAACTTTTACTAAACGTTAATATCTTCTGTATGTTTTGTAATGCCCCAATCACAAACTGCCGAATAAAACTTGTAACAGATCTCTCACGAATGAGAAAACTTCGACAAATGTATGTTGACACGCCGCTAATGAAGGATACTGCTGGTAGTCGCTCGTTTCGACTCGAGTCAGACAGATGTCAACGTGAACGGAGGCAGACTGGTCAAGTACACATGAC
Organism: Magallana hongkongensis; assembly: GCA_016163765.1. Classification (NCBI taxonomy): domain Eukaryota; kingdom Metazoa; phylum Mollusca; class Bivalvia; order Ostreida; family Ostreidae; genus Magallana; species Magallana hongkongensis. Next base: position 52,464,456 of record WFKH01011581.1, on the reverse strand, counting down.
ATGAGCCGCAAGGATTTTAAAAAATCGCATTTAAGCGGACCCCTTAGTTCGGTAAAGTCTGTTCTAAGTACTGTACATGCTCAGTATTTTCTGCCGCGTAACACGGACTTTACTGGAACTCACCAGAAGTATCTTTCCCTCAAGATAACGCATGCAGGCGGAGACGAATGTATTGATTTTTTTTAATTTAGAGAAGCGTTATTCGGTAAGGTGTGACTGAGCATTGTAAATTGAAAATAAAATATCATAAAACTAATTTAAAAATGTCATGACTAGAAATATAATATGCATACTTGCAATATAACTGTATAGTTACATGTGTGAATGAAGATTGATATTGTTTATTTGCTTGTATTTTTTTTTTCAAAGAGAAGACCAGGGAGAAGGTATATAAGGAGAGGCACGCGTCGTAAGTTTTGATAGATAAAGGACTTTTGCTATGTATAAATAACTATGTATAAATTCATTGAAGATTGACATATTGAAAATTAAAATATTTAAATGTAGGTTGTTTATTCTACCATCTGCAAATGCGTTGAATCCAACTGGAAACGAATATGTCGACGGGGAGGTAAATCCTATGAATGTAGAGCTCACCATACAAAACGATGAAGGTACGATGTGTAAGGCGTTCACTAACTTCTTAGGACAATAAGCACATACTTTATCTTTTATTTTTGATAATTGATAGGCATTTACTTGTGGGGCGTTATAAATAATTTTAAAGAACAACTTCTGGGTTTTTTTTTCTGACTTCAAACAAACTGTATTACTTTGATGAACAAAATAAATATCAAAAGGTCATTTCTGTGAAGTTATTAGCCATTACTTGATATCCAAACCGTTTGAAACGTGATGCACATATAGTCACCTTTCATTCCAAAAAAAAAAAAAAAAAAATTGTGATAATAAGGTAGATAAATTGAAAACTTTATCACTGACGTTGCTAACCGTTAATTGTTATACAATATACAAATATGACTTCTGTTAAACATGAATACATCTTTTAATTACCACCCATTTACCTGTATGACTGTATGTATGTATGCCTGTACTTCTGACGATTTGTATCTGTGTTTATTCTGTATAGTTGTTCCTCTTGTAATAATATATTTGGTTTGAGCGAATAAACTTAACTTGAACATGAACTTGTATTACCGTATAGCCGTTTTTTTGGCGGGACACAAATTTTGCGGATTTGGGCCAACAAGGTATACCATTAATTTTGGCGGATGTAATTTTGGTGAATCCTTTACCCTTCATTAAAAATCTACTGTCAGTTTCTTTTTAATAGCTGAGAAGTTAATGTACATATGCAAAAATCCTATGTCACCATTACAAGGTGGTAAAATTTGATGTCCGATCCTGGCTTTACACACTTCAATATTTTCAATTTGAATAACTAAATAGTACTTAATATATGCATGAAAAAAAGTATACTTTATTAACAATCAATTTTTATTTCATTGTAAGTAAAGAAACCGTTAATCGGACAATTATCTGCACCTGAGTCGATAATGGATCACATGTCTCCTAAAACAACACAACCTAACACCCCTGTCACTGGGGGTAAATTACACACCTGAACAGGGAAAAGTGATGTGGAGTTTAAACAATTAACTTATAATTTATAGTAATGTTTAGCCCTTATTTATTTACATTAGATTTGTTTTGATTTTGAGTAAATGTACATTTGTTTCTGTAACACTTTGTGCATGTAACAATTGTCCCTTTTTATCATGCTCACCGACCTTAAAAGATATGAAAAAATAATCTCCAAAAACCTACATGTTTGTCTAAAAAATCTTTATAGGAAGTACTTAAATTTGGCGATTTTAATTTTGGTGAATTTTAAAAGTCGCCAAAATAGGCCAAAATTTTATCCCCGCCAAAAAACCCAGCTATACAGTAATACCTCTGTTTTATTTTATCTTAGATTCATCGCCAGGTATTAATGCTCCCAGTTCCCCTACCCCATCGGTTGAGTATGTATCCAAATCACACACAAAGTTATAAATTCACTACGCAAGAGTATATCTTTGTATTTTGAATGTACATGGTATTGCAGTTGATAATGGTGTTTTTTACCCTTTATAGTAAGAAATGCAAGCAAAAGGAACAAAATGACGGCAGAGTTTTGTATGAAAACAGTGAAATCAAGTCGTCGGACGGCAAATACGTCACCCTCACGGCAGAGCAGCCTCAAGTTCCGCTCTACGAGACACCCCAAACTCTCACAGACGCAAACAAACTCAAATTTAACAAAAAAGATAAAAATACATATGCAAATGAAAAACCAAAAAAGCCAAAGAAACCGGATACGAACGTCAAAGATTATGCAAATATTAATTTTATGAAAGGTAAGAACAGCAATTGTTTAATACGTGTTGTAGATATTTCATCCTTGTTTCAGATTTTGTATTACTGGTACGTGAATTCATGTAAAGTCCATTTTTAGTTGATATTGGTTTCATAATATACCTCAATACAGTGTATATTAATATAGTCAGTATCATAATCTTTTCCTCTACCAAAAAAAAAAAAATGAAAGTTATGCCCCTTTGGTTAGGATGTTCTATTTCAATATATGATTTGTTCCAATCTCAAGTTTGCACCAAGCAGGCAAACTAGGTACATAGAAATGATGAACAAGAGAAGGGGGGGGGGGGGGGTTCTACCAACGTAAAATTCACGAACATTGTGTGAGCTTTTGATGCATGTGAAGGTTTACTGATCATAAAATGAAAATGATTAAATTTATTATTTTGAAATTTACTCCTCTTCTCTTGTACATATAGCATAAAGTAATCCATTTGTAGGTTAAGCAAGAAAACTTCTACCAGAGTTATGAAATTTATGACTTCTTAGCCGGGGCTCTATTGATGGGCAGGGCTTTATTGTTTTAGTGCTAATACTTAGGAATCTTCTTCTCAACTCCTTGTCATATAGCTGGCAAACTGAGTGTATTACTATGATGAGGAGAAAGGAGGAATGATTATGCCAAAAGTGTGAAATTTATGACCCCTTTGGTGTGGGGCTCAGCTGATTGGGTGGGGTTCCTTATAGACCTTATCACTTTTGTGACAATAGAAGTTGATTGGAATACTAGGTATCGGAGGCATCTGTTACACCCCCATTTCTGAATAGACCAAAACTTCTCTTTAGAGATGAGAGCTGCATGCCCTGGACTGAAGGCATTCACACCCGTATACATGTAACTAAAGCCTCGCCCTCATCTGAGATCCACCACCCGGGTAAAAAGTTCGCCCGTTAAGTTTACACATCAATTAAACTGATAAATAAAATTGAACGTAAATCCCATCCTAACCAATAGCTTTTTAACCTTGCTCCATGACCAATTAATTGATGAGTCGGATATTGCCCTTCTGGTATTCCCATCGACTTCGAGAATCCTATATGGGTTTTTTTTCAATAATTGTCATATGTCTTGTCAAAAATAATGTTCAGATCAAAAATGTTCAGATCTTCAATCTTTTTTTATCCCTGTGTCAAAAACATCTGTTATAGTCTGTCCCAAGTTATTGTGCTGTCACATTTGGACAGGGTTTTTTGAAAATAAAAATACACATACCTGTGAAAGAAGTACAACTGAAATTAATGAAAGGGAAAATATCCAAGATATCTTCATGGACACATTGTCATTTTTCACTCGGAAAAATTCACAGGATCGAAAACATCGTTCTTACGGATATTTGTAATGGGAAATGTTGACATATGTTCTCCATTCGGAAGTCACTCGGAATACCTCGGACAACTTTTCAACGTTATCATCCGGGTACTTTCAATGTCTGTTGCAATGCAAAATCCCCGTAGACATAATATTTTTTAGCCGTGTATTGAAACCTGATAAGCAAGAGGGGGCGTTTCAAAAGAGAAATCTTGGAATTTGTTTCAATTTTTTTTCAATGAACATGGTTTAAACCCTGAGGTATTTATAAATATCGAGTTATTAAGCAAAAAGGTAATCGAGGATATCTTGGAACAGAGTATAGTACCCCTTGGGCCACCCCACCCCCACTTGCATAACTTATTACTTAATCTTGACATTCCTTTGGAGAGGGTTTACATAGGCTTTGCCTGTTACTCTATCCATTTGAATTCTCCATAAATTATTTTAAATTAATCTTGACATTCGATGGATACTTTTTGGAGCTGTATCTTACTCCGATGACCATTAAAGCCCACGCATTTTTTGTTATTTCTTTTGTTAGGCTAAATGTTTTTTTAATCATTTACAGGAAAAGCAAAGACGTATGAAAACCATGAGCAAGGATCCTAGCAACCTGTATCGATATGATTTAGTGATATTCTAGGAAGTTAGTGAGCTTTAGCCTGTTATATCGCGTACGACCTAACCATGAAACAGGATGGTAACAATACCAGTATATACATGTAGCTAAAAAAACCCCTGAAAAGAACACTCTCAGAAGTCATGTGAAATATCGTACACCATAACTTTGTTCTGAAATTGGTTGCCATAATGAACTTTAAGAAAGAGATACATTTTACCCATTACAACTGCGAATAAACTGCTTCATATGACAATATTATACTTCAAACTGCCAAGAAAAATGAAAGAATTTCTCAAGACATTATTTTCAGTATTGTACCTTTATTTGTTATATGTATGTAAACATGTCCAAAAAACGATACATGTGCTGATGATCGTCAATTTACACTTATATTAACTGAAAACTATCTATATTAATAAAATCTTTAAAAAACTTACAAAACATGTATCTACAACCATTGAACGCTTTCTATATAATTTTAACCTTTGTAAGACACACAGATTTATCTTCTCTCATATTTTTATCACAATTGGATTTCGTAAGCATTTTGATAGCATTTCTGCTCTGACAATTCATTATCTTTCAACCCTCGCTTAAATGTATGTTAATTTGTTTAGCGCTATTGGTAAATATTGCTACATATAGTTACATGTAAGATATTAGTATACCGTCATCAATGCCTTTGTCATGTCTACCCATACGCCAAAGAATTCAATTATTTATTTCATTTCTGTTTTATAAACTGTATCTTTAATTGATTATACAACGATTTTGAATTTGTTAGATTTCTATACATATTTTTCTGTTTATACAAAGTTTTACTTCGTTTTAGAACAATTCCAATAGTCACTTTTTATACTTAATCCAATGGCGTTTGTTTGTTCGTCTGTAAACATTTTACAATTTTGACTTCTTTTAAGGAACTTTAGGGTTTGTAACTTGGTCATTTGACATTAAAAATCCGTTTTCATCTTGCATTTTTTGCCCTTGGATGAGGCTACCCATATATTGAAAGAAAATCAAATCCAAAGAGAATTTCATTACAGGACGACAAACAAGAGAAATGTTGGTTATTTGTATTTCCCTTATAACCTTTTGGCTGACCCCGCATTGGGAAATTATGGAATGTGTGGATTGGTCAATTATTTACAAGGATGTTGTTTCAGTTTTAGTTTTTGAAGTCAAAAAGTTCCATCAAATAAAACAGGCTTTATACTGAAAAAAAATATATATAAAAAGTAAGACATTTTGAATTTGCAAAATAGATTCAATATATACGACGTATAGATAGTATGTAATGTACAAATGTACATGAATAGCTATACTTAGTATTCACTTAATTTTGCATACAAAAATAATCCTGAAGAAACTTTAAAAATGAAATTCAATGTGAAATGAAGATAGACAAGTACACAAATTATGGATCAGAGAGGGGCTACAAAATAATTTGTTTTTACAGACGAGCAATTGTATTGTGTAATTTGCATTTGATACAGTGAAGCTATTGAGCAAAATACTTGTGTCAGAAATTGTTGTGGTCCATCAGCTTTTTGTGTTTAATATCGTGTTATATATAGTAGGTTTGTATAATAGAATATTGTATAATGGACTATTCTAAAGTGGTCAGTTATTCTTTCTAGAACATTCTTGAGTGTCCAGGTAATTCATGTAACCTCTTGTACATATAATTTCTAGAATTTGATAGATTTATATTTTAGTATAAATAACCTGTAAACAGTGCTCATAAGGTAGACTCTCATTTGAACTCTTGTTCGAAGACATTAAACTGAGAACAGTTATCTAATTACTGGGACATTGTGATTAGATCAACGGACACTCTTTAGTTAGGATTCTTATAGTGTAAGTTGTATTTTTGTATTTATATATATATTACTGTAAATAAATTATTAAGTTTAAAGTTTAATCTTTGTGATTGATCTTTGCTGGAATTCAAAGTTATTCTGACCTATAACAGAATTAGGGGCTCGTCCGGGATTATCGAATTTCGTTAATTTGCAGATTGAGTTTAATTTTGTTGTTTTGTTAAATTAGTAATTTAATTATCCAGCAGAAATCAACATGGTATTTTCGGTCACAGACTTTCTTACCTCGCCAGAGGTACAGGTTTTTGAAACTTTAAAAAAGGATGACTTGATCGCATTAGGTATGCACTTTGGCTTAGATGTAAGATCTTCAATGAAGAAGCAAGAAATCAAAATTAAAGTTGCAAACAAATTAGTAGAGGAAAACATTTTTGAGACACGTGATTCTCAGGAAATTATTAAATTAGCATTAGAACCTTATAAAATGTCTGAAATGCAGCATCAAGTAGAGTTAGAAAAAATCCAATTAGAACGAGAAAAATTAGAAAGAGAAGACCGAGAGCGTGAAAGAAAATTTGAATTAGAAAAATTAAAATTAGACAGACAAGAACGAAAAAAAACCGTGAAGAACGAGAAAAAGAGCGTGAACTGAGCTTTGAGTTAGAGAAACTAAAATTACAGCACACAACAGAACATTCCTCTATTAGGGCTGAATTTGATGCAGCTAAAAATATTAGATTAGTTCCAAAATTTCAGGAAAAATCTGTTGACAAATATTTCCCTTTATTTGAAAAAGTAGCAGAAAATCTTAAATGGCCGCAGAAGGTTTGGTCAACTATGCTACAAAGTGTACTGATTGGCAAAGCAGCTGAGGTATACTCTGCTCTTGGGGTAGCTGAGAGTTCAGACTATGAACACGTCAAGTCAGTTATTTTAAGGGCATATGAATTAGTACCAGAAGCGTATAGACAGAAGTTTAGAAAGTATAAAAAATTTGATAATCAAACATTTGTTGAATTCTCACGAGAGAAAGAAGATTTGTTTGATCAGTGGTTTAGGTCAAAGAAACTTGATAAAACTTTTTCTAATTTACGTCAAGTCATTCTGTTAGAAAAGTTTAAGGATTGTGTTCCTCAAGATTTAAGAATACATTTAGAAGATAAGAATGTAAAAACTCTTGAGGAGGCAGCAGTCATATCGGATACTTTCACTCTTTCTCATAAAAAGAATTTTTTCACAAGATCTCAAAATAACAATTATTCTAAAAGTTCAGACTCTTGTAACAAGAGTGTTCTAGAGTCTCAGTCTTCCACAAGTTCCCAGTCTTCACCACAAGGTGGTTCTAGGTCCGGTCAAGGACGTTTTGAAGGTTCTTCTGGAATAGGATTGCTTCCTACTTGCAGTTATTGCAAAAGAAAAGGTCATCTTATAAGTGAATGTTTCAAACTCAAAAGAAAAAATGACCTTGATAAACATCAACCACTTGCCTGTGCTACAGTTAGAGGTGATCAAGGAACCTTACTTTCGTTTTGTTCTGACACTCCTGAAGTTCAGGGTTCAAAGTCCAGTTCTACTGATTCTATGAAGGATTATAAGCCTTTTTTGTCCCAGGGATTTGTGTCACTTGATGACTCCAGCAAAACTCACCCTGTTAAGATTTTGAGAGATACTGGGGCTGCACAGACTTTATTGTTAGAGGGTGTACTGCCTTTGTCTGAGCAGACCTTTACTGGTAGGACAGTTTTAATACAGGGTGTGGAGCTCGGCGTCATTAATGTTCCCCTCCATAGAATTTGTTTGAAGTCAGATTTAATTACTGGACCTGTTACTGTAGGTGTTCGACCTACTCTTCCTGTTCCAGGCGTTTCTTTATTGCTAGGCAATGATTTAGCCGGTGGAAAGGTTGTACCCGATCCTATAGTCTGTGAGAAAGTTACGTCCAATGTCACATCAGATGATGAAGATGATGATTTATATCCAGCCTCTGCTGTTACTAGAGCAATGGCCAGAAGACGAGAAATTGAGGCTGACCATTCTACAGGTGCAGTTACGAAAGATTCCTCAACCGATATTGATTTAAATGACACTTTCTTTTCCAATATAGATGGTTATAAAATAAGCACTGAACCATAAACTATTAGAAAAATGGTCAAGAAAATACCATTACCTAGATTTATCGGCAATGATGATAAGTTGAATCTACCATCAAAACAAGAAAATGACATCCTCAGCCGAGAGCAATTACTTGCTGAACAACATACAGACCCTGATATCATTCAATTAACTAAAAGAGCCCTTCCACCAGAAGAGGTCATCAAAGTCGGAGAATGCTTTTACCTGAAGGATGGCATCCTTATGCGAAAATGGCGACCACCTGAGGCTTCCCCTGATGAAGTGTGGCGTGTTGTTTACCAGATAGTAGTCCCAGCTGTGTATCGTATGGACATCATGGCTATAGTTCATGAAACTCCTATGGCAGGTCATTTAGGTGTCAATAAGACTTGTCATAAAATTTTGAGTCATTTTTATTGGCCTAAGTTACGAAAGGATGTTTGTGAGTTTTGCAAGTCTTGCCATGTTTGTCAGATGGTAGGTAAACCAAATCAGAAGATTCCATCTGCACCTCTCCAACCAATTCCAGCATTTGAAGAACCTTTTAGCCGGGTATTGGTGGATTGTGTAGGACCTTTGCCTAGGACTAGATCCGGAAACCAGTATTTATTTACCATCATGTGTACATCGACACGATTTCCAGAAGCCATACCACTTAGAAACATCAAGGCAAAGACCATAGTTAAGGCCCTAACCAAGTTTTTTAGTTTTGTGGGGGTACCTAAGGCAATCCAGTCTGACCAAGGTTCGAATTGTATGTCAGGATTGTTCCAGCAAGTTATGCATGAGTTGGGAATTAAGCAGTATAAATCAAGTGCCTACCATCCAGAGTCCCAGGGCGCGTTTGAACGTTTTCATCAGACACTTAAAACAATACTGAAGACCTATTGTTACCAGTATGAGAAAGACTGGGATGAAGGAGTTCATCTTGTACTATTTGCTGCACGGGAGGCTGTTCAAGAGTCTCTTGGGTTCAGTCCTTTTGAACTGGTGTTTGGTCATACAGTTAGAGGTCCTTTGAAGTTGCTGAAGGAAAAGTGGCTCACTGAGACTAGTGATCTTAATCTTTTAGATTATGTGTCTGATTTTAAAGAAAAACTTTACAATGCTTGTAAATTAGCACAGGAAAATCAAAAAATTCTCAATTGAAAATGAAAGTATGGTATGACGAAAATGCTAGAAATCGTAATTTGAAGCCAGGAGATAAGGTTCTTGTATTTCTACCTATTCCTGGACATCCTTTACAGGCCAGATATTATGGCCCTTATGAAATTGAAAGTAAGATTAGTGATGTAAACTATGTAGTTAGCACACCAGATAGACGAAAACAAAAACAAGTGTGTCACATTAATATGTTAAAAGAATATCACGGACGGTGTGACCGAAATCTTGTCAAACCAGTTTCCACTTTAGCCAATGTTAAGAAAGTTCAAACTTGTATTGAAAGTGATATGGGTATTGATATAAATGAGAAAGATTGTAATCAGAGCGCCCGTTTACAAAATTCAACAATTTTTGCTGATTTTGACACCAAAGTTGGACATTTGAGCATTCACCAGAAAGAACAAGTTAAAAAGCTAGTGGATGAATATCAACAACTTTTCTCTGATGTCCCAAAGAAAACAAATGCAGCTTGTCATGATGTCATAGTGGGTGATGCTTTACCTATCAAACAACATCCTTATCGACTAAATCTCATAAAGTTGCAGTACCTAAGAAGAGAAATACAATACATGTTGGACAATGACATTATTGAGCCAAGTAAAAGTAACTGGAGCTCACCATGTATTCTTGTACCAAAACAGGACGGTACTTATCGATTATGCACCGATTTTAGAAAAGTGAATTCCGTCACGAAAACTGATTCCTACCCAATTCCTAGAATTGATGACTGTATTGACAAAATAGGAAATGCCATGTTTGTCAGTAAATTTGACCTGTTGAAGGGTTACTGGCAAGTTCCATTAACAGAAAGAGCAAAAGAGATTTCCGCTTTTGTAACTCCAGATGGACTTTACCAGTATAAAGTAATGCCCTTTGGCATGAAAAACGCTCCAGCTACGTTCCAAAGAATGATCCATTCCCTTCTCCAGGACCTCGAAGGATGTGAGGCTTACATTGACGATGTCATCATATACAGCAAAACATGGGAGGAACATCTTCGAATCATGTGTGTATTATTTGACATTTTAGCTAGAGCAAACTTAACAGTGAACCTTGTAAAAAGTGATTTTTGTCATGCTTATGTAGAATACTTAGGTCATAAAGTAGGTCAAGGTCATGTTACTCCAATTATGGTTAAAGTGGAGGCTATTGCAAAGTTTCCGATTCCTACGAACAAGAGAGAATTAATGAGATTTTTGGGCATGGCAGGATTTTATAGAAAATTTTGTCCTAACTTCTCCTCTGTAGTTAATCCACTCACTAATCTTTTACAAAAGAGGGTTAACTTTGAATGCACAAAAGACTGCGAAAAATCGTTTTCTAAAATAAAATCTGTCCTTATTAGTAGTCCAGTTCTCTCAACTCCAGATTTTTCTAAGCAATTTAAGCTTACTGTTGATGCTAGTGATGTAGGAATCGGGGCAGCTTTGTTTCAAGAACATAGTGATAGTGTAGATAGGGTTGTTTCTTATTTTTCTAAGAAACTTACCAAATGTCAACAAAATTATTCTACCATAGAAAAAGAATGTCTTGCTTTGTTGCTAGCTTTACAGCATTTTGACGTTTATTTAAATGTTACTGTACATCCTATCCTTGTATATACAGATCACAACCCCCTGACATTTTTGCATAAATTGTCGAACAAGAATCAAAGACTTACTAGATGGAGTTTGTTGTTACAAGAGTATAATATAGTTATCAAACATATCAAAGGTAAAGACAATGTTATTGCAGATGCCTTGTCAAGAGTATCATGATTATTATTTGTTGAAATTTTGTATTTGTTTAATTGGACAATATAAGTTTTCATTGGCACTCAAACTTTTTTTAAGGGGGGAGGTGTTATATATAGTAGGTTTGTATAATAGAATATTCTGGACTATTCTAAAGTGGTCAGTTATTCTTTCTAGAACATTCTTGAGTGTCCAGGTAATTCATGTAACTTCTCGTACATATAATTTCTAGAATTTGCTAGATTTATATTTTAGTATAAATAACCTGTAAACAGTGCTCATAAGGTAGACTCTCATTTGAACTCTTGTTCGAAGACATTAAACTGAGAACAGTTATCTAATTACTGGGACATTGTGATTTGATCAACGGACACTCTTTAGTTAGGATTCTTATAGTGTAAGTTGTATTTTTGTATTTATATATATATTACTGTAAATAAATTATTAAGTTTAAAGTTTAATCTTTGTGATTGATCTTTGCTGGAATTCAGGGTTATTCTGACCCATAACAATCGTTTGACTGGTCTTACGAATGCCTAAATGATTAATGTGTGTACACTTAAACAGAAACAGAAACTAATGCAGAGCTAACTCTAACTGCGCCATAATTGTCAATGCAATTTAACACTGGAATTAATGATTGTTTGGACAATTTGTAATAACTGAAAAAAAAGAAAACCCCTCCTCATTCAGCTTGAATTGATCTAATGCTAGCACTTACAGATTTTCTAATAAAACACACACACACACACACACACACACACACACACACACACACACACACACACATATATATTTATATAAAGAACAGGGAAATTCTCTTTTATTGGAGCTCCACCTCCGCCCCAGCCGAGGCTTGAACTCGCGACCTCTGGAACCCATTCTCCTATCAGTGAGCGCTAACCACTCGGCCATCTAGGCAAGACATAAAATCTTGCTTTCGATGACGAACGGAACCTAGCGCGCTGGTCGCGCACTACATGGTCGTTTGAGATACAGGTGGAATACATTTAAACGACAATTTGAGAGGATCGGAACGAAACACATTGCATAGATATATACAGATATAATAAGCACAAACATTGCAATAACTCTCAAATTGACATATACCTGCCCATACTGAATAATATAGATATATATAGATATATATAAAGCACACGGAAATTCACTTTTATTGGAGCTACACCTCCGCCCCGGCCGAGGCTTGAACCCACGACCTCTGGAACCCATTCTCCTAGCAGTGAGCGGCCACCGCGCTAACCACTCGGCCATCTAGGCAAGACATATAATCTTGCTTTCGATGACGAACGGAACCTAGCGCGCTGGCCGCGCACTACGCGGTCGTTTGAGATACAGGTGGAATACAGTTAAAGGGACAATTTTAGAGGATATATATATATAGGACATATAAGTATATATAAAGCACAGGGAAATTCACTTTATTGGAGCTCCACCTTCGCCCCGGTCGGGGCTTGAACTCACGACCTCTGGAACCCACTCTCCTAGCAGTGAGCGGCCACCGCGCTAACCACTCGGCCATCTAGGCAAGACAAAAATTTTGCTTACGATGACGAACGGAACCTAGCGCGCTGGTCGCTCACTACAGGGTCGTTTGA
>WFKH01011581.1:52426773-52438861 GCA_016163765.1 Magallana hongkongensis | reverse complement strand
AGGAGAGTGGGTTCCAGAGGTCGTGAGTTCAAGCCCCGGCCGGGGCAAAGGTGGAGCTCCAATAAAATGAATTTCCCTGTGCTTTATATATATTTATATGTCCTATATATATTTATATGTCCTATATATATATCCTCTCAAATTGTCCTTTAACTGTATTCCACCTGTATCTCAAACGACCGTGTAGCGCGCGGCCAGCGCGCTAGGTTCAGTTCGTCATCGAAAGCAAGATTTTATGTCTTGCCTTGTTGGCCGGGTTAGCGCGGTGGCCGCTCACTGACAGGGCGGAGGTGGAGCTCCAATAAAAGTGAATTTCCCTGTACTTTATATATATCTATATATATATCTCTCTCTATATCATTCACTATGGGCAGGTACCGGTTTATGTCAATTTGAGAGTTATTGCAATGTTTGTGCTTATTATATATGTATATATCTATGCAATGTGTTTCGTTCCGATCCTCTCAAATTGTCGTTTAAATGTATTCCACCTGTATCTCAAACGACCGAGTAGTGCGCGGCCAGCACGCTGGGTTCCGTTTGTCATCGAAAGCAAGATTTTATGTCTTGCCTAGATGGCCGAGTGGTTAGCGCTCACTGATAGGAGAATGTGTTCCAGAGGTCGTGAGTTCAAGCCTCGGCTGGGGCGGAGGTGGAGCTCCAATACAAGTGAATTTTTTTTTATTTTATATAAAAAAATTATATATATATATATATATAAGTGTTTTATTAGAAAATCTGTAAGTGCTAGCATTAGATCAATTCAAGCTGAATGAGGAGGGGTTTTCTTTTCTTTTCAGTTATTACAAATTGTCCAAACAATCATTAATTCCAATGTTAAAGTGCATTGACAATTATGTTAGCTCTGCATTAGTTTCTGTTTCTGTTTAAGTGTACACACATTAATCATTTAGGCATTCGTAAGACCTATCAAACGATATTAAACACAAAAAAGCTGATGGACCACAACAATTTTTGACACAAGTATTTTGCTCAATAGCTTTACTGTATCAAATGCAAATTACACAATACAATTGCTCGTCTGTAAAAACAAATTATTTTGTAGCCCCTCTCTGATCCATAATTTGTGTACTTGTCTATCTTCATTTCACATTGAATTTCATTTTTAAAGTTCCTTCAGGATTATTTTTGTATGCAAAATTAAGTGAATACTAAGTATAGCTATGCATGTGCATTTGTACATTACATACTATCTATACGTCGTATATATTGAATCTATTTTGCAAATTCAAAATGTCTTACTTTTTATATATATTTTTATTCAGTATAAAGCCTGTTTTATTTGATGGAACTTTTTGACTTCAAAAAACTAAAACTGAAACAACATCCTTGTAAATAATTGACCAATCCACACATTCCATTATTTCCCAATGCGGGGTCCGCCAAAAGGTTATAAGGGAAATACAAATAACCAACATTTCTCTTCTGTTTGTCGTCCTGTAATGAAATTCTCTTTGGATTTAATTTTCTTTCAATATATGGGTAGCCTCATCCAAGGGCAAAAAAATGCAAGATGAAAACGGATTTTTAATGTCAAATGACCAAGTTACAAACCCTAAAGTTCCTGAAAAGAAGTCAAAATTGTAAAATGTTTACAGACGAACAAACAAACGCCATTGGATTAAGTATAAAAAGTGACTATTCGAATTGTTATAAAACGAAGTAAAACTTCGTATAAACAGAAAAATATGTATAGAAATCCAATAAATTCAAAATCGTTGTATAATCAATTTAAGATACAGTTTATAAAACACAAATGAAATAAATAAATTGAATTCTTTGGCGTATGGGTAGACATGACAAAGGCATTGATGACGGTATACTAATATCTTACATGTAACTATATGTAGCAATATTTACCAATAGCGCTAAACAAATTAACATACATTTAAGCAAGGGTTGAAAGATAATGAAATGTCAGAGCAGAAATGCTATCAAAATGCTTACGAAATCCAATTGTGATAAAAATATGAGAGAAAATAAATCTGTGTGTCTTACAAAGGTTAAAATTATATAGAAAGCGTTCAATGGTTGTAGATACATGTTTTGTAAGTTTTTTAAAGATTTTATTAATATAGATAGTTTTCAGTTATTATAAGTGTAAATTTACGATCATCAGCACATGTATCGTTTTTTGGACATGTTTACATACATATAACAAATAAAGGTACAATACTGAAAATAATGTCTTGAGAAATTCTTTTCATTTTTCTTGGCAGTTTGATGTATAATATTGTCATATGAAGCAGTTTATTCGCAGTTGTAATGGGTAAAATGCATCTCTTTCTTAAAGTTCATTATGGCAACCAATTTTAGAACAAAGTTATGTCGTACGATATTTCACATGACTTCTGAGAGTGTTCTTTTCAGGGGGTTTTTTTAGCTACATGTATATACTGGTATTGTTACCATCCTGTTTCATGGTTAGGTCGTACGCGATATAACAGGCTAAAGCTCACTAACTTCCTAGAATATCACTAAATCATATCGATAGAGGTTGCTAGGATCCTTGCTCATGGTTTTCATACGTCTTTGCTTTTCCTGTAAATGATTAAAAAAACATTTAGCCTAACAAAAGAAATAAAAAATACGCGGGCTTTAATGGTCATCGGAGTACGATACAGCTCCAAAAAGTATCCATCGAATGTCAAGATTAATTTAAAATAATTTATGGAGAATTCAAATGGATTGGGTAACAGGCAAAGCCTATGTAAACCCTCTCCAAAGGAATGTCAAGATTAAGTAATAAGTTATGCAAGTGGGGGTGGGGTGACCCAAGGGATACTATACTCTGTTCCAAGATATCCTCTATTACCTTTTTGCTTAATAACTCGATATTTATAAATACCTCAGGGTTTAAACCATGTTCATTGAAAAAAAATTGAAACAAATTCCAAGATTTCTCTTTTGAAACGCCCCCTCTTGCTTATCAGGTTTCAATACACGGCTAAAAAATATTATGTCTACGGGGATTTTGCATTGCAACAGACATTGAAAGTACCCGGATGATAACGTTGAAAAGTTGTGCGAGGTATTCCGAATGGAGAACATATGTCAACATTTCCCATTATAAATATCCGTAAGAAAGATGTTTTCGATCCTGTGAATTTTTTCGAGTGAAAAATGACAACGTGTCCATGAAGATATCTTGGATATTTTCCCTTTCATTAATTTCAATTGTACTTCTTTCACAGGTATGTCCAAATGTGACAGCACAATAACTTGGGACAGACTATAACAGATGTTTTTGACACAGGGATAAAAAAAGATTGAAGATCTGAACATTTTTGATCTGAACATTATTTTTGACAAGACATATGACAATTATTGAAAAAAAACCCATATAGGATTCTCGAAGTCGATGGGAATACCAGAAGGGCAATATCCGACTCATCAATTAATTGGTCATGGAGCAAGGTTAAAAAGCTATTGGTTAGGATGGGATTTACGTTCAATTTTTTTATCAGTTTAATTGATGTGTAAACTTAATGGGCGAACTTTTTACCCAGGTGGTGGATCTCAGATGAGGGCGAGGCTTTAGTTACATGTATACGGGTGTGAATGCCTTCAGTCCAGGGCATGCAGCTCTCATCTCTAAAGAGAAGTTTTGGTCTATTCAGAAATGGGGGTGTAACAGATGCCTCCGATACCTAGTATTCCAATCAACTTCTATTGTCACAAAAGTGATAAGGTCTATAAGGAACACCACCCAATTAGCTGAGCCCCACACCAAAGAGGCATACATTTTACACTTTTGGTATAAGCATTCCTCCTTCCTCCTCATCATAGTAATACACTCAGTTTGCCAGCTACATGACAAGGAGTAGAGAAGAAAATTCCTAGTATTAGCACTTAATAAACAATAAAGCCCTGCCCTATCAATTGAGCCCCGTCTAAGAAGTTATAAATTTCACAACTCTGGTAGAAGTTTTCTTGTTTAACATATCAATGGATTAGTTTACCTGCTATATGTACAAGAGAAGAGGAGTAAATTTCAAAATGATAAATTCTATCATTTTCATTCTATGATCAGTAAACCTGCACAAGCATCGAAAGCTCCCACAAGGTTCGTGAATTTTACGTTGGTAGAACCCCCCCCCCCTTCTCTTCATCATTTCTATGTACCTAGTTTGCCTGCTTGGTGCAAACTTTAGATTGGAACAAATCAGTTTCAATAGTTTAATGTATTGAAATAGAACTCCTAATCAAAGGGGCATAACTTTTAAATTTTTGGGTAGAGGAAACGATTATAATACTGACAATATACACTGTATTGAGTATAATATGAAACCAATACCAACCAAAAATTAACTTCATATGAACTCAAGTACTAGTACCGGTAATAAAAAATCTGAAACAAAGATTAAGTATCTACTACACATATTAAACAATCGCTGATCTTACCTTTCATAAAATTAATATTTGCATAATCTTTGACTTTCGTATCCGGTTTCTTTGGCTTTTTTGGTTTTTCATTTGCATATGTATTTTTATCTTTTTTGTTAAATTTGAGTTTGTTTGCGTCTGTGAGAATTTGGGGTGTCTCGTAGAGTGGAACTTGAGGATGCTCTGCCGTGAAGGTGACGTATTTGCCGTCCGACGACTTGATTTCACTGTTTTCATACAAAACTCCGCCGTCATTTTGTTTCTTTTGCTTGTATTTCTTGCTAAAAATGGTAAATAAAAAACACCATTGTCAACTGCAATAGCATAACTACATGTACTATCAAGATACAAAGATACACTCTTGCGTAGTGAATTTATAACTTTGTGTGTGATTTGGATACTTACTCAACCGATGGGGTAGGGGGACTGGGAGCATTAATACCTGGCGATGAATCTAAGAGAAAATAAAACAGGGATATTAATACAAGTTCATGTTCAAGTTAAGTTTATTCGCTCAAACCAAATATATTCTTACAAGAGGGACAACTATACAGGATGAACAAAGATATAAATTGTCAGATTTACATACAGCCATACAGGGAAAAGGATAGTAATTAAAAGACGTTTGTATTTATATTAATAACAGAAGCCCTATTTGTATAACAATTACGGGTTAGCAATACAGAGATAAAGTTTTCAATTTATCTGCCTTATTATCACATTTTTTTGGAATGATAGGTTACTATACAATATATGGATTTCAAGTAACGACTCATAACTTCATAGAAATGACCTTTTGATATTTTTTTTGTTCACCAAAGTAATAGTTTGTTTGAAATCAGAATAAAAACAACACAAGTTGTTGTTTTTTTAAATTATTCGTAACGCCAAACGGAGACAATTTAATGAGCAAATACCTTTTTTAAATTTTCAAAAATAGAAGATAAAGTATGTATTGTCCTAAGAAGTTAGTAAACGCCTTAAACTTCGTACCTTCATCTTTCTGTATGGTGAGTTCCACATTCATAGGATTTACCTCCCCTCCGACGTATTCGTTTCCAGTTGGATTCAACGCATTTGCAGATGGTAGAATAAACAACCTACATTTAAATATTTTAATTTTCAATTTGTCAATCTGTAACGAATTTATACAAAGTTATTTACACATAGTAAAAGTCCTTTATCTATCAGAACTTACGAAGCGTGTCTTTCTTTATATACCTTCTCCCTGGTCTTCTCTTTGAAAAAAAAATATACAAGAAAATTTAAACAATATTAATCTTCATTCATACATGTAACTATACAGTTATATTGCAAGTATGCATATCATAAATCTGGTCATGACATTTTTTAAATTAGTTTTATAACATTTTTTTTCAATTTACAATGTTCAGTCACATCTAACCGAATAACGCTTCCCGAAATAAAAACAAAAATCAATACATTCGTCTCCGCCTGCATGCGTTATCTTGAGCGACAGATGCGTCTGGTGAGTTCCGGTGAAGTCCGTGTTATCCTGCAGAAAATACTGAACTTGTTCAGCACTTGGAACGGACTCCACCGCACTAAGGGGTCCGCTTAAAGTACGGTAGAAAAACGCGATTTGTTTGGAATCTTCGGGGTTCATGTCCTGTACTTGACCAGTCAACCTTCGTTAACGTCGACGTCCGTTGGACCCGAGTCGAAATGTGCGGCTACCAGCAGTGTCCTTCTTCAGCGGCGTGTAAACATACATATGTCGCAGTTTTCTCATTCGTGAGAGATCTGTTACAAGTGTTATCCGGCAATTTGTGATTGATGGGGCATTACAAAACATACAGAAGATATTAACGTTTAGTAAAAGTTTATCATATAATTTCAATACTCACTCAGATTATAGTACAGAAAGACTGCCACACCCAGGCAAATAATACCTAGTACTAGAAACAAGGATCCCACTACTATCAGAGCGGTTGGTGTCTCCGATTGGTCATCAGTTGAACCTGAACATGAAACAGATATACAGGTATACTACATTCTGATAAAAATATTATTGTTTTCGTTTTAAAAAAATATTCTATACACAACAATGTTTAGATATGCAGCTAGCAACAACACACACCAACTTTTAATACAGCAAACAGGCAAAATACAATATATACGTACATCATGATTCTAGATTAAAATTAATACATAAAAATAATTTACTGACAGTAAACCTAAATTGATTAAAAAAAAGCATAAAAAATTGAAAAAAAGCAACTTATAATAATAACTTTGTTAACTTGTTACAATTTTGCATACTATTATGTAATTCTCTTTGCGCTTTACATAAGGTTAACAAATAAACTGTATGATTAAAGATAGATAGATAGATAGATAGATAGATAGATAGATAGATAGATAGATAGATAGATGATAGATAGATAGATAGATAGATACCATTTGAACCAGCAACATATTCCACGATCTCTGCACCCATATCATTCTTGACAAATGAAATATATCGACCCGGATGGCCAGTATTTAGTTTGGTTCTGAAAGGTAATATAAAATGAAAGAAAAAAAGAAATGAATATACTTATCCGAATAAGTTTCATCTGTAGATGGGTAGGTTACCAATAATGGTTCGTTTTACTTCCAGATTCTTTTAATAAAATCTATATATTTTTTGATATTCATGTAATTATTATAGATTCTGTAAAATAAAATCTATTATATCAAGAGTTTACGTACATGTAGCTTGGAATGCTGAATGTAATGTTGTCTTTAACAATCGCATAGGAGATTCTGTTTAATTCGTTGTTGACAGCAGTTTCCCCCGTTTGTCCTTCCATGATCCTGAACCAGTGAACCTCGGGGGAATATGTCAAACTTATGAAATCAACACTCAAGCTGAAATTGTCGCCAGATCTACTCACAGTTTTTGTCTTCATTAAAATCAAAGGAGGGGCTATGTATAAAAAGAGAAAAATGAAATAAAAATTAAATGAAATGAATATGATTGATCAATTCGTATAAAAGTACATATGTTACTAAGATACATGTAATAAACTTTTATGTGTATACGAATGATCTAAATGTAACTCTTGCTTATAGTCTTGACTAAGAAAATAATTTTTATTTTCAGTAAACATAACATTTTCCGACCAAGATATACACTAGTATTTGGAAGAAGAAAATATTCCTAAAATTAAGATAAAAATACAATTAATCAAAGCCAATCATTATTTAAAGAAATTAAAAAAAAAAAAAACACAGAAAAACGTCTCATATTTAAACTTCTTCAATTTGCTTGCTCTAGATTAAATGTCGATGCTATTTAAATGCTTACTTTTTACTTCTAAGTAGACTGAAGCCTCGACGATCGAACCACCAGTTTTATTTGTTATGTTATTGGTCACTCTACAGGTGTAGCTTCCTCGGTCTGTTATCGACACGTTTTGAATATTGAAGCTGATACTAGAAGAAGACGATTTGCTGTAGGGGATATTTCTAAGAGACGTTCCGTCCACAGAGTGGTCACATTCCCTGAAGGTATAGGAGGAGGGATTACCAGATACTGTTGCTTGAAAATAGAAACTGACGAACGTTCCCTCCTCAACTTGTCCTATGGGTGGCGAACGGTTCAATCTGAACTCGGGTGGATCTGGAGGGGAAAAAAATCACCGAATCTATCATTCCAGTCAAATTTCAAATTTTTTTCAAAACAAAAATAATGCCCACGTGCCTTCTTGTAAAGATGACAATGAACATGTATATTTTGGGGGACAAAAAATATATCAAATCCTTGGAAAAGGACTTCGATGTTCTGAGTTGTGCAACTTTTAATAAAGCTCAGAAAATCAATTATGTGTCTATAAGTCTTCGAAAAATATCCAAAATAGTTTTTAATCACACTTTAAGTCAGGAAAACTTCAGCCCAAGATACCAATCAAAGCTAAATTAATATTAGAAATATATCCGCTCCTCTACGATACGCTAGGCATGCATCTATCGTATATGAGCGGATATACATGTCTTATTTTAATTAGACTGTCCAAAATACATGTAGATGTATTGAATCACATGTACATAGAAATTATATATACATATAATTGAGAAAGCATGGGCAGAAATATAATGTAAACTTACATTGGACGTTGAGTCGGAAGCTCCCGCTGGAAGTTTTTGAACCAACCTTGTTGGTAGCGATGCATCTGTAAACCCCGTCATCATTTCTTCTTACAGAGCTTTTGTAAAAAAAACCCAAGCTTCCGGACGAACTGGTTGATCCATCTTTGGAAAACTTGTAATCACATTTAGGGTTACAGCTGGATTGGCATGTAATGTAGGGCGTCGAATTGTACTCGGTAACGTCGAACGTACCAGTTGTATTTATAACAGGGTTGTCAGGTCCATCTACACATATTAAATCGTGTTTAGCAATTCATAAGATCGGCATGCTTTATTGATAAAAATAGTTAAACGTACACCAAATGAAGCAATGTTGATTTTTTTCGGGGGGGGGGGGGGGGGGGGTGTTATCATATTTTTGTTCATATTTTCAATTCATTAGATGTGCCAGTTCTTTTAATTATCAAAGAAAATGCTTAATTGGAACTTTAAATCAAACGATCATACGGATTTTCGACAGTCTTCTGCAATTCAAGAGCTCTTTTGAAAGACTGTCCTTGAGCTGGTATCATTAGAAATCTGGGGAAGAAAGATATTAATGAACATACATTACCTATTTAGATCAAAAGTTCATGGTCGGCGAGCTGCCGTGTATACAGTAAGTAGAGCAAACTCTTCTTATACGTTTACAACAGTACTCACTAGTTAATTCATACACTTATTTACATGTACTAAAAATAATGTTTTTAATACTTTTTTCAAGGTGTAAGCGTTTTGGTGTAGTTTTTGGTTGGGTTGAATTGCAGAATTGTCTGGTCGATGTGTTTAAATGGTAGTTACGTATACATGCATTTTATTTCATTCAAATCAATTAAATGTTTATCTGTTTTGATATTGATTACGTGATTTGTTTGTACTTGTATGACACTAAATGACACATTCACATAATATGGTTGTCACAACTTTACAGGCAAACCAGAGCTGCAAAATGCCAGAGTTTCAAATTCCTAATTTGTAAAATTCGAAAAATGATTTTACGCAAAGTGACATATTCTCATATATATCAACAACAATAAGTATTTCAACACCCGGCAATTATTTTAACATAATATAAATGAAACAAAAGATAAAAAGAATTTTAACACATCGCTAGGAGGTAAACAATGAAATACTTGTAAATATACACAATATACATGCATGTAATGTATAATATGTAAGTATAAAGCATACAGGGAGATTACTCACAGTTTATATTTACGGTGACGGATACTGTCATTAACCCTGCATGACAGGTCACCGTGACAGTGTTCTTACTGGAACTGGTCGGCCTTGTAGGAATGTACGTAAAGCTGCTGGTTCCGTTGTATATAGTTGAATTACTAGAGGAGAGGCCTGTACTGTAACTCATGGTGACAAGGGTAGAGTTTGGGGCTGCGTTGTCCACTCTCCAGGAAAGACTTTGGTTTGTGCTGCATGACGAGTACGAGCAAAAAAACTGATGGCTAAAATCAACCTTTATGGTCAGGGGTGATGAATCAGATTGCCGTGGGCTGCAAGCATCTGTAAAAAAGAGAGAAGGGCATTCAAAACATACGTTAATTATAACCACTTTAAAATTGTATGTAACAATTAATTAAGTTTACAACTATGTACCTAACGATGTGAGAAGTGATAAGATTTGATCACTGGACATAGCTTTCGTTCTCTTTCGTTTTTGATAAAATCTGTTATGCATCCCGTAATTGAAATACACTCAGGCTATAGCAGAACACATGTATTGGGATATCGTGACAAAAATACGCATGTAAATGTACGACGATGGTCAATTTCAAGAATACATTAGTGTCTCCACATTAACATTTAAAAATACTATATCATATATTGACTGAACGTTCTGGAATCTCAACTAAAGGACAACTACTACTGAACAACTATGGCGCCCAACTAGCTTTAATAATCCCTCTTTAGAGGGTGTAACAAAAATACCAAAACATTAAGAAAACGAGGACACTTTAATGTAATATTAAGAATGACCTAAAAACCCTTGACTTGAATTAAGATGACAAAGTAAATACATGTATGATCACAACGGATGAGTCGGTCGTAAAAGATAAAAAAAATTACCAGGAACATGGCTCCCACTGCGTGTAAACATTGAATATGGAGTAGGGAAGAAAAAGGAAGAAAAATAGAGTGGATAACGCATTCCTTCCAAAAAATAGAAAATTCAAGAAAAGTTGTTGAATCCCAAAAGCAGAACTAAACCAAATGGACCAAATTGAGTATCGCGAAGTCAGGCTAGCGAATGTACTGAAAGGAGATACATGTACAGCCAACTTCCCGTTCTTCTAGTAAGACTGGATTATCATCGAAGGAGACAACAAGAAGAAGAAACTGAATCCAGCAGGGAATTATTTTAAAAACGCAGAAAAAGCGTTA
Organism: Magallana hongkongensis; assembly: GCA_016163765.1. Taxonomy (NCBI): domain Eukaryota; kingdom Metazoa; phylum Mollusca; class Bivalvia; order Ostreida; family Ostreidae; genus Magallana; species Magallana hongkongensis. The sequence continues at coordinate 52,427,920 of WFKH01011581.1, read as the reverse complement.
GTGCAGAAAATAGTAGCACAGGGAACGTGGGGGGTTGCAAGATTACATCATTGTCTAGCTTGTAAAAGATGTTAGGTCGGACTTGCATAAGTGAAATCAGCTTAGTATGGTTTAAAACATGCCAAAAGATAGAATTATATCAGTGAACATAGATAAAATCATAAACATGTAGCATAGTATGTCAGAATCCTGGAATTTTACCAAGAAGGAAGAAAAAAGCGAAAGGAAATTACTGCATGAGGCTTGAATCTTAAAAAAAAAATCAAGTCGTTTGTGTTCCTTCTCCCGAGTTAGTGGGCTTCTATATATATATATTTTTTTCAAATTTGCTATATATGTGGAATAATAATGTATCTCTAAACAAAAATTGCTCAAAATGTTCGAAAAAGTTTGGAACTTTAGATTTTCAGTTGGTCTGAAGGGGGAAAACCAACATTTTATAAAGATAGCTTTATTATATCGTACAAAAAAGTCATGTACAAGTAAGATAGACAAAAGGGTATCGATGAAGATATGAGGGAATTGCAGTTTTTCCATTTTTGAGATTAAATAAAATTTGCGGTATGACGAAGATTAGAAATATTGTGCTTTACATTGCATAATGAAACGACACAGACATGTGTACACAAAAGTAACAAACAATAAGCCTTATATAAGTCTCGAGCTCATGACCTGCGGTTTGTCATATAACCATTGACTTAAATTGTACAATAAGATATGATAGGATAACTAATTAAATGCCATATTCAGAGTCGTATCATCTTTAAAAAACAGTCACTTCGAGTTGAGGGCCCTTAGAATCTTTAAATGTTCTCTATGTGACGGTACGCCAAACATGAAAATATACGCACTTTAAGGGAGAATGAAATCTTTCAATGCACAGAAATTGTGATGAAGTGTAGTTACAATTCAACAACCTAAAACATATATGTATACAAATGCTTGTTTCCAGGTCCAAGTTGAAATGGTTTCACGTTATGATTAGAAATGATATATGGTCAGTGAAGCCTTTTAAAGTGTAAACATACACACCCCGGTCAGCCGTGGCTACGCTGATAACGCCTGGTGTGTGTATCTATCTATCTATCTATCTATCTATCTAACACTGTATGCTTGTAATCAGCGGGCTTTGTACTTTACCGTTATC
>WFKH01011581.1:52389277-52401034 GCA_016163765.1 Magallana hongkongensis | reverse complement strand
CCAACGGAAGACCCTATTGTTTTTGTTAGGTTTCTTTTTCTCTATTTTTCACTATTATTATTATTATTCTTTTTTTTCTTAACATTTTTCTTAAAACTCAAATATCTCAAATATGCTACAATGGATTTTTATGAAATTTTCACGAATAATACAAAGTATCAAGGTCTTTTATCATGTACATTTTTATTGATGACGTCACTTCCGGTCGGCCGTCATATGCGTTTTTCTTTTTGTAAAAAGTGATCTTGTCCTCCCTTTTTCTTAAAAACGATTAAAGATAGAAAATTGAAAGTTTCAGGAATGATAGATTTTTGAATTCCTAGGGCCGATCAGGTAAAACCACGATCGTCCGTCACTTCCGGTCCGCTCAAACAGCATTTTTGGAAAATTGTGTTTTAAAATTTTTTCAAATTAAATAATTTACATTTTTTTTTCCATCAGAATATGTTTTAAACTTATCAAATTTTAAAATGAGCAGGTCGTCCGTCACTTCCGGTCGTCACCGGAAGTGATTCCAAAATTTCGATTTTTGGAATTTTAAAGCATATACGTTTTGTAGACATTTTTGTACTGAAAACAAAACTAAAAACCGTTTTAAAATCGGACAACGCATTTCAGAGTTATTGAAGTTTAAAAATGGCCTTTTCCGGAAATCTTAATTTGGCAGTGTAGGTCCAAAAATTAGTTTAAAAGGGAGTTAATATAGCAACTCATACCAAATGTCAACATTTTAATTCAACCCTATCATTAATTCATAATCAAACGGAAGACCCACTCGTTGCTCGCAACGAGATCGTGTCTAGTTGTATTGACTGTTTGTGTTCTTCAGGTGATTACACCTGTTCAGCTGTGAATGTCGCTGGCTCAGATGAGGCAGAAGTATCCCTTCATATTGTTGGTAAGTCCAGGTAGAAAATATATTTTTTAAACAATCTTGTATGATTTTTTATTTCTATGTCAACCTGATACCTGACATACATGTAGCATCAAAGATATTGCACTCAGTTTCAAACACTTGATCATGATATAAATGTATGGTGTACATGTATATTTTGTTCATACTTAAAGGTCGAACATTTTTACCGGGTGGTAAATCTCAGGTGAGGGCGGGGCTTAATTTCTAGAGGTGTGAAAGCCTCTGGGACTTGCATTCTACCTGCGGTCGTGAACGCCACTAATCACTATACACAGGAAGCAAATATATACACAGGAAATAAATAATTAGTCAGAATTGGTCTTAGTTTGAATATCTTATTGTTCTAATGACCATACGAAGTGATTTTATGCGGATATGTATGTGTTGTCCGAATTTTCTCTAAGCACACGTGTTTAAAGCACAATTGAAAAAAATCAGTAAATTAATTCTACTTTAAAAATATAACTCAGTACATTGTGTTTAGCACTTGACATTGTTTAAGAAGTTAATTTTAACAAATATGATTGTATAAGAAAACCATACAATCAGTAAGGATGTGGAATGTAAAGGCATGCAGTCATTATACAATGCCAATTTATGGAGTTCGTTTTCCATGGAGTGACTTTTTAAGTGCACCAAGTTCCAGTTGAGTGTATTACCAGTAAATAAAGCTTTAGTAGCTCATAAGTTTGTTTTAAAAAGAAAATTTTATAGGATTTGGAGCTGCTCATGCATCTACACTGTACGTGGAGTTTAATAGGTCACATACATTCAACATGATTCAAATATAAATTTCGTAGTTTCAATTACTGAATAATTATTTTTCATAAACAGTTTTAATACCGGTAATGTTAAAAATTTAATTTTTAATTCCCGGCCTTTTAATATGTGACGGAGGATATCAAAGATAACGTTGTTAATTGCTAGTAAACAGATGTAAACAGACCTGGCCAGATTGTTTCAAACTTGATTGACAAGCGGCATCATTTTGAAGTTTGTACAGGTAAAAAAGGGGGCGTTTGTAAAATGTTCGGCCTTTAACAATAGCATCTTATATGATACCCTGAATTACAGAGCCTCCTCTACCACCTATCTTGTTGGATCCTATAGCAACATCCTCGACCTCTGTGACCTTGAGATGGGAACCGGTCACACAGAACTGGTACACATCGGTCACAAACTACATCGCCTACTACAAACAAAGGTAGAGTATCAGCGTATTACATTACCCTCATCCATTATAGCCCTATCTCTGAAAAGAAATATTAATTATTTACCATAATTTTGTATGACTCCATACTATGTTAACTACATAGTTTGTCTAGTATTTGACAATGAAATTATCATGCACAACAAGTAATAAATTTGAGTAGATTTGAGCAAGACTAATTTTCAGTATTTTATATGAATGTTGTGAATTATGTTTCTGTTGAATATCACCTGTATTTTTCAGAATTATTATTTTGCTATGAAAACATGATAAAGTATTTTATAACTTAAACCTTTAACTCCTCAGTATATAGTAAATAAGACAAAATAAATTCTACCTTAATAAAAAATGTTTGTACAATACAACACATGTAAAATGCAGCCCATATTGTATAGCCATAAAATTCACTTTGTCCACTCAATAGTCATTTTTAGTCTATTTGTACTGTTACCTGTAGTAAAAATCTATATTATGTAATTAGATGACTTGTTTCTCTATTGAATATTATCCTCCATACTCACTGAATCTACCCATGTTTACAATATATCTTGTTCAGTTGATCTACATGAATAAGCCATATTTCCCAAAAGAACTTAAACTATCAAACATATTTTCTGATGTACTTGCTGTCGTCAGATGGTTTGGAGTGGACATATGTTGAAATCTTCAGATAAAAGTAAAGTCAAACCTACAGTATATAGCTTGATACAAGATCTTCTGTGAAATATGATTCATGGTTTAATATATATATAAAAGATAATATATCTGCTTACAAAGCTTAAACTCATTATGTAATTAAATTGTATATGGATTTTTCTTGACGATTAAACTAAGAGTTTCAGGATGTCTTTTTAAGCATAAAACATGATTGCTGAGAGGTAATGAATTAGATTTGATGGGTTATATTGACTTTTGTTTGGTTTTTCTTTCTCTCTAATGTAATCTAGCTAACCTTTGCAGCATTTCTTTAGAATACTTGTATTAATATTTAATTCTTCAAATATCCTTATATCTTCTCTTTCCTTTTGGGTGCTTAAACTCTTTTTCTGCATCATATATATACTCGTACAGTTTTGTGTGGTCCGTTTTATAACGAAATTTTATTTGTTAAATATGGTAGTTTAACTACAGTATGTAGTACATGTAATTTGTAAATATACATTGCTATTGTCACATTGTCTAAATTAGCAATAAAAAGATTTCCATATTGCAGATAAATTCTATTTTAAACTGAAAAATTATGAAACTTCATTTTTAATAAATTAATGTCTAAAATGTTAAATTTTGAAAGAACTCTGAAAGAAATGTTAAAAAATGTGAATGTTTTGTGTGTTTTATTTAATGATACTGATTTTCAGAATTCTGTCTCCTTACATATGTATCAGAATTGACTATGTTTAAAAAAAACTATAAAATGTGCATTCTTGGTCATTTATTGCTTTATTCATCTCTTGTAGACATGAGGTGATATACACAAAGTATGATATAATGGCAGGCTCTAGTGAAGTGTCACATAACGTTCATAATCTACAGCCTGGAATGGAATACTTATTTGTTGTAACAGCCACAAACCAAGCAGGGGAGGGTGCAATGAGTAACAGCCGTTCAGCAAAGACACTTAATGCTGGTTTGATATGATTACATGTATTTAATACTGTATTAATGTCAAGACTTTACATTTCACTCTTTGTATATGTAACTACCCGATATATTTTTTAATCTTCTTGAAAATATATTTCACAATCTTTAGACCCCTCCAGCCCCAGAAATGTACGTTTAAGTAATGTACGGCCTTACTCACTCACCATAAGCTGGGAGATTCCACAAACAACCAATGGAATTATTCAGAAGTATCAAATATGGTATCAGATTGTCCATTCAAAAGAGCGTAAGTAGTTCTGATTACAATGAACAATTATGATTTTTTTCCTCTAATTCCAATCTTTAAAATCTTAAGAGATCTTCTTGCTCTACTTGTAGAACCAGGGAGGATCCTGGTACAGGCACCAACCATGTCCTACACTCTGACAGGGCTACTAGCTTACACTGAGTACCAGTTTAGTGTGAGGGCTGCTACAGTGGAAAATGATGTGGATCTCTGGGGAAACTTCTCCAACATGGCTGTCACCAGAACAGAAGCAACAGGTACTTGGTTTTATAGTGTTAAACTTAAAAGATGTGAATTTTGATGGCTAGTATGTACTTTTTTCTTTGAAAAGGGGCTGGTCAGTAAAAATTATAACATATACTTTTAATAATTCCATAATAATTTAATTAGGTTGTAACATTGTGTTTGATTGGCTAAACAAATTCATTTATATTGTATAACATAACTTAATTGCCTACTACACGATAGGACCCTTGTGCAAAATGTATTAATCCGCTAGACGTTACATTTAGGTTGTTTACAAATTAACATCATTTTTAAGGCGTCGAGCTAATGCTCGGCAGCCTTCTAGCGATCGTCTGGATTGGCAATCGTCCAAAAATTCATGCTCTGCACCGCCTTTTAAATGCGCATAAGAAATAAGTTCCTTAAAGTATTAAAGGTATTACAAGATTTTTATTCCATTTATTCAACTAAATTGTGTACAAAAAACCCAACTTTGCCTCCCTGGTTATTGACAACTCATTGCATAAGTATTAATTTGCTTAAATAAGAAATGGCGGATGAATACAATAAGGTGTAAAAAATCACTAAATATTATTTAAGTTTATCGCTTACATTTTAATTGGATACCATGCCCGATAGAAATAAAATTTGATGTGTAAATTTATTTTGTTATCGGGCACGGTCTCCAAAATAAATGTAAGCGATAAACGTATCTAGTGATTTGATGCAATAAATAAACACGATAATGCAGTTTAGATAACATGGATTTGTTTGTAAACAGCCATACCATAGGTAATCTTGTTTCAGACAGGAATTGAAATAAATAAAAGTATGTTTTATTATTATAATTAGGGACACACTGTTGATGTATTCAAGTTATGAACTGTGAAAATTGTTCAAAGACTGTTTAAAGCAGAAAGAAAATAATTTTTTTTTAACTTTGAAATGTCTTCGATTTTTGTAACCATGATGAGTTATTGTATTATAAACGCATCACTACCTGTTTTATACGGAAACTGATTTTTGTTTTTAAAGCAACACAAAACATAATTCATTTACTTTTTTATTCTTATATTATTTGATATACGACTATTATAGTCTGTCCCAAGATATTTATGCAGCACATTTGGACGATTTTTAAAAAAAATACACATACCTGTGAAAGAAGTGCAATTAAAATAGTTGAAAGGGATAATTTCCAAGATAATTTCATTGACACATTATATATTTCACTCGGAAAAATTCACAGGAACAAAAACAGATTCCTTACGGAGATTTATAATGGGGAATGTTTACATCTTTTCTCCATTCGGAATACACTCGGAATACATCGCGCAATTTTTCAACGTTATCATCCGGGCTTGCTGCAATACAAAATCCCCGTAGACATCACATTTTTTAGCATTGTATTAAAACCTGATAAGTTAACAGGGGCGTTTCGACTGAGAAATCTTGGAAATTTTTCATACTTTTGAATGAACATCGTTTGAACCCTGAGGTATTTATAAATATGAAGCAATTAAGCAAAATCTGAATTCAGGATATCTTGGGACAGACTATTGTACAAAAATTCAAATTATTGATATCATTCTATATAAAAGAAAATGTCAGCTCGACGCCTTTGTGGCTGTTCCGGCCTTTGATTTTTAATATCTGATTTTTATAAACCAATTTGCAGTTTATAAAGCGTAAACTGCCCTAAGTTGTTATATCATACAACATAGGTAGAAATTAAATTCATTCCTTAATTCCTAATGACACTGGTAAGCCTGATGGCCTCTGGGTTCTGAAAAGAGAATCTTTCACATCGTAACTATCCAGTACCTTCAACACGACTAGGGGGTCATTGAATTTTAAATAAATATGATAAGGTATGAAATAAATAATCTATAAGAATGCAAGGGATTTTTACCATGCCTCAATGTTATTTATAAGTAGTGAAGTAACTTTATTAAGTTTAAAGATGAGTGCATGGACCATCTATTGACCAGCCTTAATTCATACATGTAAATGAATTACAGTATTTTTAAATGATGTGTACTTTGTACAGCTCCCAGTGGGGCACCTACATCAGTTGAAGCAAAGGCAGTTTCATCAACAAAAGTGGAGGTGTCCTGGAAGGTAAATTTTTTTATGGTTTAAATTTTGAGGGAAGGCAATTTGGTTTGAGTTGCTTGTTTACTGATATATAGATGTACAAGAACAGATAACTAACAAGATTTGGTAACTTCATTTGATTCACTTGTAAAATTTTAGCCACTTCCTGACAGTCAACACAATGGACCAATGAAATTCTACCACATTACATACAAGTCAACCTCACCAACAGCTGGGGGTTCTGAGGTGGTATCTGTCAATTATACTGAGAACTTGGCAGTGATAGAGAACCTCTCCCCCTGGACAGAGTATGGCATCACAATACAGCCTGAGAATATGGCAGGGAGGGGGCCTTCTAGTGATCTGGTCATGGTGAAGACTCATGCTATAGGTTTGTATATATGTTATTCAATGTATATTCAAATTTTGTAACTTGTTTTCATAAGTTCTGGAATTAAAGAATATCATTGAAAATCTTTATGAATGGTTGTATGTTGACAAAAGACAGTCACCCATCTAGGCTACATTACAGTACAATTTACATAATCACAAAATGATTCATATTAAGAAATACATGTCATGTTAAAATACCAAACAATAGTGACAAAGTAATTTTCATATGAGTATGGATTTTAAGTGCATGTCAGTAATTTCAGTTCTTTGATTCTAAAGAGAATTTAGCATTTTCATTTGAAACTGTAACAACCTGTAGTGGTGACCCACTGTGAAGTATTTTGCAGTTATTTTATCCTCAGAATTGAATACACATGTATGTCTTGCTTACCCTTTCAGCTCCAAATGCTCCTCCAAGAAACATCAAATTAACAGCAGTTTCCAGCAGTGTAGTCAACATCCAATTCAAGGTTTCCCTGTTGTTGTTTTTTTTATACATGTACAAAAGCTTTCTAAATGACATAGTCATATACAATACAATGGGATATTTTCACAATTGGCTATTTATTTATGGAGATGATGATACCAAAAAAAAATTATTGTTATATGTTTTACATATTTAGAATTAGATGAAATTACCCCAAATTAAGCTTACGTGGATAAATATTTTTATTTAAAACATTAGAAAGGTCACTGTTTTAACTTTTTCACTGATGTATTTTGAAACTTTTTGACAGTTACCAGACCCTTCCTCCTGGAACAGTGACCCCTCAGGAATCGTGGTGGAGGTTCAAAAAGATGGAGAGAAAACGTCAAGGGAAGTCACTCTTCCTACTACCACAGGTTCCCTACCCTACAATATCAGGTGATTTATTTAAAGTTAAGGTATCCCAGATTCCCTGCATATTTTCATTGTTTTGAAATTGAAAAAATAAAAATCATATTACTTATATTAACATTTAGAACTGAAGAAAAAGAAAGAAGGAAATAAATTTGGTTAATGAATTATGTCAATTAAAAAGTTCTGAACATAAGTACAAATTCTTGAAGATCATATGGAGAAATATATATATCTATGTAGCAGATATTTAATTGACAAAACAATAACAAAGTTACAAATGAATTATATACTATGGTTTCAGTGACCTTGAACCCTGGACTCTGTACAATGTCCGAGTTGCCCTCTACACGTCCTTGGCGGTCAATGGGACAGGACCGTGGAGTGACTGGCAACTAGTGCAGACTCTTCAAGCAGGTGAAATACAGTTCAATAACATTCAGTTGGTTTCTGTAGCATTTATAATGCATGTAATGTTTTCCAGTATACATGCATTATAGTATTTGACTCTTTCTCTCTGCTGTAGTGTCTGACAAAGTTCGATCTTTTGGTTACCAAGCAACTCCAACTAGTGTTACTGTGTACTGGTCCCCTCCTGTCAAACCAAATGGAGTCATCCAGTTCTACTCAGTGAAGCATTACCCTTTACCACAGACAGACAGACAGGGTGGTCTCTCTGATCTAGCAGCTCTCTACATGAGCCCTGTGCCATATCCAGAGGTGTACAATGCCTGTGAGATACTCAGTGAACTCAATGTCTCAACATACTCACCAATGGTGGATTACATTTTTGATGCCATCTCCAGAGATTCTGTTCTATCTCGTATTCATTTGGATCTAACTTTCAATGTTACTAGTCATCACTTTCTTTCAAGTAATAACACAGATGAGGTAGTTATTAATCAGACTGTGGATATCATTGCTACATCTTTAAACCACCTAAATATAGCTACCCTGAAATGGATGTCTGACTGGAATGTTCCGACATTGGATCTTTGTTCTGGATTGCTTTGGGTTAGAGATAGTGAGTACCCATATATATGTATTTAAGACATGTGTTAATTCTTATGAATCATCATACATTGAAAATCATTAGAAAAGGGTAACATGAAATATTTAAAAAAGCTAATTTTTGCTGTTTGCATACAATGAATGTTTTCATTTCCAAGATCTAGTATCCCAGAATACATCAGAAACACGCACTGTCCTCGAGGGCCTTCAGTCTTCCACAGAGTACATGGTGGGAGTATCAGCTGTAAATTCTATTGGAGAGGGCATTACATCAGTTCACTCTGTGAAAACAGGTACTTTTCAGATAGTTACTGTGGAATCATGTTAACATGATTTCATGGGTGACCATCTCCTTAAAAAGATAACACCATGGAATCATTAGAATTTGGGGGATTTATATGGATTTAGTGGGTCACCCTGACACCAAGGAGTATAAAACCTTAATGAATTATGAAAAAAAACAACAACAACACCCCCCCCCCCCCCCAAAAAAAAAAAACCCCTAGTGTTACTTTAGCAATCATACAAGTAAATCATCGAAATTGTATCCTAATTACTCATCCTGAACTTATGAAAAACTGGCAATCAATGAAAATTGGCCCAATGATTTCTCATGTTGTGCAAACAAACAAGTTCACAGTACAATACATGATACATTCTGTACCAGTGGTTTTTCTATTTTTAGATTCTCCTCCCCCAGGACCACCCCCACCAGAAACCACAGAGACAGTCACCATGGAAACCACTACCATTGTCCTTGCTGACCCCCAGCCCCAGGGCCAGGAGGAGGACAAGCTGCCCATCTACTTGGGAGGAATAGCAGCTGGGGCAGTTCTTGTTATCTTCATACTGGCCCTAGTTCTTTGTATCTGCATTAAGCAAAGGCAACGACAAAATCTAACTGACTATGGGAATTTTGGTAAATTCAGCACTTAAGTTTACTCGTCTGTCTGTCTGTCTGTCTGTTCTCTCTCTCTCTCTCTCTCTCTCTCTCTCTCTCTCTCTCTCACATACCATTATTGTAATTTTTACATGTATGTTACATATAAAACATGTATCACAATTACATAATCTTTTTTAGATGCAAATTCATCAGAGGCAAAGTTTGGAGAAATGCCAAGAGAGAGATCACCAAGGTACAAACAATAAGTCGTGGACAGTGGTATTGTCAATAAAATGTGTTGTGACATACATGTACATTACATGTATTTTATTTGAATTAACATTTGATTTCATAGATTGATATCAACTCAACAATTAAGTTCATGAAAACTTGTGTTCAAAGAATATTGATAAAGCCACAATAAGGTTTAAGCTGAACATGATTCATAAAAAGTATTGTCCGTCATGTTTCTCTTTTCTTGCCCCTATCCCTACAACACCTATATAAGCCACTTAACAATTCAAAGTATTTTGCTGTACAGGTCTCTACTGTATGGACATACATCTAACATCGCTGTTACTCAGTCCTGACAAAATTATCAAATTTTGCACACTTATTCCAAGCCAGGAGAAAAGTAACAGTAAATATAATGGTCAATGCATTATTATAATTTTTTATACCAGTAAAAATGTACATAGTACAAGGAATAGAAATCCAAGGCAACATAAGGAATTCTACATGTCGGCAACAAGTTTCAGATGTGCAATCGGGTGTAACAAAAGTGAAGGGTTTATTTTCTCGTGCCCAATTGCCTCAGTATGAGTCATGTTCAGCTTAACATTATTACATGTAATACTATGGTTCCTCAATATTCATTGAAAATCATTTTTGTTCAAATTTTGTTGTTGAGTTGATCCAAAATGTATGAAATTTGAAATTAAGTAAATGTTATTCAATATAGATTAATTGGTAGAACCATGCATTTAATAAAATAAAGTTATCAAAATTTACATTAAAAATTAAATACTAATGAAGAATATGGGGTTACATTGCTTTTTCCATCTGTTACATCAATTTGCAGTTTCAGTTCTCGCACACAGGTGCCTCTCGTTCCTGTCTATGACACGTTAAGCCATGATTGCAAGTCTTTCATTTGTTTTTCTTTTATTCAGTATGTCCACCAAAGCCTCTGAAGATAACAATAATAGAGACAACAGATTGTCCACCTCCAGAATCCACTTCCTGGGAGATGCAGTCAAGTATGGCACCAGCTCAACTGTGTCAGAAACACAGGTACAAACTAGGTGGTGTTTGTAGATTGATCTGCCTGCATGCACAACATGAAATTAAATTTTTCACATTGTATGGTACATGTATTACATGGAATCCCTAATCAATGATCAGGGATAAAAAAAATTCACAATTATCGAGATAAAGATTGCAGCATTTTACACATTATCAGTGCATGATTCTTTTTTAACGGGGCCGAGTCTAAATATTTCTTCCCTACATATTTTGATGAAATTTTTTGCATATAGTTTTACTACTACATGTATATCAATTATTTTAAGATCAAAAAATAATTTATGTACCACCCCAATTTCCTAGGGAGTCGTCTCAAAAGTTAACACTTTTTACTACGGGACCCTATGGAAATTTGTTGAAAAAGCGCTAAATTTTCAAGTTTTCCTTATTAGCTCACCTGAGCTGAAAGCTCAAGTGAGCTTTTCTGATCACATTTTGTCTGTCGTCCGTCTGTCTGTCTGTCTGTCTGTCTGTCCGTAAACTTTTCACATTTTCAACATCTTCTCCAGAACCACTGGGCCAATTTCAACCAAACTTGGCACAAAGCACCCTTAGGCAAAGGGGATTCAAATTTGTGAAAATTATGGACCACGCTCTTTTTAAAGGGGAGATAATTGGCAATTATTGGAAAATTTTGAGAAATTTTCAATAATCTTCTTCTCAAGAACCATTTGGCCTGGAAAGCTGAAACATATGTGGAAGCATCCTCAGCTAGTGTAGATTCAAAATTGTGAAAATCATGATCCCCGGGGGTAGGGTGGTGCCACAATGGGGAGTCAAATTTTTACATAGGAATATATAGAGTAAATCTTTAAAAATCTTCTTCTCAGATACTAATCAGCCAGGAAAGCTGAAACTTATGTGGAAGCATCCTCAGCTAGTGTAGAATCAAAGTTGTGAAAATCATGATCCCCGGGGGTGGGATGGGGCCACAATGGGGGTTGAATTTTTACATAGGAATATATAGAGTAAATCTTTAAAAATCTTCTTC
>WFKH01011581.1:52378751-52389267 GCA_016163765.1 Magallana hongkongensis | reverse complement strand
TTCTCAGAAACTAATCAGCCAGGAAAGCTGAAACTTATGTGGAAGCATCCTCAGCTAGTGTAGATTCAAAGTTTTGAAAAGCATGACCCCCGGGTGTAGGGTGGTGCCACAATGGGGGGGGGGTCAAATTTTTACATAGGAATTTATAGAGTAAATCTTTACAAATCTTCCTTTCAGAAACTAATCAGCCAGGAAAGCTGAAACTTATGTGGAAGCACCCTCAGCTAGTGTAGAATCAAGATGTGAAAATCATGACCCCTAGGGGTAGGGTGGGGTCACAATGGGGATCGAATTTTTACATAGGAATATATAGAGTAAATCTTTAAAATCTCTAAAACTAAGTAGCTAGGAAAGGTGAAACTTATGTGGAAGTATCCTCAGGTAAGGACTAGGTAGATTTAAGTTTGTTCAAATCATGATCCCCGGGGGTAGGATGGGGTCACAACGGGGAGGGGGGAGGGAGACAAATTTTTGACATAGGAATATATGGAGAAAAATCTTCTACAAAACCATTTGTCTAGAAAATCTGTAACTTTAGTAAAAGCAACCTTGGGTAGTGTAGATTCAAATTCGTTAAAATAAAAATCTTGAGGAGTAGGGTGGGGCCACATTCAGGATCCAATTTTACAAAGGAAAACATTTTTAATTCACAAAAACTAAAATGTTATAATATATATGGTTTTACTTATATGCAAACATTTTGCCAATTTGTGATTCTTTAAAATTGTTAAGACTTTTGCCCCTGGACGATTCTTGGGCCTCACAAGGGGTTCAGAGTTTGATGTAGGTTTATATCCCATGTATAAACAATTGTCTAGGATCTTGTTGAGAACTGCGATGCTCAACATGTGATATGAATATAAAATCATCCTGTCAAAAAAGGGACTTGATTATAAACATAAGAATATCTACATGTATTACTACATTGTCCAGATATTTTGTATTATGTCGATCTCCATTAAGCTGATTTTATCATGCCTATTGTTGCTCAGGTGAGCGATGTGGCCCATGGGCCTCTTGTATTTTTTTATTTCTGCCCCAGGGATTTAACTGATGCATAAGTGCCATTTTAGCATTTACCCTATCAAATTCATAAAATCACAATTTCTCCACTAATGAACGTTACATTTAATGTTAATTTTGTATAAAAACACCATTCAAAAGAAAGTTATAACTTTGCACCTACGACTGCATGAAAATAAAAAGATGCGCAAAGTCATGTGCACTCGAACTGTACTCGGCCTCGTTGAACATAGGTTTTACCTTTCATTTGATTTCTAAATCCTTTTGGAAGCTTTTGAAATGCTTAACTTTCTAAATCATTAAGATGTCAACCCAATGTTATACATGTATCCAAAAGTATTGAAAGGGTGTCATTTATTGGCATTTAGGAGAGCAGGTGTGTGTAGCATATTTATGCAAGCTATTTTATACATACAGTTAATCATCTCAATACTAGATTTAACACAAATATTGTGACCCAACTGTGTAAAAGGGTTCAGATATGGCAGTACATAAGTATTTGTTTCATATTACACCCAATATAAGACACAGACATACAAGTCTTTCTGTCCATGAAGTATATGACTATTTTTTGGTTGAAATCAGCCATCTTGTTTCCAGGGCTACGGACATCTGAAGGAAAGTCAGTCTGTGGCAGCCTCCTCTACATTCCCAGGAATCAGAATCCACAAGTCCGAGGAAACTGGTGAGTGTCTGGCAAATGCAATATCATCCATAAAAGGTTTGTTACTGATTGTCTACCGAAATATGTTGGGTCATTAAAGATTATAGAAGACGAGGCAAAGCCAAGCCGTTTGTGGACTTTAACAACATGACGTATTTTCGTACACAGTCCATAGCAAGCCTAATAAGTGTTTTGTTTTTATCAGAAACCAAAAAAGATTTGTTTTTTAATAAATTAAAGAAATATAACAAAAAAGATGATAAGTCCACCATGGTGCCATCCATAATTTGCTACTAGCTGTCTATAGAAATATAGACAACAATCACGTGACATGTTTTATCCAATGAGGCTGTGTCATTCTTGTCATTTATTTGCTGTAGTGTTAATCTTGATTTACTTAAATAAAGACCAAGGAACAATTCCTTTTCTAATTATCGTTTACATGCCACAGACAACATAATTATCTTCGTATCATGATTATGGATTTTCGACTTTTTACAACTTTTGCTTGAATGAATATAGATATATAGATGGTATATCAGTGCTAATGTGGATTGACCATATTACATGCACTTTTATCAGTTCATGACAAGAATAAGATAACTGAGGTTATTGATTTTGTTGATACATTTTTATTTGTCACATCAACTTTAGCTAGCTTCTGATAGCTTAATTGATACACTGTTCTTGTTCTGTTCAGGTATTGAGAACCCGTCCTACAGAGGGGGTGTGTCTGACCCTGGGGGGGAGTGGCGCCCAGAACAGGAGTCCATCTGTGTGTCTATGGACCTCTCCGCTGAGGAAGTCTACTCCAGGGTAATTGGCTCTAATAGTCCTGTTAAACTGTTAAGAAAAAAATTTGCACATGTAAATAGACCATAGGCGCTTGATTTTATTGTACCTTTATTTTTGGTATTAGATTCCAAGCCTTCTTGTAAAATGAATATACATGTATGTGAGGAATATAATTTTGATTCATTTATACCGTAATACGACTACATAGAGCCTAGCTGTGCTTATCCTTACAGTTAAGCAGAAAAAAAAATCTTGGCACATAATCTCTATCTCTTACATACTGTAAATTCCTTATTTTACGCAGGTACTTGATTTCGTGATTCTATTGTTTTGTATCAAATCGCAAGAATATAAAATCGCGAGGACCATTTTTTTCTTATAATTTACTATAGTACAAAACTGTCTAAAAATAAAAGCGAGGGTTGCTTCTCGCGATTTTACACGGATATTAATTCCTCGCGTCTAATTAGGAATCTACAGTATTGAGTACTGAGTATTTTTTAGAACAATTTTCAGTGTGATTTAATTCCTCTTAAAAAAAAAATTTGGCTTACTTTGAAGGCATCCACATTAAAGAGAAGAGCTCAATTGAAGTCCGAAAATGCTGAAGCAATAGCTGTGATGCGTAACAGTAATCTGCCCCTGGGAATCAATGACACTGACTCTCTTATTCCTAATGACTCCGTGGTGGTCTATGCAGAGAGAACAGCTCTGTAGCAACAAAGTTGTAGTATTATTTATAGGTATTTTGAGTTTATACCAAAGAGATTTATTTTAGCTCACCTGAGCTGAAAGCTCAAGTGAGCTTTTCTGATCCCTTTTTGTCTGGCGTCTGTCAGTCTGTAAACTTTTTACATTTTTGGCTTCTTCTCCAGAACCACTGGGCCAATTTCAACCAAACTTGGCACAAAGCATTATTGGGTGAAGGGTATTCAAGTTTGTTAAAATGAAGGGCCATGCTTCCTTTCAAGGAGAGATAATTTAATTAATGAAAAGAACTATATATGATATGAGTCAAATTTGGCCCCCATAATTCACCATTTTTTAAAGTGTTTCAGGTACATTAAATTTTTATGTTATTTTTTAAGAAGAGTTGATATATAAGAGATATTTTTCACCCATTTATTTGCACTCACTGGCAGTATATAACATCAAAAGTGACGCTATTTTTATAATTCAATCAAAATCAGTCAAAAATTGACAATTTTTTTTTTATCTTTTTTCGAATGGGAAATATAGAGTGACACTTTAAACAAGGAAAAAATTTTTGTCGCTATTAGTTTTGGATAGATACATCTCTGATGAAATATTTTGTTTGTTCAAGCATGCGCTCAATGTTTTTAGAAATAAAAACTGTTTAAAAACGGCGTTTTATGCTAAAAATGGGAAAATGGTGGGAAAAGGTTAACTTTATGATGTCATATTTCTAAATTGTTGGCATTTGGATCATAATGAAAATTATGAAATTACTTTACATGTATTTCTGTACAAAGAATTACAGTAAAATGATGTTCATTTTAGGGGGCTATTTTAGGCTAATATCTTGTTGGTATTTTTCAAAAATCTTCTTCTCAAAAACCATTTGGCCAGGAAAGCTAAAACTTATATGAAAGCATCCTCAGTGTAGATTAAAATTTGTTCAAATTGTGATCCCCGGGGTAGGGTAGGGCCACAATGGGGAGTCAAATTTTTACATAGGAATATTTTGAGAAAAATCTTTAAAAATCTTCTTCTCAAAAACCAATTGGCCAGACAAGCTGTAACTTGCGTGAAAGCATCCTCAGGTAGTGTAGATTCAAGTTTGTTCAAATCCCCGGGGGTAGGATGAGGCCACAATGGGGCATGGGAGGGGAGGGGGGTTGAATTTTTACAGAGAAAATTTTGGTTGTTTTCAAAAACTCGAATGTTATAATATATGGTATTACTTATATGCAAGCATCTTGATTCTCAATTTTTTAGGCTGTGGACAATTCTTGGGCCACACAAGGGGTTCAGAGTTTGATGTAGGTTTATATTTATATGTACAGTTGTTTAAGATCTTCTTGAGAACTGCATTGCTAAATATGTGATATGACTAGTAAATCATCCAGTTTTAAAAGTGTCTCAATGTTTAACAAAATCTGGAGAAAATTTTAAAAATCTTTTTTATACAGGATCTATTTTACTACATTGTCCAGATATTTTGTGGAAGACTTCATAAAGCTGATTTTATTATGGCTATTGTTGCTCAGGTGAGCGATGTGGCCCATGAGCCTCTCGTTTTAGTTGAAATTTGAAATTTTTGTTTTATAATGGTGTCATGCAATTGACATAGTGTCACTTCTGAGTGTTTTGCACTTGAAAGTTTATAGTTTATATACGAGCCACATCTAGGTCATTTAATTTTGTTTTAAAAATTGAGTTTATACATGTTAGCGTTTAGTTTTTTAATTTTGTTTTAAGAATTGAGTTTCTACATGTTTAGTGTTGTAATTTATTATAGAGTGGATGTTCACTTACATAAATGTATTCACAATAACATATTTTCAAAGTACCAGGTACTAGACTAGTTTCATATGGATCTTAAAATGAATACATTTTAGCATCCATTCATGTACATTAACTAGTATTACCGGTAAATTGATTTTACAATTTCATAATTTTTGTTTAACTTAAAAAAAAAAAATTGTACATTGTACATGTATATTTATACAAAACATTCCAAATTTTTTAATTGCTTAATTAAAATATAATAGCAATGTTGTGTACCAATTTAACATTACAATCAATCACTTTAATGTATCTTTTCCTTTTGATTACATGTAGTACATGTTTTACTAGCATGTATTAATGAATGATAATAAAATATTCAATTTACCATAATTAATTCATAGCCACTTACTTGACGTATATGTAGATGTTCAGAATATGCATTTCTGTCGTTCAGTATTGCTTATTTTTAGCCATATTACAAGGCGATACATATAATTTACAGCATGCTGATTGAACATAATATGTATTAACATCGAGGTTTGATGTGTGAATTTAAATACTCTGCGATTGTGATTATGAGAAGTTCTGGGGATTTTAATACCACTATTTGGCTGTAGTGTTTTAAGATTTTTACAATTTTACGCATTTGCCATGTTCTTTATTTTAACACAGAGGACATCAGTCGATGTACTTGTTGTTTTTATAAAACGGCATCAGTGATCTTTCACTGTTCACGAGAAATACAGTTGCATTGCGACATTCGTGTTTTCTTTTTTTTTCAGTCACAGTAATACATGACTTATTCACAAAACTCTTTACCTGTAATTGTACAGCCTTGTCCAACTTTTGAAAATAAACTTTGGAGATTTACTGGTTGTTATACACTGAGAAAAGCTACGGTACTCAAAACTAAACTAGATATATTTTAATCCTGCATAGACTTTTAATGAATACATGGGATGTGTTAGTGCTCAATGACAAGAAAATGATAGTGCTTAATGCACATAACAGGAATATGATACATGTATATTAAATGCATATTTTGCACAAATTTTAATGTCTCCTTCTCGAAAAATTAAATGAATGACAGACATTATTTATCATGATTCATGTTTATTTTAATAAAAAAAAGATATGAGTAATGAAATATATTAATTACTAGCTACCAGTATCAAATGATTCAAGAATATACAACATAACAAATTTATTTTAACATATTGTAATTCATCGCATCGAACATGCATGTAATTTGCATTGTAATAAGTTATATCTGCATTAATAACATTCATGTAGCATAGTATCACAAACTGCCATTTAATCTGAGACAGTATCAGATTGACTATCCTAGCTATTGGCTTGTGTCAGCAATTCTCTAGATATGATTACTCTCTGAATCTGGGCTGTTCCTTCATAGATCTGCAAATATATGAATAAAGTATTAGTTTAAATCAAAATCAAACATTAAAGGGTATAAGGGCCAAAATTGAGAACCTACCGGTATTATATACAATATGTATAATGAAGAGCAACCAGGTAAAAAAAATACAGTCATTACTTGGTGGTCATTTATATCATATGATTTAGACATTTTCAAAGCATGCATGAACATTTACCTGATAAATCTTTGCATCCCTCATCAGTTTTTCAACTGGATAATCAGAATTGAAACCATTTCCTCCAAACACCTGCAAATATTACACTTTCTTTAGCATGGTAAGTATCAACAAACTTGTCTTGCACCAATGCACTAGAGAGAAAAGTAAAATTCAATTGTCAGTTGTAACAACCTGCATGCATCAATGCATGTGTAAATATTGGAGTACATGTAGTTTGTCTCTTTTACCTGTACAGCATCAGTGGCACATTTGTTGGCAACATCCCCAGCCAGAGCCTTGGCGATTGAAGCATAGTAAGTGTTCCTTCTCCCCTGGTCTATTTCCCAGGCAGCCCTCATGGTAGATAAACGGGCTGCCTCTACACCAATGGCCATATCAGCCAGGATAAAGGCAACAGCTTGGTGCTATCAGGTCAAACAAATAAGCTTCATAATATATCAGTGAAGTTTAATAAAGGCAGGGTATTTCATTGTAATTCTTTTTTAAATTCCGGTGCACAAATGACATGACAAGATAGAGGAAACAGCCAGTATTTTTCATATACAAAAACAAAGAATATGATGGATTAAGGTTGTTAATGCTTAAATGCTGTATATTAAACTAAAAGAGTACAGATGATATATGTACTCAGACAAGCATATATACATGTATATACATAAATTTGTACCTCACAGATGAGTTTTCCCATCGTTTTCCTCTCCATGGAGTATTTGGTGGCTTCCTCCAAGGCCCTCTGGGCCAAACCTACAGCCCCAGCAGCCACCTGCCAATACGAACAAGTCAATCAAACTTTTGCATGTATTTGGCAGTCTTACACAACTACCATGGAATTTGTAGTGCTGCGATAAGATTCCTGTCAATGTTACTGCGATAAGATTCCCTGTTATCATTACATACCGGCGGTCTTGTCTTGTCAAATGCTCCCATAGCAATCTTGAATCCCATTCCTTCTGAGCCCAATACATTCTGAAAATACATTTAACTAGTCAATAACCATACAAGGACCATAGCCAATATTTATAACAATTTATGTCCATTACTGCTTAAGCCAGACATTTCTGCTTAATGCTTGACTGTACACAGACCTCTGCTGGAACAACCACATCCTCAAAAGTGATTCCTCGGGTATCGGAAGCTCTCTGTCCCATATTCCACTCCTGAAATCACAGGACCAAAGTATTTTAATTTTTTATGATAGATTTTGATACGATTTTAATAAGATTAACAGTTTAAACAACTGGAACAAGTTACATGTACCATTAACCAATTGTCAATTCTACATATAAATTGCCAACCCTAATAACTTTTAATATGAATTGCAAGTTTTGTAACAAATAATATAAAAACAAAAGGGGTTGTGATGCATTTACATGTATCTCTTTGTTGATTTCTGAGGGAAAAATGAAGAATATTCAAATTAACAAATATGTAACATAAACAATCTAGGACTTGAAGTTGGCCCCTGACCTTTCTGCCCACTGTGATTCCGGGGGTGTCTCTGTCCACAATAAACCCTGTGAAGGCTTTGCCTGCAGATGTCTTTGGGTCTTCTGCTGTCCGGGCCAAAACAAAGTACCAATTAGCATGTCCGCCATTTGTGATCCACATTTTCTGGCCGTTGAGAACATATTCATTTCCTTTCTTGACGGCTCTGGTTTTGATCCCTGCTACATCTGATCCCGCCCCTGGTTCTGTCACACAGTATGCCTGAGCAAAGAATTAATTGACACCCCAACCCTCATCAAATGTACGTGTTATCTCATTACATACAGTATATTGGTAAATAGCAATAAAAATAAGAGACCATGAAAAGTGTGTTGAAGATAATTATTCCATATACAGACGGGATCCTAGTTTATCTATTAAAAGGTTGGTTGAAAGGTTATAGAAAATATCAATATTTATATTCTGATTTCACTTCACATTTTTAATAAAATGCCACAGTCGAATACATAAATAATATTATGTTCATGTTATCAACTCACACACATCAATGGCTCCTCTATCATACGAGTAAGGTATTTGTCCTTTTGAGCTTTGTTTCCAGCAATTATCACAGGCATTTGCTATGGATTAAAAATGTTGTACATGGGTACATGTATTTGATATAAAAAAACAAAACAAAACAGAAAACAGATTAAAGAAGTCTTTAGTTTATAGTCTATTATAATTTCTTCCTCTTCATAAGTTAAGGAAGCTTGGTGGTCAACAAATTAGCCATCAGATCTACCGGTACCTTAAATTTTCGGATATAATTTTTAAAAAGCTATATACTATTATTTAGTAAAGAAATATTCCATTTATTTTAGCTTTAAAACTTGTATATTTTCCTTTTCCTCTATCTTTATACAGAGCTCTTCTTCTCAAGGAGATCAGTATAGTCTAAAAACAGCCATGACCATTCAGCCCTATATAAGTACAATTTTTGTGGTATATGTAGTTACCCCTAATGAGTTTGCCTCTATGGCAGTCTGGATTCCTGTGCAGCCATAGGCCAGTTCTTCAGTGACCAGACAAGTGTCAAAGATTCCCAGGTCCAATCCTCCCTGCTCCTTGGGAATGTGCATGTTGATCAGACCCAGACTGTGGGCTTTCTTGATGATATCCCAGGGGTACTGGAAGAGATGACAATAATTTTAAAAAACATTTAATACCTTTTTTGACTGGTTTTGTTAAGATAATAAGAATGATGTTTTCTTAATTGTGCTTATCCACAACTTTCAAAAACTCCCTCAGTACTGAATATTTTTACAGATTTTGTTCATTATATAATCGGGAAATGATTTCCCGATTATATAATGAACAAAATCTGTTTTCTTTTATTTTGCTACATCTAGATATAGAGGATAAACTAAGTTTTGTTCTTTTGGGTTTTTTTTTTTTTTTTTTTGCTTCAATAATGAAAATATGACGTAACAGACAAAGATAACTTCCTCGGGACTTCTATTTTCACGATAGCACTTACCTCCCCTGTTTTATCATAATGTGGAGCATTGGGGACTATCTCCTCCCTGCAAAATTTCCGAGCCAAATCTTTATACTCTTTCTGTTCATCTGATAATTCTGTTAAAAAAAACAACAACAGAAAATCAATGATAAAACAAAATATCAGCCTTAGGATATAAAATATGTGTATTCAGATAATGCATGTACCATGAGCATATTTCTTGCTTGGTATTTACTGGTACAGATAATATGGTAAATTCATTCCTATCTTTGCTCCACATATGTGTAACAATGAATGCATGCCATGCAGTAATGGACCCAAATTGAAACAAATAGCCCCTGAAAATCCTTTAGACAGATCTTTAGCTGTTCAAAAGGCTAATGTCCCCATGGCAGGGAATGGTTTGCATGTTAACTAAGCAAATTTTATCTGTTCCTTTTCTTTAAGGATATTGTCTGTTATAATTAAAGTGACAAAGTGTTATTGGTGTCAATCATTTGTAAACTAACATGTGACTGCCTGCTTAGTAATGGAGAAGGTCACCTCATAATCATTCCAATTAATCGCCTCAGCTAATGGTGGCTAATATATTAAGACTTTTGCTAATTCAATAGTACATGAGGCATTTGAAATACTTTGCCTATTTTGTGAAGTTAAGAAAAGCACTACAAATCCTTGAACATCGAGAACTTATAAATTACAGTAAAACCTTTTTTTTCAAGCTTAATAATCAAAGGAAAATTAGCATTGTGATTTTCTTATGATTACATTACATGGCATTACATGGGTTCTTTATTTTTGGCCTAAAAATATCAATGCCCTTGAAAAGACCACATGAAATAAACTGAGTGGAATAATTCTTAAAGGATCTTGTACCAAGAGAGTGCTGCAAAATTCAAATAATCTCATTTAATGAACCGATGAACGATCTGAACTCATTGTTTTTTATTAAATCTCTTTTCAACCAATTCATGTTCCTATGAATATTGATTTTTTTTT
>WFKH01011581.1:52358047-52378651 GCA_016163765.1 Magallana hongkongensis | reverse complement strand
GGGGGGGGCTCATCTAAGCTAAAAGCTCATGTGAATTCATTTGTTTAAAGCTTCTCCAGCATCTGTTGGTGTCTTTGATAACTTTTCACAATTCATCTTTTTTCCTAAATCCAAAAACCAATTTCAACCATACTAAGCACAAAGCAGTCTTGTGTGAATGGCTTTCAAGGTGTCTTTTTTTTCAAAACAAGATTCATCAAAGATAGTTTAGAAGCTAAACATCATTGAGATGGTGATTATCTCAAAGGTCCACCCTTAATAGAGGGCATAAGGATGAAAAGCATTTTAGAGCATTGCTTTGATTAAGAATATTGAGTTAAATATCATTCTTCATCTTTTTCCACCAATCACTCTATCAGCAGATAGGGCCAAGGGAGAAAGAGACATGGCAGACAAGGATTTCACACAGGTCTGCTATGACCTTGACATCTGACTAGGAAACTTGGTTCATGGTCACTACAAACCCTGCAGGTGATGGCAGTTATTTGGTAGTATCAGGGCAAGACTGGACCATAGAGAGAGAAATACTGTCTCATCTAGAATTTTCCAGAGATCTGCTATAACCTTGACCTTTGACCATGAAGCTTGGTTCAAAGTTACCATACACCCTGTATGTGTGATATATCATGGCAGCATGTCAGCATTTACAAACCCTGGAAGTGCTTTTAATCCAATTTGAATTAAGGCTGAATCTTATCATTAGCTTTATGCCATTGTGAAATAATGGAAGACTTTCTGATTTTTCAAACTCCTCCCTATTTTTCTGTGAGGGAGAAGTGAAGTCTCCCTAAAATTTTGCCCTAGGTTGGTCCCTGATGACTGTAGGTGAAAAAACAAGTGTGTATCAATGTACACATGTATCACTGCAAATCCACTTATTTTAATAAAGTAATCTACAGCAACTGTGCATGCTCTCTTAAATTGTAACTTTGCAAAGATTACTCTCTGAATTCGTGATCCCTCATCGCAAACCACTGAAATATATGTCCTCTTAATCTCACTAAGAGTATCGGGGAGATATATATGACGATGCGAAGTTTGACCTAGAATATGACTAGTTTCATAAATTCTTGGAATTTCTTTGACACAGGCTGTCTAATTACTTTCAAGAATTTCAATTTTGAAGTTTCATCCTTATTCAACTGACTTTGCACTGCCAAATAGTTTACAGCACATCAATCAGCAAACCTCATCATTGCAAAAAACTATACAAACATGTAACCTGCTGATGAGGGTCGACTTTTTTTTTCAAAGCATTGTTTTATATTTAATACCAAAATTTACTCCTGCGGACGCCCTGCTTGTGACTGAGAACTGTCTCCTTGGACCTTGTCGTAACAAACGGCCAAACTTCTTTGGTAGCTACAAAGCAAGTAAAACAATTTTTAGTCTCTGTTTTAGCATTTAAGTTACATATACTGAATATCTCTTTTCAAAATGAACTAGGTCTCCTATTAAAAAAAATGCTGAAATTAAAATTGATGAATTATTTTATTTTTTCAATTTAGAAATTTTTTCCTGTCATTGATCTTGCATAATTCTAGCACAAGTGATTACAAAATTAATTGATTAATTAATTAAAAGGCCTAAACTGTAGTAAAAGCGAACCTTTTTTGCTGTTTATGTTCACAGCGTTTCATAACCGGCAGATGACATAACTTTAGCTGTTTACGAAACAAAGTGTTTTAATACCATTTAAATCTGGTTTCATTTGAGGTAATCCTTGTTGAAAAGAATATATGAATGATTTAAATTTCTTAAATTTTGTTGCTTGCTGCAGTTGCATAGGTTAATAATATGAAAAACGAATGTAACTGAGAGGGTCAAAGTTCGAAAAGTAGAGGCAATTCGAACTTTTGCATTTATTTTTGTTCATAAAGATGCAACGTGAAAACTTGAAAGTTAATATCATGCATTACCTGCCTTAAGGTTGTCATTGTTTTACTTTTCTTAATATATCCTTAACTTTCCAAATTATGGTGTTCTCCAGTGTTATTCAACTTGGTCTCTCCCCGCTGTGTTGTCGTGCACGAAATGACAGTGTAAGTACTTTGAGCCCGATTAAAATAATGATTGACGTAAAAAAACAAAACAAGCTTATCTTTTTAAAAAGTATAAGTGAGCCAGCGCTGTAGTCATTTTGGAAGGTTCATGATCAACTGGGATACTTAAATGTTTAATTATAAAGAAGTAGACAGTACTGTACAGTACTGGGGGGGGGGGGGGGGGGGGCTCAATATGGTATGGAGAAGGTGCAGTTTTATTGGCAAGGTTTGTAGACGTTAAAGCAAGTTATATTAATCATTTTTAATAATAGACTGTATACAGCCTATTATCTGTTACTTTTTTGTAACCTTGCACTCTGGACTTTTATAGAATCGTCATTCAGTTACTGAGAATTTTTGTGTTAACTATAATATATATATATATAGTTATGGATTATAGTTATAGTCATATAGTTATATAGAATGTAAGCTATTATATATAATGGTCCACACAGCTGATGCAATATTGAAATAGTTGTAATTGTGCGATGATTTGAAGTGAATCTATAAACTACATAAACCAACAAACATTAGTTTGTGGGAGATTGACAGCGAACATTGGATGACTGAGCTTTTTTGAAATGATAAAATATTTCAGGGAAAAGTTCGTGAACAGTAAAAGATACATGTATGTTGAATTCAACTTTACTTCTGCTCTCTCCTAACAACCATATAAACAGACAAAGGCCTAAAAAAGAATCAGTCTCTATCTTATAAGGCGTATCTTTCTTTTTCCATCTCTACAATAATTAAACAAGAAAGCGGGGTTAATTACCATATGACATTTAAGATTTAACGCAGGCGATTATTGTAAGATTTTTTAAACGATAAGTGCATATGCTTTCAACTATTAGAATGATATTACTTTCAAATCTTTCCTAATTCCTATAAATAACTAACAAAGAAATTCCATTAAGTGCATTTACGAAAAAGGTAACATTTTTGCGATATAACTCGAAACATTCGCGAATAAGTGAGCGATGCATATGAATTCGGTGTGACAAACAATCAGTTGTAAGTATTATATGTCACTGTGTAGTTCAAGAAGAACTGGAAATAAAAAAACGTATTAATTTTAATACATTTCCATTGAAGGGACAGAAAGGTTAACAAGACATTTTGTACGTTATACAATTTAATGTTTTTAAAAATGAAATATACGTCTTGATTTGTTTTTTCAACAATACGTGACCTTCCTCGTGTTTCTGTGACGATGCGTGATTCCACGTAATCATCTTTGTCTCAGGATTCTGCAGAACCATCTCACATTGTACATCACGTGACTATTTATCTGGAAATTTGCAATTGCGGCGCTACAGTGTTTTGGTGTCTGGATTAGTAAGTGGTACCACTGGATAATTGTTAATTTACAAATACGGCATAGATAACGTTACTGTCAGACTGTGGTCACTTAGATCACTTAGCGGTCTCTCTGTTAAATCTTTGTGGTAATTGGATCTACAGCATAGACAGAAACGACCTTGTGTAAAGGATCTGTTCGGCATTGGGAATAAGTTTTATTTGCATTGTGTCCTATAACTCAAAGTCAGTCTAATTCTGAATATTTTCCGTACACTTAATCACTTAATCAATTTGTAGTAAATTTATAATCTTTATTAAGATTACTACAGGAAAAAGGACATTTTCATGGGTAATCCTATCTTGATTGAAATTGTTTGGCTTCAGTGCGTTCAATTTCCTGTTTACCCAAGTTTGCTTTTTTAAAGATGTTAGATTATATGTTTTATACGGCATCGTAATGTACTAGTATATTGCTATAATAACACTTCTGGATTAATTGATTTTCAGTGTACCGAAAAGTTAATTATATATGCCAGATCAACTATTATTTGCTTTTAATTGGATATTTTATAATAATCTTAAATTTTGAACCTGTCATGACCAAATCTGATATTTGTAACATCTGGTGGTCAGTTGATTTCATTATTAATCACAAATAACCATCATTGTTTTAAGAAAAAAAAGTCATACAACAGGGTTTCATAAAACTCATTCTGTGTCGAGGTTTATGGAAGTTAACCGTATCTAAAGTAGTAAAAAGGTAGAATTTGTATCGTAAACACCTGAGTCAGTCTTGTAGATTCACCAGATACAAGTCTGTAAAAAAGTTACAAAATATGAACATTAAACATTTATTGGCTAAGTATGAGGACAACATAGTTCAGAATTATTTTTTCAAACAGATGTTTTTCTTTTCAGAATACCAAAAACAAAAATCAGATTTTTAAAAAAACCTACGTACATATTATTTAGCCAGCGTTGGTGACGTCTGAGTTATGTTAGAAATGCAAAAACAAAGGTATTCTTCTCCAATTGTCCATCGTCTGCCTTTTCATAATTCGCAACATAAGACTATGATGTATTTTGCTGCTGTTCAAACTCTTCAAAACGTTTATATATCCACACGAACCAACTGAACGTTCCAAAAGCATCGGAGACTGGAAGGGCGTGAATTTTATTTAGAATCATGTTTCTTAACCCTCAGTCCGACTGCGATCTCTTTGCCATTTATTCGAAAACACAATCCGTTAAAGATTGATAGATTATATCTGTATTGAATGTGCATGTCACTCGTTTTGTAGATTATCTGTAGGTCTCTTTCCTGTTTTGGTTCATGAAATGTTGTCATTAAATGTTGTAGGTTTTCTGAAAAATACAAGTTCATATTATAAAAGATCTATTCTTAACATATTTGATATTCCAAAAATATATATAGTTTTTGTAAGTCAGTAAAGTAAGGGGTAAAAACAACGTTTTATTTACGCATTCATTTTAGTATAAGAGCAGGAATTAATGGCATATGTGGGGGGGGGGGGGGGTCACCAACAAAGCTTTATCGATGATTTATGTTCTCATAGAAATAATTTTTAATGATCAACTAAATACTCGTTCGTGTGAAAGTCATTAAACTCGCAGGAAGTAAAAAAAATAATTGGAAATGGCATTACTAGAAAATTGGCAATTATTTCTTGCAAACTTTTTATTATTGAAAAGGCAAATTAAAAGGGGTCCTATCAAAACTAGCAATTAGGTATCGGTTTCTTAGGGATAATTGTACTCAGCCTCTCATTAAGACACCAGATTATTAATTTAACGTTTGGATACATGACATCACAATATGATAGTGCTTCCAGCTGATCTCGTCAATCACAGCTTGAGAGTCATCAATGTAATGTCATGTTGTAAAATTTGAATTTACCGAGTGGCAGTAAATACAAAATTTACAACAGGGCAACTAAATTTTGTATTCACTGCCACCTGGTAAATTCAAAATTAACAACATGACAATAATCTAACTTGATATAATTTTACTCGAAAATTTGCATATAAGAGAGACACCTCTTCTCACAGGCACCTGGCGTTATATATTTTTTTCATAATAAAAAAAATGTACCCTCTACCTAATAATATCATTAGGTAGAGGGTACATATTTTATATTGTGAGAAAAATATATAACTTCAGGTGCCTGTGCCTTTTGTATAGCAATTCATATTAAGGTCAGACGACACGTTCCTTAATTTTAGATAACCTTTTCCATTTTTACTGCGACTTTTTACATAAACAAATTACAATTTTTTCTCCAATCGTAGAAGAGCACAGAAAGGGATGAAAGCCCGAATTATTTTTATTGAAACTCTTTATTACGAGGAGATACAAAAAAGATGCTTGAGGAACGTGTCGTCTGACCTTAATACCAACTGTCACAGAGGAATTTCTTTTAATGATGCATGTGCTATCACCAGAACAAATCAGAGTTCTTTGGTGAGCATATTTAGAAGGCATAGTTATATCACATTGTCTTTTTGTTGACTTTATTTAAAATTATTGAACTACAGTATGCAATCAAAAGGCAAAATGCTTATGACCATTGCGGAGAGTGACCCCATGTCACGAAGTTATTAAAAGCAGGTGGTTGTAGCGGCTCTTCCAGGAGACGGACTATATGACCATCATCAATTAAGCCACGAAACACACAAGAGAACCGTCTGAATGTACATGTAGCCGAGTCCTGCGAGATCACAGGCGCTTTGGTGGTGTTGGACTTTGGAGAGCAGAAAGAACTTCAATTTTATTCGTTAGTGCAAAGAAACATTAAGCTGGTATTGTGAATGGTACAAAAAGCCCTATCACCGGTAGCACTTGTTTGTAAATAAATGCATATTCCAGCACTGGTTTTTCTCGTTAAGGAGGCAGGGTGGTCGACAAATTAACCATCAGATCTACCTTAAAATTTTAGTTATTTTTGTTAAGCAAGTAATAAACTATTATTTTGTAAAGAAAAATTCCAAAAACTTAAGCTTTTAAAATTTTGTATTTTCTTATATCTGTACACAGAGCTCTCCTTCTAAAGGAAATCAATACAATCTGAAAATGGCCACGGCCATCCAGTCGTCTAAATAAATGAATGTGAATATTAACTACAAAATAACAATCTCATAAAAAATCCATCTTTTTTTTAACACCGTCATCCCTTGTGTTTTCCAAACTTACCATTGCATGAAACTACAAAAAATATTAAATGTTTGCTGACGAGGACTCATAAATGTTACGCTAAATCGGATCTTATTATTACACAAGAAAAATGATCTTCGAAAAATATGTGTATATCTGTTTTGTTATCTTACATGTATTTATGCAGCTAATATTAATGTCATTGAACACGCGAGGGCTTATGTCCTCGACTATCTGCTTAACGAACCTGCTACAAAACAGTAATTGTGATTTGGTAGTGCTGAGTGAACACAAGTTACCACGAAAGTATTCCAAATATTTTGATAGTTTAGATAATAACTACATGTATTATGCATTTAGCAAGTGTGAACCTCAAGCTGGTAATGAACTGCATGGTAAAGCAGGTGTTGCAATCTTAATTTTAAAAAGTGCTATAAAATAAATTATATTTAGTGTAAAAAAGATAGAAATTGTATCTTCAAGAATTGTTGCAGTAGAGTGTAAGGTTATTACCAATTAACCTTTATATAAAAAGGGGGCGTACCTCCCAGTTGAAAACAATATCGAGATGAATAAGGATGAATTGTCATTGTTACAGGATTTTACAATTATTATTCAAGATATGGGCATGTTGTAATGGCTGGCGATTTTAACGCTAGTTGTCTAGAATTGGATAATTGAAGATGTGAGATGAATGGATGATTTGTGTACGATTTTACCTCAACCGAGCGTATTGACAACTATAAAATATATGGCGGAATATTACTAGAATTAAAGCTCAGTAACTTTATCCTGAACTTTGAAGCGGAAAAAATTGAATTAACCAACTACTTAAGTTTAAGCGAAGAACAGGTTATTGGATTAGGCGTTAATGCCCTAGGTGATAGGATTCGACTTGAAGAGAGAGTGAGGGGAAAATCAGAGGGAAAACTCTTCTATAATTTAGCTGATTTAATAAAGTTTCAAAGGATGCCCTTTAATGGGTGGTAAAGGCAAAGGTAAAATGTCAAGAAATACTGACAAGATATTGTAATATTCTATGCATCGTGTTTGTCGATTCCAACATTTTATAGTTGTCAATATTACGTTCGGTTGAGGTCAAGTCATATACACAGTTCATCTCGTTAGATTATATACATATGATACTAGAGAAAAGAGGAACAAACAATGGTGTATTAAATGGATTCTAATTACATCGACTGTTTGTTTTACTTTCAAAATTTCGAGATAATAGCTGTTTAACCCAGTCTTCAAAAATATGAGGAGTTCCGAGTGACCACCTTCACATGAAAAAGCACCTTTAAATGAAAAAGCATCTTCACATGAAAAAGTACTTCACATAAAAAACACCTTCACATAAAAAAGCGCCTTCACACGAAAAAGCATCTTCACATAAAAAGCACATTCAGATGAAATAGCACCTACACATGAAATAACCACAGCATAACATGATAAAGCACCATCTTCACATAATTAAGCATTATCTTCACATAATAAACCACCATCTGCACATGAAATAACTACAGCATAACATAATAAAGCACCATCTTCACATAATAATGAACAATCTTCATATGAAATAACCACAGCATAACATAATAAAGCACCATCTTCACATAATAAAGCACCATCTTCACATGAAATAACCACAGCATAATATTAACAAGAGGCCCATGGGCCACATCGCTCACATGAACAACAGTTTCTTGTATCATTTTATATCAGTTTTTTATACATTTCCCCAATATATTTCTATGTTAAACTTTGAACCCCTCTTGGGGCCCCAGTATTGGTCCTGCAGTCACAATTTTAACAATTTAGAATCTACATTATTTGAGGATGCTTGCAAAGTAATCTCACAAATTGTAGCATTGTAGTTCTTGAGAAGAAGATTTTTAAACATTTTGCCTATATTTCCATGTTAAACTTCGAACCCCTCTTGGGGGCCCCAGTATTGGTCCGGGGTCACGATTTTAACAATTTAGAATTTACATTATTTGAGGATGCTTGCATAGTAATCTCACAAATTGTAGCATTGTAGTTCTTGAGAAGAAGATTTTTAAACAATTTCCTTTACATTTCTATGTTAAACTTTGAACCCCTCTTGGGGCCCCAGTATTGGTCCTGCGGTCACGATTTTAACAATTTACATGTATAATCTACATTATTTGAGAATGTTTGCATAGTAATCTCACAAATTGTAGCATTGAAGTTCTTGAGAAGATGATTTTTAAACAATTTCCCTATATATTTCTATGTTAAACTTTAAACCCCTCTTGGGGCCCCAGTACTGGTCCGGGGGTCACGAATTTAACAATTTAGAATCTTCACTATATATACAAGCTCTGGTGGAAATATTGTTATTTCTGGTGCAGTGGTTCTTAAGAAGATTTTTTAAGACACACACCCTATTTTCACTGTTTCGCAATTATCTCCCTTTTAAAAAGGGTTTTGCCCTTTATTTTAACAATTTAGTATCCCCTTCCCATAAGGATGCTTTGTAACAAGTGGGTTAAATTTGGCCCAGTGGTTCTAGAGAAGAAGTTAAAAATGTGAAAAGTTTACAGACAGACGGACGGACGGACGACGGACAACAGGTGACCAGAAAAGCTCACTTGAACCTTCGGTTCAGGTGAGCTAAAAAGCACCATATTATCATGAAATAACCACATAAGGCATCTATGGCGTTCCATAAAATCACCTAAATTATATCTTAGATGGAGATAAAGCACCTAAATGTACATTTACTGGTACTAAGACCATGTTTGATTATATTTTTTCTGATACACATATGTACATGTCTCTCAGATCCAACGAAATTCTTGGTGATTAATGGACCTTTTCAGGTACATTTGACCACTTTCCAATATTAGCAGTGTTCAATGTACAAAGCAATCAGCATTACCTTACTGACCTTACAAGCAAATCTCCAGCTTGGCACAAAATTACTACCGAGTCAATACAAATCTATGAAACAGAAGTTAACCAACAACTGGAAATGGTATAAGGAAATAGTATCCCAATGACTCTTCCTAAAATTAACAATTTTTATGTGTACTTTATTTAATGCATAGAAACATGCGCAAATACTATCATCCCAAGATCTAAATTTAACCACCCCCCCCCCCCATAGTAAACCGTATTGGACAAAGGAAGTAAAAGAGAAAGGGAATGAGGGACCTATGGTTTAGAGAGGGGCAGCCCCGTGGATGCACCATCGGTCGTATTTTAATTACAAACACGCAAAGCGGCGTTTCCGGAAAAACTAATCACTAGCGCTTGAGCAGTGCATTAAACATTCATATACCAATATTGATGATGCAGCCGGCTGCAACACACGTCTTTTCTGGAAACTTATAAGCAGACAGAGACCCCGGCAAAACAGGATGTACCCAGAAAATGTGATTTCTTTCGTTTGAGGAACGAATTAGACAGAAATCAATTTCTACTTGGTAATTGTAATGAATGTATTCCGGAAATATAGTTTTCAATTCGAATACCTTTACAGGTATGTTCAGTCATGCGGTTCAATAGAACCGGTTTTCTGTATAGAAGTTTGTTAAAGCCAGTTTAGGACGACACGTAAAGCTAGAAACACGTTTAAAATTTGAATAATTTTCAGTTTTATGAGTCCAACTTTTAATTTCATGTTGATATTAAATAGTACATTATATATATTTTAGTATATACATTAAAGCTGCTGCGTGTCGTTGCTAGTCCATTTAATGTGTTGTTGTTTTATTACTGATCTAGTATCAGAAATGAATGGGTTTTAAAGGAGAATTGTATATGGAGGTAAAACAGCAAATACTCCGGACACTGTATTAAATGTGTTCGCAACAGATTTCGCGGATATATACACCCCTCAAAATAATGACAGATATGATGACAAAAATTTCCAAACTATAACTTCCGAATATGGAAACATGAAATCTGTTAACGAGCGCGACGAACGACTTGAACAGGTTGGGACCAATCGCCCAAATGGGATATAATAGCCCGTTTGGGATATAATAGCCAAATGGGATATAAATTTAAAGTGCAAAAAATAAAAAATTTTGATTTTAAAATCTTTGATATAAATCCGCATTAATGTGTATCAAATGCAACAACTTTTGGTTAAGAAGTTTTTCTATATGTCTATAGTCTGTAAGATTGATCCCCAAGAAGTTTTGGATATACTGAGGGATCAATCTCCGTAATAGTACGGTTACAGAAAAAGTTGTTTACCAAAAGTTGTTGCATTTCATCTATTCTAATGCGGCAATGAATCCACGAAACAGTGATCTATGTTAGAGAACATCTGAATCTCCAATGTACATGTAGCTGAGTCCTGCGAGATCGCAGACGCCTCGGTGGTGTTGGACTTTGGAGGGCAGAAAGAACTTCAATTTTATTCGTTAGTGCAAAGAAACATTAAGCTGGTAATGTGAATGGTACCAAAAGCCCAATCATCGGTAGCACTTGTTTATAAATAAATGCATATTCCAGCACTGGTTTTTCTCAGGCAGGGTGGTCAACAAATTAACTATCATGCAGATCTACCTTAAAATTTTAGATATGATTTGTAAAGCTATAGACTATTATTTTGTAAAGAAAAATTCCATAAATTTTAGCTTTTAAAATTAAGTATTTATTTATACAGAGCTCTTCCTCTAAAGGAGATCAATACAATCTAAAAATGGCCACGGCCATCCAGCCGTTTAATAAATGAATGTGTATATTAACTACAAAATAACAATCTCATATAAAATCCAACATTTTTTTTTACGTCGTCACCTCTTGTGTTTTCTAAACATACTATTGCATGAAACTACAAAAAATATTGAATGTTATCTAAAGCGGCATGAAAAGTTACCCGTATCAATTCAATAAAGTTATAAAAATGTCAATTATTAAAAATTATGAACTCACTGTTTTAAAATTTATTGGACACAACCTAATAAACCGCTCTGGTAAAATCATTAGCAAAATCATTAAATTTACAATCAAAGGGTATCAAGTTTCGAAACAGAAATATAAAAAAAAAAAATACTGATCATTTTGGAGCTTCTAATGAGAAATAAGTGAAATCTCTTTAATTAGATATACAGTACAGGCAACGCAGATCCCGTATTTTCCGTGCACCCCCGCGGTCCAAATTGCAACGCGGTTTAAGACAGGTGTCTCAGGCAAAACAGCGTACCCCCACGGTAGGGTCGTCCAGCAAGTCAACACCGCCGAGGTCTTGACGATCAAATACAGGTGAAGAAAAGTATCGGACTGAAACGCGAGTTATCTCCCTCGACGAAAAAATTGACAGCTTCACGTAACTATATATATCATATTATTAATGATTCGCTATTTAAAATAGCAGACGATATATTTTTAAATTGTAAATTTATAGCGTGTGTTTAAAAGCATTCATTGATGCTATTTCATTTAGTTACTTGACGATGTATTTTTACAAACCATTAAAATTGACGTAGCCTATTCAAAATTTGATAAGTATGTTTGCCAGTCGGATTTTAATTTGGGTTTTTTTCTTCAGTCTTATTAAATTGTGAAAAAGAATTAAAACTTTTCTGATTTATCTTTGCAAACTGCATACCGGGTAAATCAAATTAATAAAATGCTTTTGCCGATCTATGTCCGTGCGATCGAGTTTCAACAAAGGATCAATTGTCTATTACAAATTGAGTGGACCTATAGGGCCGGTATTGGTTTCTGTCTTTACAAATAGCATATCGATTTCCGTTCCACTTCTTGATTTTAGGCCATACACAGTAAACTCTTGGGTTCTAGTTCTCATAATATATCGTGATTGAAAAAAAGTTTCACAGTCGTTGTCCGAGCAGTATGAGTAATGGACGCTTTTTTTTACTTTATTATCTTTAAATTTTATTTTCAGTTTACTTTCTATAAAACGATACATGTACTTCATATGCGTTTATTTACAACCAGGGGCATATTAGCAACTATTGAAAGTCTCGCGTGACGCGATTTTAAAGATCGTTTTATGCATCATTTTATTCTTATTCTATTGAAACATTAACACAATATCCTTTAAAAAATAAGGAATGTTTTATTTTACTTCATTCCCGTATAGGATCATAATTACGATGATGTAATTCTAACATAAACCGTGTCCACAATGACGGTAAAATCGGGTATTTATTTTCCTTATATCTCATTCAGTTTTGAACATGATACATCAAAATTTATGAAACAGATCCGTATCAGCAAGAAGAACACATTCGTTTGCTTTAATCAGTAGCAGTGTTTTTACAAGATTTTTTTGTATTTGAACTTATTTATTCCACAACAATTGACAAGTAAGTTCTTATTTTAATATCTCTCGTTGGTACGGATGCTTTACGCAATGTGGTCCTTAATGTGGGAGGATAACGCAAAATTTGCAATTTTTTTTTCAAAACGTGCATGATATTTTCTGAAGTAACATGGCGGTAAGGAAGTTGCTAATCCCGTTAATGTACATACGTTCTTTTACAACTAATTTCTTTGGAGATGATACATTTGATTTCGAAAAATGTCATTGGTGTAAGAAATGCAAATTATAAAAAAAAAGAAGTTGTGTCGATACTGAAATGTAGCCCTACAGCTTGAACAGGATGAGATTATAGAATATTGTCAGTTATTCATTTAAAAAATTAGCAATGCTTGTTGTCAATTGTCTAACTGACCCATCCACATTTTTTTCTAATCTGCAAAACCTTCCTACTGCATTTTTGGCATAATATGTCACCAATGCCGAGTTCTTTGCAAAGAACGAACTGCATCTACTTTGCAGTACTTCTCCCACAATTGTACCATTTCCTATTGATGTTCTTTATGGAAAGGCAAACGCAAAATCTTTGCTGGGCATGATTTTTTTTTTACATGGCACCTGTTTTGAGTAACACAGAGTGAATGATTCTTATCCTCAAACAAAGCGTGCTTACACTAGGTATAGTTACGGTTGAGTGCTTTCAGTTCAGTACATACTTTGTCATAAATGTCTTCAATTGGAAGAGCAAACGTGCATTAAAGGAAGAAAATCGGAGTAAAATACAAAATACACAATCCTGTATAAAAAAAAAAATAAAAATAAAAAGGTGTTTATACAAACCGATAATTTTAAAAAAGAAAAAGTATGCCCACAGATGGAATCGAACCAGGGCAAAAAAAACATCCTTTGTAACATAGCCAGCGCGGTTTAACTTAC
The DNA here is from genome assembly GCA_016163765.1 of Magallana hongkongensis. NCBI lineage: Eukaryota > Metazoa > Mollusca > Bivalvia > Ostreida > Ostreidae > Magallana > Magallana hongkongensis. The sequence goes on along the minus strand of WFKH01011581.1, from coordinate 52,364,928 downwards.
TGGGCTATCCAGAAGTTACTCATAGTGTTGTAAATATAGACCACTATGATAGAAATCAGTTTCTGAAATTTTTGTCGGTTTTTCCAAAATTCAACCCCAGGGCCGGGGTGCCCCTAAAAAAATTCTATCTTAATTTATTCCTTTGAACATAACTTATCAAAATATCAAAGATTTTTTTAGGGCCAGGGCCAGGCCGGTCCTGATGGATATCTGGGCCAAAAACCATGCAGAAATATACCATTTTACTGAGAGAATGCTGTTTTAGCTAACTTTGAAGATTAATAATAAAATTGCAAGAGCAATATGATAGGTTCAAAATGCAAATTCGAAAAATTTAGAAATATGTACGATAGAAAATAACAAAAAAAACTTTGATTTTCAAAAGTGATTTTTTCCGGGAAATCCATCTCCCCTATAGGTCAATTTAATTGTTATTCGCAATAGATCCTTTCAGCCAGTTTGCAGTCGTATTATAGAAAACATGAAGTACACATTTACATGTATTATATGAATTATATTTGTATTTTGTATGTATTTTAAGTTCTTAATCTACTTGTTCATGGGCAAGGTTTTCTATACAAGTGATATAATACACGGTCTAGAAAACAGCGCGCTAACCGCTTATCATGTTAGAATATTCGCGAAGCGGTTTATGGCAATTTAAGGTCGCGAGGATATTTTTCAGGTTGGCATCAATGTTAGGTAGATAATATTAAAATAATTAGTGTTGTTCTCTTATATTAACTTTATATGCTTGTTATATTACTTTGTCTTTAATGGCTTCGTCTAACCGTAAAAACTGCCCGCCGCGGTTTAAACATGGCTGCAGCGAGGACCGCGATGAATTAACCGCGATGGTGTAACGCGGAAAGGATTAACTAACCGCGGTGGGAGCGCGGTTAAATACGGGATCCGGGTTGTCTGTACTGTAGAACACAGAATAATGATAATTTTGACACTACTGAACACATGCATGTAGATTGGGCTTTAATAAAAGTATGATGACTATAAACTCCGAGTAATCAGCCTCAAATTTGATAGGCATTTGCCGAATTTAGACGTTTTTATTATAGTAAGTGTTCGTTTCATGGCTAAAGTAAATACTCAAAGAATGCATGAAAATCTAAAATTTTGTTGTTGGCGTTTTGTTGTTTTTTTTAAATATTTTATTACCTCACATACGATTTGAATATACATTTGTAAGTTAGGGTTTTCTTGCGATTTTCGAATTAAGAAAATTAAGAAAACTTGTTCCTTGAAAGAAGACGCTTTGCTCATGCAAACAATAGTGTCCATTAAAAAGAAAAATACCCATGATTCAATACAATAGGTGTATAATTATCCATTACTTTAACCCGAGACAGTACATTTTAAAGAAATGATAGAGCCTTACTAAGACAAGCCTAATTTTGGAAGGTTACAAACCTCAAATTGTCCATTCTGTGCATGTGAGAGATAAAAATTTAATGGTTCTTTACTTTTCGAAGAATAACCAGTTTAAGGCATATGACTTGTATGTGTGGATATGGAATACCTTAAGGATTTTACTAATAAATACCATCATTCAATGTATCAGTAGAACACACTTTTAATTACGAATTACGGATGTTACCTCCTTACTCAGTAAGTAACACAAGATGTCAAGGATAATTTCTAATCAGTAGATCAGACTCTAGAGTAAAACTTATCTTTATCCATCGAAACACCGCTCTTTGCAACCGCCTTATCTTGGGCGCTGGCATCTACGTTTGGTTGTTGCTGGTGGGTTTTTTTTTTTTTTTTTAGGAAATACGAGCTAGGAAAAACATTGTGTGTTTGGGGGGGGGGGGGGTTTGGTTTGTTTTTGTTTTGTTTTTGTTTTGGATTTTTTTTTTTTTTGGGGGGGGGGGTTTCTTTTTAATTCAAAGGTCCAAGAAGTTGCAATTGGTGATTACATTCACCATTTTCTGTGACCTACACACGAGTATTTGAGAGAAAAGTAAATAAAAAAGATTAACCAAAGATATAAAAAGAACGAAACAAACACTTCATCAACTAATTTTTCTGGGATTATTTACACTCAACTGTGATATCTTTATACTGTACTTACGACAGTAATCGCAGTAAATATTTACTTCATTGTGCCGTCTTCAACGAAAAATCCTTATGGTGTCTATTATCTTTATGTTTAACGCAATCAAATGGGTAGTTGTAAGGCATAAAAGGTTTAAAGATAAAAACACATGGCATTAGCTAAAACTTTAACTAAGTGTTGGTGCGAAGTAACAAATAAACTATTTTTTTATTTTTGGGGGGTATCTAACATAAGATGCCAAGGCCAAACATTGGCCGTACGGAAACCTTTTCGTGGGTCTAAGATGTTGAATAGGATTAGTAATGCCGTAATTCTAATCTACCGAAAAAGTCGAGATTGCTTCTGCATGAAGAACACACGTCTTGAGTAAGGTTGAATTGTTTGAAATTATATACAACTCAAGACAGCTAAGTGCAGATTCATTCTATAGAGCGTCACATTAATTGGAAGCTGTCTTTCTAAGGATGCTTAGATGAACAAATGAATGAAATAAATGAAAATGAAATTAATGAAACAAATTAATGAACAAATCTGCAAGTGGAGAAGAATGCCGTTCAGTCAGAGAGATGAGATACGTTGATTTCGACCAATTCTAGCGTTATCGTTTCGTCGCATAACGAATTGTAAGCGTCTGTTTTTAGATACAAAACACTGTCATATTCAGGCTATTGTAAAATTTGAATTTACAGTGTGGGTGTGAATGTAAATTTACAATATTGCAACTTGATATAAGATAAACTTTGAATAATGTTGGAATATTGTACATTTTGCATGTATTAGTACAGTGACCAAGATTTGCAAATTGAGAAAGCACCCTTCATGAGATTTATTGGATTAACATAAATTTAAATAACACAAAAACACAAATATTGATGTTTAATGATGGGTGGTAATCTTCAAGACATTTGATCAATTGTCTTCAAAAGAGAATGGTTATGGCCCCCAGGGGACAGTTAAATGTACTACATCACTTGCAAATGACTTCAAGCCTATGTTCCATATGCTTCTGAAGATCCATTACTTCAATGTCTCTAACCATTTAAGCCATAAGCCTTTACAATTAAGACTCTAACGTTCCCTTAAATGTCCTAGAAATCCTCTATAAAGAATTTTAGAAAGGAGTACAACTAGAAATGTGGGCCAACTATCTCAGGTTTTGTAAAATCTTAATGCTTTGAGACATTCAAGAGTGAATGTAAATCAATTTAATAACACTGATAAATAATTCTCCAAACTGCGTTTGAAAAAGAGTTTTTCTTTAGAAAATGATAGTTCTATATATATATAAATCTTGATTTGTTTTGCATCCAATCGAGTACAGATGCTTGCCCTCGAGAGCATAAGCAAATTGCATATTTGGGGTCAGTTTTGTATAGATTACATAAATGTACCTGTAGCTGCTTACAAGGCAGTTTGTAATTTAAAAAGAAAAGACATATACATTACTAAAACGTTCCATCTAACACTAACCCCCAAAAATACAATAAATCAAATTCTATTTCAATATTCTGTTTATCGAGAAATCGCTGGGTTCCGAATTTCATAGAGGACTAGATAAGATTTCATGGAAAAGTTCATCTTAATAGACATAAGAAAGCTTACAAAGAATACAGATTAAAAGGCCGCACACATTTCTGAGTTTGTTTTTTATTTGACCATAGCGGCTTATTTGTGCAGAACAAATATGCAAATGTATGAATGTACTGAGAATTATATTCATTTACTCCCAATATATATATATATACACATTACTTTTTGTATTATCTCGAATTTGCTTTAGTGAATTTTTTTTTCGATATAACAATACATCTATATTTGCAAAAGGAGAGCGTAACGAAATAGCTTGCCAGACAATGAACAATATTTCTTTTACATAAAATAATCTCTACCTCATTTGTAATGAGTCACTGGTAAACTTTGTTAATGGACAGCAACAGTAATTGCAAAACTGTCATCATAATAGATATTGTTTATGAGCTAGAGTGCAGAATTCCTAAACATAATCAGTTTTTGTGACAGAACTCTTTCCATTCTTCAGCGAATGCGGATCGTGAATCAAGTCAGGTTCTTTATGGCTATGCCTATTACGTCCTATTATCGTATCTAAATGAATATCATCCAAGGGGTTCATTCGCATATGAACGTCCTCTCTCTCTGTTGGTTTAACCGTTGTTAAAGAGTTCGAGTAAATTCTTCGAATTCTCTCGTTAGTTAGCCTGTCATCATGGTGCGTTAAGCTTGTCGTCTTCCTCGTAAAACTTAAAGACAGTTTCCTGAACAAGATTCTGCAGACTTTTCGACAGTTTCTAGCAAGAATACAATAGATAATGAAATTTAAGGCAGACTGAGAAATGAAGAAGAATCGTATTAATACTGTTATTTTCCCAAACAAATCTACGTTGCTTACTGTTTGACGGGATTGAATGAACGCAATAGTTGCGGCCATGATATGGAAAGGAAGTTGAAAAAATATCAGTACAACAATTGCTACAGTGATGTTGATTTCCGTCCGTTCTGCGTTTACTAAATGTTTACAATACTTCAACCGTCTGTGTAAAATGACGAGTTTAACCAACACCAAAATATTCAAACTAAAAGTAGCAATGCAAATCAAGAGACTTATAACGGCATAGAATTGTTCATACTCTTGTCTGATTGGCTCCACAAACATCAAGCCGTCATCAGCGTGTGAGTCTAGACCTGAGGGAGAGGTCAGTGCAAACCTGATTTCTTTGACCATCTGTGGAAGATGTATACAAACACAACTTAAAAGTATGAGAATCAATGCAATTCTAGTTTTTCGAATAGTAAGCCACCTAACTGCTTGGAAAGGAAAGTAAATTGCCACACATCTTTCAATTGCGAGACAAAAGGTGATAAGCAACCCATAATTAACGAGGGTGTAGCCTATAAATCTAGCCACAGCTTTCTCAATGAAGTAGCTAATATCCTTATCCACTGTAAAGTTGTCAGCACCGAGAAAAGAATTAGATGGGGATTCCACCTGCGAATCATAATTTGATATCGATTTATTTCGCATCGAACCAGGAAAGATTTGAAATGCATCCACTTTATTGAAGATGCAGTTTTCGATAATTGCGGAGTTATGTCCAAGCGAGGTCCCATTAATAAATTGGTCGTATATTGGTTTCATTTGGGCCAAGAGCGCCTTGGTTGTATTAACATAAACGTCAATGTGCCTTAAACATTGAAAAACACTTGGAGATGACGAAGAAACATTGCTTTTGCATTTTAACTGTAATAAAGATCTAATTGTTTCACTGTCAAAACTCTCCGTATCCATATGTAACCTTATTGACGGTATGATTTCCAAATATATCGAAAAACACATATTAATAATTCCGTGGATGGTAAGGGCTTTTACAATGCTCACGGGAGAACTCCGTAAAGACCTGTGCATTAGAATGACAAACGCAAAGAGATTCCCTGGTATTCCAATGCATACTATGATGGACAATGCTATTCCAAAAGTGAAAAACAGAAAGTCGTTGTGAGCTACGATGTCTTCCGAAATCATTTCTCTAATGTTCATTTTAGACGAAAAATTATCAATATTTGTATTGCAGCGATCCATTTTCCTTTCACATTTCTGAATCTTTGAAACCACTCAGATATGCACTGACTTGTTTGGTTCGATTCCTGAAAAGTATGAAATGATTTATGAAAAAATAAATGCATAAAACGGCCATCAAAGTACGTTATCAAACCACAATTTTTTCTACAAATGTCATAGCTGCGTCAAAAAATTATGTATTATATAAATAGCATTACTTACTTCTAACCTGCATTCTCTAAACATTTAAGAATGAAACTTATTGTATCTACTTTCAAGCTGCAATATCTGTTAATAACTTTTAAAATATTTAAGGAATTCTATCTTCGAGATAATCAATAGGGTTCAAACACATAATTTATGCATGAAAATACAATTATGAAAATGTTAACAAAGGTTAACTTTGCAATTTGATTTTTCGAGATACTGTTGTGAAAGTTACTCCGTATCAAGAGTTAGTTTTGCCTTGTGCTATTTTCGCTCAATCACGGTTGTAAAAAAATGTCCCTTTTTAAATTCCTCTAGACACGGAAATAACTTGCAGTTTTCAAAAGGTTAGAAAAAAACTAATGATAATTTTTAATGGTCATTTTGTTTATCATTAAAGAATTGATGAAATCTCAATCTACGATAGTCTTCTGACGTCTGTACAGCTAAAAATAAGTGAAAATTGTTCAACGAAATAACAACGTTAAAACTGTAAATACTAGTATATGTATTACAATTGTGCTACACCAGTCAACTGTATCAGATTTGACAGATATTCTCGTATAAATGGATACCAAACGATGATATTGATTGTAATGCAAACGATGAATGCGTTCTCTGCTTTACAACCCCTCTGCTTCCTCTCAGGAGTCTAGGATTGTATCTTCTCAATAAACGAGGTAGAGAGCCATCTGAAGCGTGATATTTACATTTGTGATTCTTGATATTTGTCTGCGATATTGCAATAAAATGCAATATTAACATTATGTTTTCTCTAAATCACAGTGATCCAAACATTCGAATTGCAAAAACATGGAGAAATATGACCATAACTACTTAACTTCTTATATTTGATTAACTGCATGGTAACAAAGCGCAATCAAACATCTAAAAATGTTGACTTCATTTAATAATCTCATCCGCTTTAGCGTAACTATAGAGTATAAACAATGGTGGTTTTTCGTTTTGGATAAATCGAAAAAAAAATATTTTCTTCTGACTTCTGAGCACTTCAGAATAGAATTT
>WFKH01011581.1:52341688-52353047 GCA_016163765.1 Magallana hongkongensis | reverse complement strand
AATAGATGGAATCTCTGAGCATAACGATGCTGTTTCTCGAAAGCTTTGTAGCAAAGGAGGCAGATGATGAAGCAATAGCCCCAAGATCATAGCAAATATAATCAATTAGTGTCATATTCTTAACCTTGGAAATGTTGTCAGAGGAAAAGTGAAGACTAAAAAATTTATAATATTATAGCTTTAAAATAGATGGAATCTCTGAGCATAACGATGCTGTTTCTCGAAAGCTTTGTAGCAAAGGAGGCAGATGATGAAGCAATAGCCCCAAGATCATAGCAAATATAATCAATTAGTGTCATATTCTTAACCTTGGAAATGTTGTCAGAGGAAAAGTGAAGACTAAAAAATTTATAATATTATAGCTTTAAAATTTAAAAATCTTTTTACAAAACTCGTCTTATAAAGAAGATTAATATAGACTAAAAATGGCTGCAACCACTGAGCCTTCTTAAAAGCATTGGAAATTAATTATTAAAAAATGCGCGTTCTCGTTTTACAAACTTGTCCAATTCAGATAAAAATCAAAACTGATTTCTTAGGTCTATAAATACAGGTTTTAACAAGCATAATATTTAGTTAACTTGTTAAAAGATGGAACTGTCATGTTCGCTTTTTCCAACTGAATAAAAAAAATATTTTAAGGAAATAAAGAAGTCCTACCTGTAGAGCAATTTACCTAAAGTTTCACATCCGGCTGTTTTTCCGTTTAATGGTTTTCAGCCTGCCGTCGACGCTGTTAGTCCTCCAAGATACTACAATGACTACTCCCTGATTTTATGTATTAATGAATACGCAGATTTCCTCCTCCAACGATCGATCCGAAACTAAATCAACTTAAGCAAGTTCCTTATTTGGTAATTCTGAAATGTTTTGAGTCATTTATACATATCATATCATAAACAAGAAAAGAAATGCCACATCCGTGATACCGCTGTTCAAATACTTAATTACCGTTGAACTTATTAAAGTTGAAAGCTAATATTACTCCCAAATTTGGATGTCTTCTTAAGTATAAAGCACATTATGTGTCTCAATTCTATTTTTGCTCTGATCTCAAAGTTGTTTCTAATTTGCAATTTTTTTCTGTCTGATCAAGTTAGGGAATATAAGTAAGTAAGTAAGTAAGTAGGTAATTTATTATAGTGACATGTGCAATTTATGTATAAGTGTGCCGTTTAATACAAAATACAACTCCTTGCTAAAAAGTACAAATGAAGCACCCGGCCCGTTGGACCTATAAGTCAACTTTGATGATGCTAACAAATTATTTATCACGGATTATATAATTATAGAATTATATAATATATAGATTAACTAAAAGATCACATTTTCGAGGTGCTTTAAATTTGGTTCTAGACAACAGTTTTTTGGGGGGTGAGGGGGCCAAACTTGGTATTCATTTAAATGTCGCATTTTTCACCGCCTTGCATTGTCCTCTTCTGTTATTAGATGTAATAATTGGTCTATAATACTACTGATATATTTATTTTAGTATGTGTTAGTAAATAACGCTGTAAGAAAACTCTGTTTTAACTGACAATGATTTCATGAATTTTAAGGCTAATACATAAGCTAGCTTTAATATGCCAATTAAACGTCCAAAATTCGCTTAATAAATACGTGCAATAAGGACTTTAGTATCGATGTAAGATATGAATTTTATGATGCAAATGTGAAATTTTAATCAAAACCAAAGGTCTATTTTAATAAGGGTCAATTTTGACCCATATAAGTTTGCATTTTGCACCTAAAACTGTAAACAAATGACAATCCATTTAGGATTTTTTCACATGTGTGGCAGTAGAGAAGAAGATTTTGAAAAGTTTGGCCCTTTTTGCATATTTGGCCCCGCCCATGAGGCCCGAGAGTGGTAAAGTCATAAATTTCACAATTTAGATTTCTCGTATCCTAGAGATGCTTGAGCAAGCCTAATATTCTAATAAATTTATGTTTGAGCATGTTTGATATATTTTTGTTTTTACATAAAAATCGACACACCTTTTTGTCTAACTTGTTTGCAGTTATAAATGTTGTTATTGACGTTAGGATTGACGCCGTTTTTAGCAAATCACTCAAAACAAAAGAAAAATTCTCATTAGTCCTCCGTAAAATTTTTTCCGATGGGAAAAGCAAAGCTTTGAGCAAACAAAACTTTTTCTGTCAGTAATAAGTCTTGGATCAGGCTTCCTCAAGCCAGTCCTTATTTTTTTGTTAAAAAAAACAAGAAAGTTTATCCAAAAATGGTAAAATGGGGTAAAGATAATTACATCTATGATGTCAAATATCTTAAATCCAGGGCATTTAAATCAAATGGAAAATCTTAAGTAAAGCTATGTATATGTAGAAAAAAAAATTAAAAAGTTTATTTTAGGGAGCTGCTTTAAATTCTTATTACATTATCCTTTTCTTCGGGTTTAACAAAATTATTTATCAAGCATTGCATAAAAAGCGTGTCTGTAATACTTGAAGATATAAAAACGAGAAAGAAATATGCAGAATGTTAGGTTCGACATAGATCGATGTAATATGTATACAGCTGTATTGATTTTACTTATTATCAACATATTGCCTTAAGATTAACCCAATTTAAGAAAAAGCACTCTGGATTTGATTTAATTATAATGGCTAGAAGAGCTATACGCGTGATGGTGATGGCGTAGATGTAATTTTGCGATTACGTGGCGCTCGACAATATCAGATTATTGTTGTTTCCAAGAATATTTGGGCAATGTAAAGAGTATATTTTTCTTGAGAAAGAATTGAAAAATCATGGAATTGCACAATCTTATATTTATAGATTTAGGGATTCGTGAAAATTTTAAAGAGAAATTAACTAACTTTCACACTTTTATTCTTTTAAAAATACAAGCCTAAAAACTAAACAGTTATGAAAATTAAAATCAATAAAATATTTTTTACAGACCTGTATCCAGAGTATCTGCAATAGATATTTTAAAAATAAAATTATTCAAACTATTCCATAACAAATCCACAAACATTGGTTATTGATTTATGTTTTATTGTTTTATTTATTTTTATTTTTTTTGGTTTTGTCTTGGTTTTTTTTTTTTGTCTTCTTGATAAAAAAAAATAATAGACAATTCAATTATCATCTCTTTACGATGTCCCGCAGTTCATCAAACTTGCGAAATCCACATGCATTGACCTAGTACACATGTACTACTGTAAATCAAATGGAATAATCCATGTACGCTATCGCCGTTCGAAGCGAGGAAACAGAGAACATGGTATGTCTTCTACAAATTACCAGCAGTGTCATTAAATGATATCGACGGACACTGCTATATAGACGCAAGAAGATAAAAAAAATGCTTGGTAAATCCCTGGGATTGGCACGCTATCTCGACATCACTTAGTTTGATTAAGGGATGTTTTCTGTTATTGAATCGCTTCATTCCATACCCTGCTGTTCCTAGAAGCTACACAATGGAGTCTTTCAGCTTGCTAATCCTTTACCTTTCGTGATATTTTTCCCATATAAATTCCTCTACATTTTTCTAGACAGAAGCCCGTATGTTTATGTTTGCCCAGGCAAAATGAGGGATATGAACACTGTGTGTGTGTGTGTGTGTGTGTGTAAAGCGATGTTGCTGACCACCATTTAAAGCTGTATATTGTATCAAAATAACATTTAAATTTTTTGTCTCGAGCGTTTGGCGCAGAGGTAGTAACACATATAATCTAGGTAATAATATCGAATTGGTTTGCACAGCAAAAAACAACGAGTGTGCCTCAGAACTGCTCAATACGACATTTTGCTAGCAAATTTGGACTATATATGATTTGAGCCTAAAATGGCCCCCTGAAATGAACATCATCGTTTTACCGCAATTCTTTGTTTTCTTTGTACAAATATACATGTGAATTTTTTTCATAATTTTCATTTTGATTCAAGAGCCCACAAATTAGAAATATGACATCACCTTTTCCCGCCATTTTCGCATTTTTAACATAAAACGGATTGTTTTCAAGCAGTTTTTCTTTCAGAAAACATTGAGCGCATGCTTGAACAAACAAAATATTTTCAACAGAGATGTATCTATCCAAGACTAATAAATGACCAAAAAATTTTCCTTGTTCAAGATGTCGCTCTATATTTCCCATTCGAAAAAAAGATAAGAAAAATGTCAATTTTTGACTGATTTTGATTGAATTAAAAAAAAGTAGCGTCGCTTCTGACGTCACATACTGCCAGTGAGTTCAAATAAATCAAATAAATAGGTGAAAATTATATCTTTTATCAACTCTTCTAAAAAATAACATAACAATTTACTGTACTTGAAACACTTAAAAAAATGACGAATTATGGGGGCCAAATTTGACTCAGATCATATATAGTTCTTTTTAAATACTGTAGAAACAGAAATATTCGTCGAGGATTTAATTACGTTATTTTCGTTAGCAGTATAAATCAACGAAATTAAATCCATGACGAATTTTTAACCCTAGTATCAATAGATACAGAGTTGATAAGCGATACATTTAAGGAATTACGATATGACGAAATTAAATGCCAACGAAATTGTATTGGGTTTAAAAACAACGAAATACATGTTAAATAATTCTTATCATATTACATGTACTTGTGTTTAAAAAAGAAATATGAAATTTTCACAGATTTAAGATAACAGTAACGTATCTCTAAGTAAAGTTATCATTTTATTTCAATTTGACTGTTTTATTTTTGTAGCAAGGTCAGGCCTCAGGATCATGAAGAAGTTTCAGACTTAAGCCAAAATTTCAGTCCGTCATAAATGATGATTTATCATAATATGACGACTGAAATTTGTAATTAACAACTTTATATCAATGCACTTTTAATAGCATTTCAATTTTGTCAGTGTTTTCAATCAAAAGACATTGAGACAGTGCACAATTTTTGTCTTAAGTCTAAAAATGCTTCATGATCCTGGAGCCAGGTCAAAGTCGGTGTCTTTTCCTCACGAAATTTAATTGGAGCCGTGAATCATCATATGATATTTACTCACTCAGTTTACCAAATATATTTTCAAAAGGCATCGTCTCTTGGTGCCCTATGTGGTTAGGCTTCCACCAGCTCATCTACTATAGGATATTATTATATAATAGATGTAGTATATTAGACTATATAGATTTGGTTATGTTTTCTAACGATGCTGAACATTTCTCCAAATTAAAAATAGTATTGTGTAGATTTAAAACCAGCGTTAAGGAGAGATTTCTTCTTCTTTTTTTGTAAAGGACAAGATATTACATGTGGTTTATAGAAAATATACACTCTTATTAAATTTGCAGTTGTTATAAAAACTGATCATATTCATGTTAAATGCGTATAAACTTATTTTACAATCGTAATATATCTCCTACGAGATTGACAAGAGTTAATTCCCTTTTGAAGAACTCTTTATTGTAGTAAGTCCGAAAAAGTATAATATTACCTGAGGCAGATAAAAAAAAATGTTATATACCTGTAAATACCAAGCTATGATACGTTAAAACTTATACATTTATGGATACTATTCGAAGAATGTAGGGATAATCAAAAGAAATGGGTGATTTGATCTTATACCAGCTAATATTCTCTGTTCTTTTGATCTGGTCTCCGTGTCGATGTTTACCAGACAGAGAGAAAGATACAGAAAGTCCAGGTGAGTCGAATTTATTATGAAAATGTGATCAGGAGCACATCTGGTTTATTTGTCTCACACCTCTAGAAAAATTCAATATAAATATAAACCGCGTCACTCTAAAACCTTAGTATTCTGTTCTAATGCAAATCAAACAAAAAACAAGTAAATATTGAGAACTAGAATTGGGACCAAGAATTGGAATAAATCGAATGGATTTAGGAATTGTGATGCAGTGTACAATTGATACAGAGTACCAACAAAATTATTTTTGCAAAAATTATTGTAAATCTGAATGAAAAAAGATAAAAGTATCACAACATTTGGGGAACAAGAAATTTTAGAATACTTTATAACCCTATAAATCATTTTGTCTGGTTTATATATATATATATATGATCATAATTATTCATGAAGGCATTTGATGGTTGTGTGTAAGACTGCAAGTTGTAACATAACTTTACCATGTTTACTGTGATTCAATGCCTTTAGCTACAAATAAAATATAAGTTTTGTAAGTCTTTGTTCAGAGAACATGTTTTCCACTTTAAACCCTGTGGCAATACAAGGTTTTTTTAGTAAAATGTTCTTAATTATCAAATCCAGTAGAAAAAATTCACCAGAAATTAACTTTATATGGTCTTCTTTTATATTTCAGGTCATGTAGTGCTTCAACCACCCAGCAATTTATCTACAGTGTATGTAGGAGATGGGGATATATATTTCTATTGGAGCCCTCCCCAAAATTACCCAACTCATAAGCCAGAAAATCTCTCTGGGTCTGATGAGTACAAGATCAGCTTTAAAGATAATGTTCATTTCTCTGACTCAGGAACTTGGCTTGAAAAACAGAGTAAAGCTGAGGAAGACATGAACTGGGCATTTAAATTCTTCTCTCTCTCTGGTTTCAGTTCTGGAAATTTAGATGCCCAGAATTCCCCAGACCTAGCTCCTCAAATAAATAAGACTTTAGAAGAACATATAATTCAAGCAAATTTAACATCAGAGCAGTTGGCTAAAATTTCAGAACATTACAAGAGCAAAAATGTATCTGAATTACCAGAGTGGTTTAAGAAAACAACAGTTCCTAGGGAACATGCAGGGATTCTCTTGTACACCATTATCTGGCAGGAAATGGAAAATGGGACACTTGGTAGGGAATCATTTACTTTTAGATTCCTTATTTTATGCAAACTTTTGTTATAATTTTGTATAGTTTGTATATGGCACAAAAATAGTTGTTGAAAATTGCCTCTCACAATTTTACACAGATATTAATTCTTTGATTGCCTTCAGTAACTCAGTGATGCTGTTATATTGAACCAAAAGGACCCTGCAAAATTATGTCTGTGATATTAAACACAATGCTTTCATTCCGATTACTGATTCTTTATTGAAAGGTGAAGTTTGGAATGACACTGTGGAACCATTTAAATTAGACTACCACATCAAGGGCCTAAAAGCCCTGACAGACTATAGAATATGTGTAGAAGTCATGTACTACTCTTTCACAACACTTCGCAGTGAATATTTGGAGATTAAGACAAACAGAAACTTCTCATTGATAAACCCTGAAGACCATAAAGGTGAGGTGTGCTTTTACAGCACAGTGAAGGTTGGAGTTTTCTTTAGCCATATTTAGTTTGGGATTGTCAAATCTTGTGCTGTAGTCCTGTACTAGTGAAATTCGATTAGCTGTTTATTCCTGACCATATTGGATTGGTCAATTCATAGCACTTAATAATTTTGTTACTTTTAAAGCTACCACATATATTAATAAAAAATGAAGAATATTACAAGTTATAAATGCAACTATGATATGAGTTAACTTTACTATGATATTATAAAATTGTACTGATACTTATGTCGTATATATACTTTAAAAAGGAATATGTATACATTTTGTAATTTGTATAATTATTAATGAATATTTTTATGCAATTCTTCGTAAGATAACTGCAATTGCTACAAGATGGGTACAGTGAATGGTGAATCAGAGTGTAGAACTCATTTCTTTGGGTCAATGAGTCTGAAGCTGTGCCAGTGTAAGGAGGGGTACTCTGGCATGTACTGTCACATCTGTCGCCCAGGGTACTACAGATTAGGACCAAACATGCCTTGTTACAAATGTCCATGTGATATCAAGAAATCAAATGGCTATTGTCATTTTCGTAAGTATACACATAAATATGCGACATTTTTTAAAAAAAATATCCATGCATGAACATGTATATATTATTATGTATATTTTTAAAATTCTTGTGTTTAAGAACTGGATAAACAAAACTCTCTTTAACAATTAGGTCTGTTATCTTTATGATATGAAATTCAAATATATTCCAAGCAATATCAATTTTTGATAGATTTTATTGCTGTTCTACAGGGTATTATGTATTATATTTGTATTTTATTGATTTATACCCTGATCTGGTTCATACTTTATACACTGTATAAAGATCATTGCCTTACTAGTATTTAATACATATGGATATGGGTTGCTGTTCATTCCTTGTTTGAAGCTCACCTGAGTTGAAAGCTCAAGTGAGCTTTTCTGATCACTCTTTGTCCAGCATTTGTCTCTCTATCCATCTGTCTGTTTGTTGGTTTGTAAACTTTTAACAGTTTTTGCTTCATTTCTAGAACCACCAGGCCAAACTTTAACCAAACTCGGCACAAAAAATCCTTAGGTTAAGGGAAATTTTTTTTTAAAAATGGCCACACCCTCATTCAAGGAGAGATAATTTAGAATTATTGAATATTTGTTGACTTTTTTAAAAACAACCTTTTGCCAAAAAAAGTGAAAATTGTATGGAAACATCCTCTGGTCGTGTAGATCCAAGTTTGTTCTAATCATATGCATGATCTTCAGTGGTGATTGGGTTTGGATTTTACATGAATAAAACTACAGAAAAATCTTAAATAATTTTCTCAGAAACCAATTGGCCAGAAAACTGAGACTTGTGCCAAAACATCCTCAGGTAGTGTAGATTTAATTTGTTTAAATCATGATCCCCAGGGTAGGGTGGACCAAATTGGGGGTTTGAATTTTTACATAGGAATAAATAAACAAAAGCCTTTGAAAATCTTCTTCACAAAAAATTAAAACAACAAAAGGGGCTCAATGTTAAACATAAGAATATGTGGAGTAAAATTTTAAAAACTTTTAAAGAAGATCTACTCTACTAAATTATCAATATATTTTGTATTTGATAACATAAAGGTGATTTTGTTGTAGTTATGGCTATTTTTGCTTATGTGAGCAATGTAGTTAATGGGCCTATTGTTTTTTTTATTGTCCTATATCTACAGTACAGACCAGACCCAACCTAACCCAGAGCAGACCCTAACTAAACCCTCGGTTTACTTTCAGGGTTTACTCGGGGTCTGCTTTTTAAAAATTTGCGTCCACTCAGGGTTTACTTTAGGTTTACCTGGGGTTTGCTTTTGGGGTCCAATTTATGCACCGAAGTGTAAGGCAGACCCTTCATTATCTTACCATCTTACCGCCTGTTAGACCCGCCTCTTGTATATTCCGAATACACATGTAGCATCTGCTTTCAGGGGTCTACTTCTGATCGGGGTTTACTCTCTGTGTCCACTCTGGATCTACTCTGCGTTTACTTTGGGTTTACTTGGGGTTAACTCTGGGTCTGCTCTAGCAAACCTGGAGTAAACACCGAGCAGACCCCGAAAGTAAACCCAGAGTTTAGATGGGGTCTACTTTCTGATAGGTTGGTTCTGATTGGTACTGTATGTCTTCAAAGTGAAGAAAAAACCCAGAAAAATTGAAACTTATCAAAGAAAATAGCATAATTAAAAGATTTGTTCTATGTTATAAGTTTTAACATATTATCCAGTGATTTCAGTTGCATATTACATTGTAAAGAAGTTGTTCCAGTCGTTAAAATTGTTATACAAACACATACAAAGATTGTTGTGAGTCTGCATATGCTTGCATGCATTGGTGGGATTTAAGTCAATTTCTAGATTAAGATACACATTCTAACTTGATATAGCAAAAGCATCAAGATCAAATTTCCATATTTCATCCAATCAATGAAGCTAAACTAATTTGTGTCCTTGTCTGTGTTTCAGGAGAGGGCTACCTGTTCTGTGATACCTGTAACGAGGGCTATGGGGGGAATCTGTGCCAGACCTGTGCACAGGGCTACTACAGACCAGGGGGTAGTTCGTATTGTACCAGGTGCAACTGTCATGGATATACCAATCTCTGTCAAGACATCACAGGTTCAATTTAATTATTAGTTTGAAAAAAATGACATACTATATCCCAGGTATTCAGTACTTTCATATTTGGAAAATATGAGGAGTTCCAAGATCATAATATTTGGTATTTGGTAAATTAACGGTAAGTTCATAATTATATGTTTCATAAAAATCAGCTTTATAATATTTTTCTTTTAAGACAACTTGATATTATATATGTTCCCAATATTTTCATTTTACATATTAATTATTTTATCTTTTTTTAGCTCACCTGAGCTGAAAGCTCAAGTGAGCTATTCTGATCACATTTTGTCTCTCGTCTGTCTGTCCATCTGTCCGTCCGTCTGTCCGTCTGTAAACTTTTCACATTTTCAACATCTTCTCAAGAACCACTGGGCCAATTTCAACCAAACTTGGCACATAGCATCCTTAGCCTAAGGGGATTCAAAGTTGTGAAAATTAAGGAGCAAGCCCTCTTACAAGGGGAGATAATTAGGAATTAATGAAAATTTTCAAGAAATTTTCAAAAATCTTCTTCTCAAGAACCATTTGGCCAGGAAAGCTGAAACTTGAGTGGAAGCATCCTCAGGTAGTGTAGATTCAAAGTTGTGAAAATCATGACCCCCGGGGGTAGGATGGGGCCCCAATGGGGGGTCAACTTTTTACATAGGAATATATAGAGTAAATCTTTAAAAATCTTCTTCTCAAAAACCGTTAGGCCAGGAAACCTGTAACTTATGTGGAAGCATCCTCAGGTAGTGTAGATTCAAAGTTATGAAAATCGTGACCCCCCGAGGTAGGGTGGGGCCACAATGGGGGGTCGACTTTTTACAAATGCATATATAGAGTAAATCTTTAAAAATCTTCTTCTCAAGAACCATTTGGCCAGAAAAGCTGAAACTTATGTGGAAGCATCCTTAGGTAGTGTAGATTCAAAGTTGTGAAAATCATGACTCCCGAGGTAGGATGGGGCCACAATGGGGGTTTGACTTTTTACATAGGAATATATAGAGTAAATCTTTATAAATAAAATCTTCTTCTCAGAAACCATTAAGCCAGGAAAGCAGAAACTTACGTGGAAGCATCCTTAGGTAATGTAGATTCAAAGTTGTGAAAATCATGACCTCTGGGGGTAGGGTGGGTCCATAATGGGGGGTCAAATTTATACATAGGAATATATATTAGAGTAAATCTTTAAAAATCTTCTTCTCAAGAACCATTTGGCCAGGAAACCTGAAACTTATGTGGAAGCATCCTCAGGTAGTGTAGATTCAGAGTTATGAAAATCATGACCCCCCGAGGTAGGGTGGGGCTACAACGGAGGGTCGATTTTAATATAGGAATATATAGAGTAAATCTTTAAAAATCTTCTTCTCAAGAACCATTTGGCTAGGAAAGCTGAAACTTGTGTGGAAGCATCCTAAGGTAGTGTAGATTCAGAGTTGTGAAAATCATGACTCCCGAGGGTAGGGTGGGGCCACAATGGGGGGGGGGGGGGGGGGGGG
>WFKH01011581.1:52330696-52341588 GCA_016163765.1 Magallana hongkongensis | reverse complement strand
TGAATTTTTACGTATGAATATATAGAGTAAATCTTTAAAAATCTTCTTCTCAGAAACTAATTAGCCAGGAAAGCTGAAACTTGTGTGGAAGCATTCTCAGGTAGTATATATTTAAAGTTGTGAAAATCATTACCCCCAGGGGTAGAGTTGGGCCACAATTGGGGATCGAATTTCTACATAGGAATATATAGAGTAAATCTTTAAAAATCGTATTCTCAGAAAACTTTAGGCCAGGAGAGCTGAAACTTATGTGGAAGCATCCTCAGGTAGTGTAGATTCAGAGTTGTGAAAATCATGACCCCTGGGGGTAGGGTGGGACCACAATGGGGGGGTCAACTTTTTACATAGGAATATTAATAGTAAATCTTTAAAAATCTTCTTCTTAGAAACTAATCAGCCAGGTGATTATTTAATATTGTTTAGATTTTGGCTTCTGGATGATTCCTGGACGATTGGGTCTCACAAGGGGTTCAGAGTTTGATGTAGGTTTATATCCCATTTATAAACAATTGTTTAGGATCTTTTTGAGAGCTGCAATGCTCAACATGTGATATTACTATAAAATCATCCTGTTAGAAAAGGGACTAATGATAATAAACATAAGAATATCCAGTGGAAAAAATTGATTTTTATTTATACAGGATCTACATGTATTATACTACATTGTCCAGATAGTTTTTTATTATGACTCCATTAAGCTGATTTTATCATACCTATTGTTCCTCAGGTGAGCGATGTGGCCCTTGGGCCTCTTGTTCCAATTTCAGACAGATTTTGGTTTATTTGTCAAGATTGTTAATAAAAAAGAGAAGAACTATACAGTTTACAGTTTAGAACCAATTGATCATTACAAGCATGTGTTATTTTTTTCGTACAGGAGAATGTATTGGATGTAGGCACAACACAGCAGGGTTTAACTGTAATCGATGTGCACATGGATATGTGAATATGAAGATGACTAACCAACAAACCAGTTGTGTACCTGCATCTACTGCACGTAAGTATATACATATTCTGTATCATTTGAAGCATTTAATAGACAAAGAACATCTCTTTCTACTACATGAATGAAATGTAATACCTTCAAGTGTTTTTTGCTCATCTGAGCCAAAAGCTCAAGTGAGCTTTTTTGATAAAAATTTTGTCAGTTGTCTGCTGTTGTGTTCGTCATCATTGTCAGCATTGTAAACTTTTCACATTTTCATCTTCTTCTCCAGTTTAACAAAACTTGACACAAAACTTTTTTGGATTAGGGGAATTCAAGGTTGTTTAAATAAGGCCATAAAAAAATAATTATTTGGTTCTCAGGCCAATATTTTCTATAATAGATGCGGTGTTGGTGTTTTATTTTAAGGATGCAGGATTTTTTCTTTTAGTTTCACAAGTTGCAATTCTTATCATAATGCAGAAAAAGCAATGTTTTAAAGCACATAAATAGTTACCTTACAGTGAATATGTCTGTCTTAGATTTCTTTTTTTCTTTTTTTTTTTTAATAATTATGATGAATTTCATTTGCACATACAATATATTTAGTACAATTGACAGATCTGTTGACAAAATCAATTTCAACAATTTTAAGACAGAGAAAAAGAGGGAAAGTATAGGAAATGCAGTGGGGGAGAGAATGGGGGAATCATGAGAATGCATTAGATTTATTAGCTAAAACTAAATGAAATAAGGCCAAATAAAAAAATATAAGTGGTTCCGGTCACCCGACCGTCCCTATTTTATACCCCGACCCTGAACTTTTTTTTAGCCAATTTTCAAATTTTTCCGGAATTTTCCCTGCTTTCCGTCATCGGCTCCGATTTTAGATTTAGTTTCAGCAATGGCAGCCTCCATTTAGTGTGGGCCTGTCAGTTGACGGAAAAGAAGATAATTCAAGAACTGTTTGTACCTTGTGTACCTCACAATAAAATAAATTAGGACCAACCTAGGGGGAGACATGGGCGAAATACTCGCTTTTTGATAGGTAACTTCACCGGAATTTTCTCCGAAAGAGATGTTGAAGTCGCCCTGTATTCTGAGTTCACAATAGTGTAAATTAAACCCAAAGGCAATAAAATGATAATTATCAATTTCAAAAGGCATTTTCACAGCCTCAGTTAACCCCTGTTGTGATTAACAACTTGCGACTGTCTAATCTTTAGGGGTTATAAATAGTATTTAAAATACGGGTGATGCAACCACATACTGTGCATTGAAAATTACAACTGATGTTTATTTCTTTTAGTGTTTATATTATAATTAGTTGGTAACTTGTAATTAGTTATTAACACTGCCAAAATTAATGCTGAAATAATCATAAAATAGTTTGTTTATAGTTATTTTCAAAAATAAAAGATCCTCTGCATAACGGTTGTAATTAGGTCAAAGGGTTGGACTAATACCTCCAAAATACACCAAAGTACAAAGACTGATTTTATTTGGCATTAAGCTAACACAATTGCAAAATATTTCATATATAAAATCTATGAATACATCAAATAAATTAAAATCAACAAATTGGATAATTTTTAAAAAATTTTTAGAAGTTATTTTAGTTTTTATTGACTTGTTTCTAATCCAATCTAAATTATTAAAGACTTAAATATCATCATTAGCATTATGCTGTTGTCAAGAAATAGAAGTCTCCCTGATTTTTCTAGCTTCTCCCTATTTTCTGTCAAAGAGAAGTGAAGTCTCCCTAAAATTTTGCTCTAGGTTGGTCCCTAAATTGAATTTAAATGGAATTTGCAAGGTAAAGATCTTTTTTTTTAATTTAAAATGAGAAATATTGAGATTGACCTTTGTTTAATTGAATCGAATAAAAAGAAAAAACAAACCGTAGCATTCTGAATCAAAATCAAACCAAATGGAATGAACTCTGAATCGTCCCAGCCCTAATTAATACCGAACATTTAATACTTTTTTGTTTTTATACAAAAAATATTTTTAAATAATTTTTGATTTAAAAATAAATGAATCATAGTTAAAAACTAGATGCTCCCTACCAATCTTGATTTAGTATATTTATCTCACTACAATCAAATGCCACCTGCAATGCAGTGCTATGTAGTACTAAGAAAATCACTTTGTACATTTCTATTTTTAAAAAAAAAAAAAAAAAAATCCCTACCTACCTACCCTAATTTTTTTTTAGATGTTACCGGAACCACACATATTTTTTTATTTGGCCTAAACAAATCATCATGTTTTTTTAGGAAACATCAACACTATGAGGTTTTAGAGAACCCTGTAATAAAGCATAATTTGATATTAAGAATAGTGCAGGCTGCAGGAACTCCCCTCCTATATGCATTTGCAGTTAAACAATGCTCCTGCAATGCTCCTGTCATATCTACACTAAAATCATTGCTGTTGCGATCATAACTTGAACACAGCGTCTTGTAATTAGATTTGCATGGTGACCATTTGCAATTTGTTAAAATCTAGTCTGGATCTTCGCGATGTTTGCAATTTTGTTCTCTATTAAAATTAAGCATTTTACTGACTTGAGAATCCTAATGCTGTCCTGAATTAAGATTTTTTTTCCCGGAACTCCCTAGCGCACTTGAGAAATTTTATTTTATTCATTTACAGATAAAAATGAGCAATCTGCAATGTTAAATCAGATGCGGGTGGGCCTGAGAACCAGGGAATTAATTTTTAATGGCCTAATGAGCCACACCCTCTTTCATAGGGAGATAATTTGGAATAATTGAAAATTTGTTGACATTTTTAAAAATCTACTTCTTTAACACCATTTATCCAGAGAGGCTAAAACTTGTATGGGAGCTTCCTCAGGTAATGTAGATTAAAGTTTGTTCAAATCATGATCCCTTGGGTATGGTGGAGCCAAAATTGGGGGGGGGGGGGGGGGGTTAATTTTGACGTAGGAATAAAAGGCGGAAATCTTTAGCATGAGAATATATGTGGAGAAATATTGAAAATCTCTATGAAAAAGATCAACAACTAAATTATGAAGTTATTTTGTATTTTATTTAAAGGTATATGTGGCGTATTTTTAGTGAATAACAATTATAAGATCTGATAATTTGCTTCATTTCTTTACTAAAAGATAGGACTTTCACACAAATTACGCTTTACAAGTCAATCGCATAACAAAGATACAAGAAATCAAAAAAGTATTTTTGAATTTTTACCGGCACGGTAAAAAATACAAAAGATTTGAATAACCCCGCCTTAAATGGGTCACGTGACATCCATCTCGGTCTATCAACAACAATGGCGACGACGAGAAAGATAGGTATACCGTTAAGTTTGACGTATTTGGCAATGAAAAAAAAGAGACAGACTGACAAGGATATGAACAAAGGGAAGATTGTCATCGGAGACCATGAAGATTGATGTAATAGGAATTAAAGCCGAATTAAAATTAAGTTTCCGTCATGAAGTTGTAGGGGTTTTGCTAGTCAGGTTCGTGCTCCATGTGTTCCATGTCTTTACTTTATAAGTTATAAACCACAAGTGGATTTTCATTTAGAGGAATTTTTGAATAAAGAATAAATAAACACTCTCAGTACATGCATTCCTCAGGGAGAGGGGGTATTTAGCCTACTCAGTTTACCGTGTCGATGATCCTAAAATCGTGTTTCATCTTTATTACACATAATTAACAATTTATATCGTTCTACATTAATGAATATCGGAATAATAATGCTTCGAGTGTCATCTGATATAAGAATTATCTAATTTAAGGCATGGAAAACGTGATTCTAATTTGTAAACAAACTCTTCTTCCATCGTGTTTTCAATGCTAGGTTTTCCCGCACTCATGCGCAGTGGCGTTATAAATGGCGGATCACATTAATATTCATCAGACGTGTAGCAAAGTTTAGAGACAAATAACTAAAGACAGAACATGTTTTATGGGCCTAGAGTTTGTGAAACGTCTAATTATAAGAAGCATGATGTATATTTTTACTCGAACTCATGTCAAAAATTTTACTCCAAATACGCCACATATACCTTTAATCAGTTGTGGCTATTGTTGGTCAGGTGAGTGATGTGGTCCCTGGGCCTCTTGTTTAAGTTGCTGTTAGATTTGGTACTTCACAAAGGGTTTGTGATTGACAGGATTTACAACTTAATAGTAAATTCTCTTTGAGCTGTATATCTATTTTGTCTTAGTAATGTATTAAAACTAGATGAATACATCATTCTAGAATACAATGTATTACCTCATAAAACTTCGTACTTTTGGATAGCCAAGCCCATATAACTTTGTCCCTCCTTTACAAAACTATAGATGTACATTTACCTCTGTATATGTATTTCAAATGGTTGAACTTACTTTGATGCTTATGATTGCAATTTTTAAAATTAAAGATGTTTGCATAATAAAGGTCAAATGGAAGAGAAAGACAAGTCTTCAGTGAGTTCAGGGGCCATAGCAGGGATCTGTGTGACTGTTATTGTGGTGATTGGTCTCATCATTGGCGTAGTTATCTACAGGCGGTACTGGAGGTACCCCACAGCCCGACCATTCTGGACCGTAGAACTCAAGGACGACCACGAAGGCATTAGCTTCAGCAGCGTGCCGGAGGATGAACTGGTGGCCATTACAGCGAGAGAGGAAGAAGAAGAGAGAAAGCGAGGAAAATCAGGCTCCCAGCCATACACAAAGCTCAGAGAAAACATTTGATTCTTACACATTCCACATGTTATAGCCTGAATACTTATAATTTGATACATGTTGATATTGTAAAAGTTACAGCAATGGTAATGGAATGAGAATTCTGTTAAGTGCCACAGCAAAGCAAAAGGGCTTTCCATTTGCAAAGAGAAAAAAAATTGTTACATTTAGTAGCTCTAGAGCCAGTAGTTTTTATCTTCAAATATTATAATGGAATGATAGGCATTATTGCTATGATTTTATTTGCCTGGTCCTTGTGGATATTCATGAAAGATCTGAGTTTCTTGTTTTAATAGTTTTTGTAGATTAAGCTACTGTTTATGATGCCAGGTTCAAGTGTCACTGTTTTCGGTAAAACTGAATTTGATTTAAATATAATGTAATTGGCCTTTTTCTGTTCTGTTTCATTGGTATCACAGGGTATAGATGTTGCCTTTTCCAGTTTCCTTCTACATGTATATGTGAAAATAGAGAATTGACATAAATGCTTATATAATTGTTGTTGAACTCTGAGAAACAAGTAGCAATTGTACTTGTTACACCCCAACTTACACACAATTTTCTGTAAGTCATACTGAAGCTTGGTTTAGGTAAATGGGCATTTTGCACAAGTATTTAAGAAATTTTGAAATTAATTTGAAAATAAAATTGAAAAGGCTATACAGTGTATTTACATAATGATAGATTGTTTAATGTTAAACACATACATGATTCCATTATATGCAAAATATGAGAAAAGATACAAATATTGTATTAAATGTATAATTGACTCCTAGAAATTAGATTAAATTCTAATTTATACAGCCTCTATTTGGTGAAAAAATTTTGTTGTCAAAATGAATTTGTCAGTGATTTGTAATTTAAATATCTAGTCAAGTTCAGATTTGTCTCAGTTATACCCAATTTCAATTTTAAAGTCACTTTAATTTGTGCCTTTAATCATTTATCGTCAGTTGTTTTGTTATTTGTACATGTATTTGAAAATGAATATTTTTCTCTAGCATATTCGACTTCAGTTTTCTATAAAATCTAAAATCTAAATCTGTTTTGATCCTATGAGGCCGGTTGAATAATTCTTTACAATAAATATGTATAAATATAATATAAATAAATAGAATATAAGCAGATAAAAAGAATAAGCTAGTGCTTTTTTTTTCTCCCTGGTAGGAGATATAGAGAACTTTCCTGTCCTATGTAGTGTACATTTCATTAACCCTGATGTAGCTATATGTGCCTTGCAGATGTCATGCATGTATTGTCTTTTTTTAATTCTCTGTTTTAAACTTGTTTATATTGTGCTAGTAGTTGTAACCAACTCCAGTTTTCCAGCAGGGATCAATCATGTGTTTCATCACTGTCATCTTTTGAATAAGGGACCAATAATGTAATTAATGATCATTTATAGTGATTGCATTTTATACATTTAACTATGTAATTTTTTTATAATCTTTATTAATTTTCAATTGTTAATTTTTTTTACTTTGAATTTGTAGATATTTTGTTGTTCTGAAGCAAACATAATTATTTACAATCTAGTTGAAGTTTTGATGTTAGATTCTGTCATATTATTTGCTACAGGTGTTCTGATTACTCTGATATAGATGTACATGTATCATTTCATATCAATCAGATGGCCATATTTTCTAATCATTTTGATTCTTCATATAAATATTACACCAGAAACAAGTAATGAAATCTATGATAAATGATATTGATGAAATGTAAATCAGGTGTTAATACATGTGAGTCATTTCTTGGACAAAAATAATTAAATTTTTCATCAAAACTCTTTTACAGTAAAACTTGTTTAGTTCGAACACGGATATAGCGAAATCTCGGATATAGCGAAGTTTTCTTAAGTCCCCGGTAAAAGTCTTAACAAATCTTTGCAAAATTTTACGGTTATAACAAATTCGGATATAACGAATTTACAGATATAGCGAACTGATTTTGAGTGCCATAGAGGGGAATAATGACGAAATTTTACACTTTTATAACGAATGTCTTTACAGTTGAAAAAGTTTACACTACCATTTAACATAATAGTTTGAATGAATTTATGTTCACATAAATTTTTTAATTCACATCCGATTATTAAAGGTATCAAAAGAATGTATTTTCATTCTAAGCCTCAATTAGCAAAAATTGTAGTCTTGTGAAAGAAAACATGTCTATAGTGAATTCGCTATGGTTATTATTACGAATTCGATATATGGATATAACGAATTACCGATATAACGAAGTAAATCCATTGGTCCCTAAGACTTCGCTATAACCAAGTTTTACTGTACCCATATGAATTATTGATAAAGATTTCTTGCCAATGATACTTTGAAAACGAGACAAATAAGCGTGGTTGGTGCCATATACAATGTTAATCTTAGGTTTTTATAAATATTGGCTAGTTTAGATTTATTACACAATTCTAAATCCATTTTTTTTTTTAGATTTTTTTGAGGCTTTAGGATCATGAAGCAATCTTAGACTTAAGTCAAAAATTGTATACTGTCTTAAATGCTAATAAAAGTGTCTTGAAATAACATTGTTAATTACAAATTATGATAAACAATCAATGTTTGACTGACTGAAATTTTGACTTAAATCTGAAATTGTTTCATAATCAGATATCATGTTTGCAAAACTGTCATTGGTCATATATTTACTTGTACCGAGTAGTTGTTGTTTATTTTTACTGTTAAACTTAGTCAATGTCAATGAGACAGGTTTGCAATTTTATACATTTATAATTTTTAAAATAATTAACTTGTTATGTATTATTCATATCATTATATTTAAGGTATTAAGGGGGTAAGAAATGTAATCACCACATGTATTACATTGTACATCAAGGCCTTCAAATGTAATGTAATTTTTGCCCTTTTTACATCAAATGATAAAATACATGCAGTGTTCTAATTTTTACCATTTGAAATTTTTTAAACTTTAAATAAAATGCTATTAATTGTTCAATTTGTTTGATTATCAAGCAGCTTTTGCAATATTTCATCTTCAGTTAGCTTCCATGTGTTCCTCTGTAAATAAATGTTTAATGAAATCCAGGTTTAAATTTTAATTGTATACACATTGTTTTCAATGATTGTGCTTCAAATGGGTATTTCTTACTGATAAGTACATTTATTATTAAGTTCAAAGTTTGTTGAAGCCAACTGATTCTAAAATAGTGTTCAGGTCTAAGGGTAGATAATCACTGCTCACTTTAAAATGTCTTACATTTGAATGCATTTTGTACAATATATGGCTTAATTAAATGTTACACAAATTTGTCTTTTATTTTGTGTCTTCTTTTAGCAGAGTAATACTCTTTTAAAACTTTTAAATTCACTTTTGCATGAATTTGAAATTTATGCTTTATTGCTGACTTACAACGAGTTCACTGCTTGCAGAAAATGACCTTATTAGCTAACCTAAGCCAAAGGGTACAGTGAGCTTTTTTCTGATTAAAATTTTTCCGATCTCTGTCATTGTCTTCTTAAGCTTTTCACATTTTCCTCTTCTTCAAAATAAATGGGCCAATTTCAACCAAACTCCACACAGATCATCCTTTGGTAAAGGGGTAAAGGGTTTTTAAAGGGAAGATACAAGGTGATTTACAATAATTGAAAAATTTTGGAAATTTTAGGAAATCTTATTCTCAAAATAAATAGGGTCAGAAAACTTGTGTAGAAGCATCCTAAGGTAGGGTGGACCACAATGGAGATAACATTTTTAAATAGCTCCAATTTGTAATAAAATAGTGCAAGTATCCTGAAATTCATACCAAGACGTGATTAAGACTACTCCAAAGTTACTTCCTCAGTAAATCCAAATGGAAAGGAGGGCGTTTCTATCAGTCTTGGTACACAATCATATCTTTATCCCAGTACTTAGTGAGAATAATCAAAATAAGCTAGTGCAGTTTGAGGAAAAAACCCAAGAAGTCCACAATCTGAATATATTCAATATATGGAGACAAAAAGAGATAAGTTTGAATAAATCACAACCAGGGACCATGCAGAAAAATGGTCCAAGAAAAGATTCTTCGTATATTTGTCTTGTAGAGTATGTCCCCTCTAAAAGCCACTTCCTTAGGAAAATTTACTCTTGAGAAGGAATTTCCATCAGAACTTTGGCCCTAGGATAGGATTTTCCCAACGGAAACTCCACACCAATGTCGATTTCCTGGGGAAGAGGAGCCCTATCCAATAGTAAGATGGAAATAGTATGACTCCCTTGAAGCAATTCCTTGTGGTCGATAACGACCAAAAATAGCATGTACTACAGATTTCTCAAATATTAGAAAACACTTAATTTCTCTGATGATGTTTTTAAGATAATTAAGTAAACCTTGGCCAAATATTCTGGAATATTCTTAAGATAAAGACGTTAGAAAAAATGTGTTTTAAATGGCATTTTCATGAATAAATGAACAAAACAAGCTCCAAATAAAGTTGGACAATTACAATTAATATTAAACATTCAGATTGAACATGTAGTCTCTCTTTCTCTAAAAAAAACCCCAAAACGAAACTACGGATGTATTTGTCTCTATAGGGGTGGGTTTAAAAAAATATATATAATATATCACTAACAAAGGTTTATTACGTACGTGTATAACTTGTAAAATGAAGGAGTTTAACGGGTATTAAATTTTATTTAAAAATCATTCACGGGATTTGGATTTAGTTTCTGCATCGGTATTACATGTATAACTGTGTTCTCATTCTTATATTTGACATATTTGGAGAAGATTGACATGCCGTTTTAATTAATGACGGATTATTTAGAAATAATCTGTGGATATGGAACTCGTAAAACATCACTATTCTTCCTCCTTTCTTTCTTCCTTTTTAGATCACCTGAGCCAAAGGCTCAAGTGATCTTTTCTGATCACAATTTGTCCGTTGTCTGTCGTTGTCGTCGTCGTCGTTGTCGTCGTCGTTGTAAACTTTTCACATTTTCATCTTCTTCTCAAGAACCACTGAGCCAATTTCAACCAAACTTGCCATAAAGTATCCTTAGGTGAAGGGGATTCAGGTTTGTTCAAATGAAGAGCCATGCCCTCTTTCAAGGGGAGATAATTAGGAATTAGTGAAAAAGTAATGGTATATTTTTAAAATCTTCTTCTCTAGAACCAATTGGCCAGAAAAGCTGTAACTTGCGTGGAAGCATCCTCAGGTAGTGTAGATTCAAGTTTATTAAAATCATGATCCCCGGGGGTACGGTGGGGCCACAATTGGGGGTCGAATTTTTACA
>WFKH01011581.1:52306893-52327642 GCA_016163765.1 Magallana hongkongensis | reverse complement strand
AGAGAGAGAGAGAGAGAGAGAGAGAGAGAGGGAGAGAGAGAGAATGTAATGTAATGCTTGATTGTTTATCCAGAGAGACATGAGGGCCTGCTCCCTTCTTCTACTTCATTTCTGCTTGAACCCTGAACTTAAAGTGAAGGTTGACATAATTACTTGAGGTTAGGTGATAGGTGAAGTTAGTCTCCATCACATTTTTGTGACTGCTAAGATATTTGGCGCTCCCTATTTGAAAAAACGATATATTTTGTGCCAGAACCATCAATGATTTTCTTACACTGCTGTTTCATATACTTATTACAGACTTTCGTATTCTTAAAAAAAATATGATAATTTATTTAATTTTCATTAGGTACGACCACAGACACTCGAATGCTAATTTATATAATTCGGATGCACACATTAAAATGCCCAGGTAAGCTCAAGGAAAACTTGAGTCCAGTTTTCTATATAGCCTGTAGATACGACAAGACCTTTCTCCTTTAATAAACTACATGTGTAAGTCGAGTTTTACGAATGACTGTTTAATCTGCATGTAAGAAGATTATGCAAGTGCATTTAATCAACTTGATTGATAGTGGTCCCCTTGGAAAGTTATGTTCCCACTAGCAGCCCTAAATTTGTGTGTTTTGAATAATCGAAGTAATAAAGTTGTGCATCGAAAATGTATACAGTACACATGCAACGATCACGAAATATTTTGAACGGCAAATATGAGGTTTGGGTTTATCGTATTAGATGAAAGGAAGTATGCTTGTATATTAAATTTATATTTTCCTGCTGTATCAACTTAACAATAAGTATAATACATTGTCTACATCTGGAATCATATCGGGCGCGAAACATGTGTTACGATGTTCAAGTAGCAATTATGATAATTATAATAATTCACCACATTGAAGTGAAGGTCGCGTGATTAAAGTTAAGAGTAAAGCAAACTTGAAGAAGGACCATATATTGTTGATCAATTGTTTATTGAATGTGCAATACATAGAACCAACGAAATTTAACAGAACCTGAATCTTGAATCAAGAAAAAAAACACGAAAAAAAATATCGCTCTGAACGCGATTCTGAAAAAAAAAACTGAAAAAAAATTGCGGGGAGGGGATCGGGGTCATACATGTATATGATAATCCCAGGCAATCCGGTAATGATGTAAATGTTAAACTTAAATTTTATCAAGTCCAGTAGAAAAAAAATCTAAGACTTAACAATTACTTAATTACTCATGGGTTCATATTACGAAACCAACAAATCTCTTCTTTTTTTTTTTTTTATTAAAAAAAGTTTCTCGCAATCCAAAATAGCACAAAGAAACTCTCTCTCTCTCTCTCTCTCTCTCTCTCTCTCTCTCTCTCTCTATATATATATATATATATATATGCACGCTTAACAACGTAAGTGTGTATGTGTGGGGTGGGGGTGTATACAAAATTACTATTGAAACCTTATAGGATTAAGGAAAGATTAAATATCCCAGGATTGTCGATTGCTTACGGACTCTCAAGTATCAGCAGAGTTGTTCACACGTTAATGATGAGGTTCATGTACGTATAGACACCTCTTGATCTATACCTTGAGTGCTAGGGTTAAAATTAGTGTGCGGGTATATATCTTCACTATGACAAATATTGAAGATAACCCCGCATATATCAAATATGTGATTAATGCTGAATAATATATATGTACAACTTAACAAACTAAGTAGCAAAGCAAGTAGCTAAGTCTCATCCCCTCTCAAATTACAGTACTTTGTACATCCCAAAATGTGTTTTATTTTGTGGACATAACGAGGTATATGGTTCTACAGACGTCTCTTTAGATCTACATCATATTCTTTGATATTTATTAAAGATAGAGAGGAAGGAAAACCGAATAAAATCTTTTTAATAAAAGGTTGTATTAATAGATAATCTTTTAATTTTCTAGCAATGTCGTAGACAGTCCAGCAGGGCCATTGAATGTACTAATATCAGTCAATATCACTATTCTGGTTATTTTTAGAACGGATATTATGTTCAGACCATAAATTGTACGCAAGGGTTATATACGATGCGGTCCGTAAATAGTTAATGAGAATTTTAACAAAAAGAAGACTCATTCCCTTTTTCAGTTGAGATGTTTTTCTCACTTAAAGCAATATGTGATTATATTTGCTTCCACATTTCAATTTGCTATTGTTTTTATTCATATTCACCAAATATTCGTGATAAATAATTTATCAAAATACCGAAAACATAGCACAAAGCATGAAGTGTTTTGGTTGATTGTTACATAACCTTGAATTTAAGACTTTGATTGTGATGTCATGCGTACTGCATGGTAAACTAACCATGCATGTCCATTCAGATCCTTAGCCTATAATCTACGGTAAGGACACAATACGTGATTTGATGCAAGACCTCGACATTAATATCTACGTAATTTTGTACTAGATTTTGAACAAGAGTTACATCGCTCGCTGTTTGCTTTGTCGATTTAATTTTCCCATTAAATTTCCAAACTCGGGAACTTGTGATGTTTTCTTTCCACTACTGGCACTAGTGAAGCGATCTTTTTCTCGCGCTGTGCATTTAAATTTTTTTCCCGAAATCGAGTGATGGGGCGTGATTTGTTATTGACTCCGAGCTATATAATCATTTTCAGTCTAAAGTTGGCGGAAATGGTGGCAGCTCAATGAAAGAGAGTGAGAGAGAGTGCAGTCGAGGACATTCGATAAATCAAGCCGTATATAACTGTCAATAACTTTCACCTGGCGAAAGAAGCAAAGAATGGGAGAATTACACAAGTGGAGTTCATTGGGAGTGATAATTTGTCTATTGATTCTCGCCGTTTCTGCAACCGTTTCACAGAAGGTGTTGAACGTACCCCTGTACGAGACAGGGCGCTGGTGGTGGGTCTCGCTGTGGGACCACCCAGTCCTCAGTGTCCTGACAGATTTCTCATCTGTGTACATTTACGCAGTCTACTTGGTCATTGTTTACATTCTGTACAAACTGTACCGTATTTTCTTCGTGCCGTTGAATAGGATTAGGTACCTCGGAGACATAGGCTATGCTTCAGAGGGAAATATTAAGGACACTGTCAACAGAGTGAGGAAACAAAGGATTGTGGGGGACATACCCCCCGTCTACCCCAACGGCTGGTTTGGGCTTATAGAGGGGTTCAAACTCCAGACCGGAAATGTATTAAACATTACTGTCTTAGGTAAGAAATTACGTCGTTACTTCATTCATGCGGCATATTACAATCGTTTAGTTACCATAGTATTTTGGCATTTTTAAACAACCTTCTTTGCTTATCAAAATGTTCGTGTCAAAACCCTAGTTTGGTGTGGCTGTCACTATATGATTTGACCTGTTTAAAGATAAAAGTTCATTAACAAGTGCATCTTGTAAGATAGTATGTTATATTGACTGATGACTGTCAACTATGGCATATATAGCGCATCGATAAACTCGGGCGTTCGAGCTTGCATAGATATAATATATTGAATCAAAATTTATTTGCCTCAATAATACATTGCTTCAAATACAACGTTCATAAATTATTTCGTCTCGTTTCAATGAGATTTTCTTCCTTCTTAGAGCGGAACAAACATTCATTTTGGATTTCCCTGTGTGAAGAACGTTATAAAGAGTTTTATAGTGGAGTATATTCGAGAAAGTTATCGACTCTGTAAAGTATGGGGAATGATGTATTTCATATTGTGCGAAATTTACCGAATTCAGATATAAATTAATGACAGTTTAACAGCCAGAAATTAACACCTTCCAGACTTGAATATATACGTTGATTTAAGCTATTTGTTGATATCGTGTTACCCAATTCCATCCGATGTTTGCGTTTACAGTACCATTATGCCCGACTCTATGGATCAATTCATTTCTAGTGTGTATGCGGTAAACCTGACACTCCATAGAATACAGAATATTCCAGATGTTGATCATTTTTTTTTTGGGGGGGGGGGGGGTTATTTAATAGTGGGTTTCATGTTGCATAGTATTTTTCTTTTTTCAGATTGTTTACAAAAATTCATCAATTTTATTCAACATATAATTAAGTATGATACACGAGCAGGAAAATAATATATATGCATCCAGTGCATATACATTATGAGAATGACTGAGTATTTAAAGCATGTTAAATGACTAATTAAACTACTTGATTGCTTTCATAAGTACTGCTTTCATAATCAAGGATGAAGGAGAGGAAAGAGGAGGGTTTAGGACCTTTATTTTGGTCAATTCGTTGTTTTAAAAAACTATTATGTGTATTTTTTTAAAAGTTTTATAACGAAATCTATAAAACAACGTTTAATAGGTACGTGGCTGTCATTGGATATATTCTTGTTGATGATTTAGACATGGTTAATTATTGAAAGATCAAAGAATAAGGAACAAGACAATGCATTTACTAGTATTACCTCTAGCTATTATTAAGTTGCAATCACAAACGATCATTCAGAAATCGCTGTTCTCTGGTCCTTGGTTCCGTTTTCTCCTTCCTTCTACATCTTCTGCTTCAACCTCTCCAGCTTGTCTCTTTCAGTTTGATATTTTACGTTTATACCACCTATCACTTTAATATCTTGACCCGTGACCTTTAATTTCAGTTCAATATACAGTCAGACTTCGTTTTCTTGAACTAGAGGGACTGTTTAAAAACTTCGAGATATCCAAGTATTCGAGATATCAAGGGTAAAATAGTTAAAAAAAATAAGTGGTTGGGACTTACAAATCACTTCGACATATCCATTGTATTCGAGATATCAATGTTCGAGATATCGAAGTTCAAGTGTATATTCATACAATCTTCCAGTTTGATATCTTGACGTGCAACCTTTCAGTTCGATATTTTGCCTTACAACCTGTCATTCAATATCTCACCTTTCAACCATCTGAAAGGAATACCGTGCTCTTCAACACCTTGCCCTTCAATCTTCCAGTTCGATGCCCTGCCCTATAGAAGTAGAACCCGACCATGAAAGTGGTTCTACTCTCATCAGTGACCGATTTGGTCTTTGAAACAAACGATAAGCTAGAATGATGTTATTCGATTCGTGAGAGTGTTTCAATAGCTTACTGATTCGGGCATTAGCTATAGTTGAATCAAACCTTATCGAACACTTAAGACTACTATTAAACAGTACAGCATATACCCCACCGTCCAACAACTTGGCATTAATTAAGCAAGAAATGACATTTCATTTGTTTCATTTCGTCATAAATTTCGTGATTTCGCAAATGATCGATTTTACAACGGACAACACAATACGAGAAAGGAGATAGCAAGAACACGCTGTTCTCAAGGACTAAGTTGATAATATGTGTTAGTACTTGAAAACTACTGTTGGCCATAAATGACTTTCAGGGTTACGCAATGCTGTCGGTCCATTCTACTTTATAACACGCTTTTCAGGGATAAAACACAAATCGATACAACAACTCGTTAGCAGACACTTGTTCACCTTAGACCCCGGGTGTGGTGAGTTTGTTTTGCAACTGTTGCTTCCTTGATTCCCGAAGCAGATTAATAATTCATACGTAACTTCTCCTATCAACAACTGATGGCGATCAGTTGAAATGTTTTATCCTGAAAAAAAAAACCCCAGCCTGCAACCAAAGCTGACAAAATGTACCAAGGTAACTCGGAATTTCTACTCAGTTGTTTCTCAAAACGCAAAGGAATAGGATTTTTTTTTTAAATCGCATTCCTATTGTTTCAAGTAAATATGGATTGTCTGAAATATTAAACCCATCGATCCGATCATTAGAAATAAAATGCTTTGCTAGCTGTTACAGCTAAGCTGGATCCATCCTACAATTTCGAAGCCAAACCGGTGAAAGCATACGTATTTTTTTTAAATTATTATTATCATTTCAATTAAAAGACGTTTTTATACACTATAGTTTTTTCTCTTTATCAATGTTCTGTTTTTTATGTCATTATTAATTCAATTAACTGTTATAAAAAGATGTTAAATCCTAGAAATGTGCGTTCTGGATTGATTACAACACCAATACATCCGTATCTGGAAATTACAAAACAATGATTTTTATATCTTTCGAGCAAGAGAGCGTGTTCCTTGCTAATCTAGTTGGCAGCCATTATCAAATATTCATACTCCCCTGGTAATATTTTGCTGGTCCAAATGACCAATGGATCTTGTATGTACATGTAAACTTAAACCAATGTTCGCACTGTTGTATTAAGGTACATTAGGGTTCCTGTTGACTTGGACACAATCAACATAGTTCTTAGTCACAAATGGGGTAGATTTCTTAAACAATTTCGATTTTCACCTTTAAAAACCTCGGTTGAAAGATTTTCAGTATAACTATGCAATTTCCTGTTACAAACAATTAGAACCAACTCTTGATCTTTCTTATTGCAAAATTGAATGGGTATATTTTACTCAGTGCGAGTAATCATTTATCTTTAAGCTCGGCTGCTCTCTCAGAAAAAAAATATTAAATTGGATGAAAGTTAGTTATGCAAGGTTCACAAAATAGGGGGCTAGTTTTAAGTTCCTCTTCGATGAACCTACAAATGAGAAGTTTGAAAAGAAATACTAAGGGAAGTGTTTAACGAGTTTTACGTAAATCCGCGTTGGCTTTTGAACAATTTTATGGATGTAAAACATGGCAATTCTATGTACACAACACTGCTGGGTGAATGCATGATTAAAGCTATGTCTATTTAACCTCACAATAAGTCTTGACAAACTTTACTTATTTTTGTCAAAATATTTTATAGTAACCATTGGTTACTGTGATCAATCCATCTAAAGATCCAATATTGTCCGTTGGCATGAACCAGCTAAAGAGATACGTCTGTACCAGTACCACTCAGCAACCTGTGTTAGTTTTCTTTCTATCTTTCTTGGTTGGATGATTGGATGTTGTGTCCGTTAAAAAAAGACGGACCAGTTAGAAAGTATTTATTTTTCCTGAATACATCAGATCATATGGTCATCATTAAGACCTTTTACAGTATTAAAGTCCTCTTTCCGCCATTCTGTCATAGCAGTTTTCCTGGGGTTTTTTTTTGTAATGTGTTTGTACACAATCAGTTGATATATAATATGTGGCTGTATATCGATGACTTACATTTCAAGTTTTGCATAAATTGACCAACTTTCAGCAGAGTTATTCTTGCCAACATTTAGCCTATGCAACTTACGTTTCGCATTAATCAATCTTGTGTTAACATGTACTCATCGACTATTCCACGACATACCGGTATCTTGTTATTCGTGTCCTTGTTCAATCATTATCATGTTTTAATGACTGTCTGAAAGAGCTTTTCCGCAAATGTGACTTCAATACACGAAATTCTGAGTATTTTTAATCACCGTAATAAGATGGAGTATAAGTACAATCGTGTTGACTCGTAAGGGTTGCAGTATATAAATGAGTATTGTGTATGTTACAAATGAAGGTGTGACTTTACAAATAAAACGGTATATTTAACCAGATCAAGAATTCACTTCAAAATACTAGCAGATCAATAAAATCGCAGACATTGATACTCTTGACAGAGAAAGACCAATCGATACACCTTTTGGGTTTGTTTCCCCCTCAAATCAATAAATCTAGTATATGTTGTTTTTAATTTAGTTCAAGCGTAACAGTAATAAAATGAATAAATAATATCCCTCACATCATTGGTGAATCGGTAATCGATATCGAGTAAATCGCGGCCAATTCAATACCATGTATTTAAAAAGCGTTCTTTTGAGGGGGAGTTAAGAAGTGGGACTTGAAAAGACCCACAGAGTAGTCCAAACATGTCATAGGACCTAGTTAACGGCCGTATTTGGTGTCACTCGCGCAAAAAGTTTAAATGTCCACTCATTCACACGTGTTGTAAGCTTTGGTTAATGTGAACAGGCGGGCGAACTATTGGTAATTAAGGATAAGATCAAATCTGAATTGCACAATCGGAAATGAGATGAAACTTGTCCTGAAATATATGAACTTTATTGAATAAGTGTAGAAAGTGCCAAGAAAGTAATGAGAGAGAGAGAATAATTAAGAAAATGATGTATTGAAATATTATATTGTCTCTTAAATCAGGTATATCAGTATAAAATGAACTATAGAAATGAACAAAATCTATATTTTTTTTATTTCTTAACTTTTTTTTTTCAAAATGATTTTCCGAAGGTCAACATTACCCTCTCCCCTTCTTAATATTTATATTTTTTATAAATGGTGTTTACATGTATCTTATTGCGCTAGTGATTTTTTTCCTTATAAGGGTATTGCTGCAATTGGTGTACACTCAAGTTCAAGTTCATTTATTTCACTCAAAACATAATGTTACATGAGGTGCAGAAGAATTATATAAAAAAGTATAAGAAAAGCAGGATTTACAAAAGAGAAGCTGAGAAAAAATAAACAATGAATTTTATATAGTTGTTACGCAGGATGACCGACCAAATCAAATATTTTACTAATTAAAGTACACATTTTCATAAGAATTACATGGTTTGAAAATGACATAAGTGTTCTAAATTTTAACGTGTTTGGGTTTTTAAGATAATAATTACTAAACAAATTTGTTCTTACATGTGACAATGCACTACATTCTAAAACATAATGAAATTCATCGACAATTTGGTTGGTTTCACAAAAGCCGCACTTGCGGTCTTCACGTTGAGTATTGTTCCACCTACCAATTTCTATAGGGAGGTGATGATTTGTAGTTCTATATTTAACAAATAAGTTTCTTAATTTTCGTGGTAGAAGTAGTAAATAGTCTTCACAACAAAAATTGGATTTAAATATACGATATATAGCACCTTTTGAGGAACTTTCTAGTTCACTGTTCCATTTTTGGGCAAATTGATCTTTAAGATTTTGTTTGACAATATTTCCTAACCATTTTACCCTCAGAGCTTTAGTGGCAAATAGATCCACCATATAATATACATGTAGTAGTGTGCATAAAATGTTTTTGATTATAGGTACTTGTTTTCTCAAGGGCCGAAATTTGGCCTATTTTCCAGTTGAAAAAAAGTTCAATTTTTCCTTTAGCAGTATTTCATCCTAACAGGAAAATTCAAAGTTGTATTTAATTTGCTTGGAAAATACCCTTAATTCGATTTTTTTCTCCTGAAAATGATAAATTATGATGTTATCGTTTAATATAGATGCATTCAGATATTTGCATTAATTTAAATTATTCAAGTTAAAATAATAATGTGTTAACTGGATAAAACATGACAATAAGCTGCGAAATGGGATAAAAAATCAGTACATAATTCATTGTCGATTTTGTTTGGTATAAAAATGTCATTATCATATTCGTTTCTTAATCTTTTGTTTCTCGCGCATTTATGTGTTATAATTTCACTTAAGAAAAGGTCACATTGTCTTCAAAGCGAAAAAAGCTAAAGAAGTCTTCCGTCTACATCAGTATGATGATACGAGATTAGATTAAGCATTTTCCAAGTTTTTGTTGACAGGGTTGAATTTAGCCGTATTCCGAGCGGAGGATGGAAAAGCGCATGTCGTTGACACCTACTGCCCACATATGGGCGCCAATCTTGCCGTTGGTGGGCGAGTTGTGGGCGACTGTATCGAATGTCCATTCCACGGCTGGCAGTTCCGCGGAAGTGATGGTAAATGCACCAAGATTCCCTACTCAGAGAAAGGTCAGTACAATTATAATTATACATGTATATTAAATTGATAAAGGTAAAAAATACTGTATACATGTACAAAGATAAGAGTCAGTAATACTACATACATAGGTAAAGGTCAATAAAACTATATACAATACTATATAAACATGTACGTATAAGTAGATAAAGGTCAAAAATACTTTATACATAAATAAAAGTTACTAAAACTGTATACATAGATAAAGGTAAAGAAAACTATATTTAAGGAAGATGGAATAATTCTTTGAGTATTATAATTATAAGGTGATCAAATACGTCGGGGTGATCAAATCCAATAAAACCCGAAGGGCTTTATGATAGACTGATCACGCCCGACCGTATTTTATCACCTCATAATATTCAAAGAATGATTTCTTATTTCTTATATTTATATAATTTTCAGCTTTTTCAATTAGAAATTAATTTATTGACAATTTTACGTTATTTTTATTTCGTATAATTATGTAATTATGCAAACCCCGCTTGCGCACCACAATACGTCATTTGCGTCATTGATGAAATGTATTGGACTATACGTTACGAAGAAGGTACAGTTTCAGTCATATTTTGCCCTGTTTTAAAGTGATTTATAGATGTATCACAAAAATAAGATTGTAGCTTTTATTTGCACAAGAATACCTAAAAATTGATAATCTATTAAATAATTTCCTAGTTAGACTTTCATGGGGGCAATTGTGGCGTCATAAAAAAGTGCAATTTCCTGTATTTTTCTGAAAACTTAGCAGAAGACACCAATTTTCAGTAGTTTTTGAATAGGAACTATGTCCGCGCCGTCGCACACAAGGAAATTTAAATTATAACTTCATTATGCAATTTCGTTGTAGGCGACGGCTGCGGACACATTTTTCTCCTCAAAAAACTATGAGAAAATGTGTCATTTTTTGTCAGTTTTGACTACATCTAAGGAATATAACAGATTTTCAAAGTCATTATTTCCTTTTAGAAAGAGAATAAAAGTGCGTAACCTGGTACTTTTTACACACCTTTTCAAGGTGGTATATGTGTATTTTCTTTAGATTTAAACAGCTTTTGAATTTCAGGGCAATATTGAAAGAAACTGTACCTTTTCAGCAATTGTACGATTACATATTAAAATAGTCATTGATGAAATGTATTGGACTATACATTACAAAATCGATTTGTAGTGTTATCACAGACAAAGACACTGGAAATGTAAATATACACAGATAAAGGTTAGAAATATTTTATATATATACATGTATACATGTAAATATAATCATACATAGATAAAAGTCATTAAAACTCTATATATACATGTACAAAAAAAGTCATGTAAATATATAAAGGCTATTAATACTTTATACATAGACAAGTAAAAGTCGGTAAAACTACAGTATATGCATAAAACACAGGGCCAGTTACTGTATAAAAGTACATGAATTATATAGCTGTGTACACAGGCGTATAGTATCAGATCCAACTGGAATTCAGTCATTTCAGCAAGAGCTTGGATTTTGGGTAGTCGTGTCAAACAGCAGTGTGACGTAGGCCTGTCTATTTAATTGGTGGCCACTCGGCCATGTCTCTTTGAAATCAACAAGATTTGTCTGACTATGCAATCTATATTTCACTCGAAACCAGCGTCATTTTTAACTTGTTTTGATGCAAGAAATAGATAGTTACATGTACGTCCTACCGAAAGTCCAAAGTCTTGTTAAAATGGTTCTAATTCAATTAGCAGTCACATGTACATAGTATTCATAGTACATAGTACACTTTGAAGATTATAATTGTATTTGAAAATATTGCTTATTACTGGTAGAGAGAAATGCGAGCGTGTACTTGTTTGGTTTATTCTTCTAATCATCTTCTAATCATAAAGTCTAAACTGCTTTAAAACTTAAAGCAAATTATATGAAATGGTCATGGTTCATGATAATGAATACACAATGCTGTTATTTACGTTATGCAGTTCAAAGTCACGGTCAGTTTTACTTTTACGTTGCGTTTACGTTACGAATCGTCACGATTTTCCCGGCGTTGCGTCACTATGAACGCATATAGCCATACAAATTTGAGATTTGACAACCTTAAGATGTGTTCTATTAAATTGTGTAAAAATATTCAAATGGGCAAAATATGCCATAACAACGCAATGTATGCGAAAACGCTAGCTTTCTCGCCCTTTTTAATAAGATATCTTAACTTTGTAAAAAGTATGCTGTGAATGCTTCACTAATGATACTTCCACTTAATTTTATCAGTCCCAGATGTTGCGAAGATCAAATCGTACACGTCGACGGAAGTGAACGGATGGATCTACCTGTGGTACCACGCGGAGGGATCCGAGCCGACGTGGCAGATTCCGGTAATTCCTGAAATACAGTCGGGGAACTGGGTGTACAATGGCCGAACGGAGCACTACATCAATTGTCATATAGAGGTAGGGCCAATGCGCTGTGTAATAATTTGAGTAGTTAATTACTTGGTTGTTTATGTCCAGCATCCCAAGAAGTGAACGTACATGTAAATCACTAGAATCTTCACTCGCTCACACAATTGATTATAATGTAAAGAAATGTCTTTCATAGAATGAGATATAACGGAATCTTTCTCGTTTGTTGGACGTTGGTATGTAAAATATTTCTCGTCTATAACATTTAAGGGAGTCTTTTCCATATTCTGAGATGAAAAGGAATCTTCCTCATAACTGATATATATATAACGAGTTAGTAAGTTTCACTGAGATGTAGCAGGGTCTTTTCCTAAACTGAGGTGTAACAAAACCTTTCATATTACACTGTGATCATGTGATGTAAGGGAATCTTTTTTGTGTATATCAAAATTTCTCTTAGATGTCACGGAATCTTTTTCATATATTGAGTTGTGACATGATATTTCACATACGTTACGGATCTTTCTCATGCAGAATCTTTCTC
Source organism: Magallana hongkongensis (assembly GCA_016163765.1). Classification (NCBI taxonomy): domain Eukaryota; kingdom Metazoa; phylum Mollusca; class Bivalvia; order Ostreida; family Ostreidae; genus Magallana; species Magallana hongkongensis. The sequence goes on along the minus strand of WFKH01011581.1, from coordinate 52,315,049 downwards.
GTATTGTATACATTGAGATGTAACGAAGTAATTCTCGTATATGAAAATGTAAAACGGTCTGTCTCATGCTGAGATGTAACAGAATCTTTCTCTTATATCAAATTGTAAAGGAATTTCTTCTAAATCAATTTCTATTTGTAACGAAATATTTCATCCAAATGACATAAAACTAAATCTTGCACATCTTGAGTGGTAACAAATCCTCACAACCATAATTATATTACATTTAAGTGTAACTGATTCTTTATTCATATTAAAATTGTACGGAATCATCTCTTATCTGAATTAACGAAATCCTTATTCATACTTTATCAAACTATAAGTTTTAATCAGTCCGTCAAATTTCCGCTTCTTACAGGAGGTCCCGGAGAACGGCGCTGACGTGCAGCATCTGAAGTGCGTGCACACTCCACTGATGACGTCAGGGATCGACCTGCGCTACATGTGGAACAAGCTTTGGTCGTTTGGATCCCACTCATGGACGGCGAGCTGGGAGTCCCACCCTGCCCCAGAGGAACACATAGGGACCATGACACTGACCCACTGCCTGTATCTGTTCGGAAAAGAAATGAACCTAATAGACATGACGGTCAAAGCTAGACAGGTTAGTGCCACGGGCACTTGTTTCTGTGATAAAAAATTACCCCAATATTATAATAATGCACATGTAACACAAAGTGTTTTTATTATAATATGGGGTAAACCTAACAACACATATAAATGCCTGTGTAAGACACATTAATACTACGGGGACACTAGTCTATAACATTACACGGCATTTTTTCCCAAGAACTACTTCATCTAGCTGAAATAATGTATTCCCCCTTTTTTAAGCACCCTGACATTTTCTGGTCGAACTATTAAATAATCAGTGCATGGCATCGTGTTAAGAAAGTTGCAATGTCTAACAAAGATCTTGTTTAAGTGGGATTTCTTCGAAAAATATTTACATGTTCCAGTGTCTTTGTCTGAGATAACACTACGAATCGATTTTGTAATGTATAGCCCAATACAGTTCATCAGTGATTATTTTAATATTTAATTGTAAACTTAATGAAAATTATTTAAATAAAAGGAATAAGGAATCATTCTTATAATATTATGAGTTGATCAAATACTGTCGGGCGTGATCAAAACTATCATAAAGCCCTTAGGGCTTTATTGGATTTGATCACCCCCGACTGTAACTGATCACCTCATAATACTTAAAGAATAATTCCTTATTCCTTAATTACATTCGTCTTTAAACAGCTACTGGTAGTGGTTGATGTCATCTGAGATTTATTTAACTAATATCTAAAACTCCTAAGGAACAAAGGCTCTGAAAAAAGTTCAAAGAAGATAAAATAATATTATTCGAAAACTTTCTACGAGAAGACACTGTATAACATACAATAAATTATACAATAATAATAATATTCGACAACTTTCTAAGAGAAGACACTGTATAACAAACAAAGTTATTAAGGCCCATGTTTTCGTTTTCGCCCTTCTACACTTTGAAATGGTTCCACTACGTCTTCAAGAAGCCCAGACACAGTATATGATTGATAATCTTTCTAATGAACACGGTAATTTGAAAATTGTTTTGAATTCGCTTAGTCTTAGATTCGCCCGCTGACAACAGGGCGATAGGGCGAAAATAAAACGAAGGCGAATATTTTCCTTTATACAATACTTCATGGCTAGAAAAATCTTATTATAAATTGAAATTTCCAGATGGATCTAATGAGTAATTTCTAAATGACAAATATAATGTACTGTTGTTGATGCTGATAGTAATGAAAGTTGCGATTAATGGATTCTAACGATTACCTAAAGTAACTGTAAATTAAGAAGCTATTTTTTATCTTCAACACTTCTCACATTCAATATGGTTCAAGACATTCCCAATGACAGGCGATTGATTGATCCAAAATCTCAACACTCCTCTGCAATTTTTAGCTAAGAGAATTCTAGGAAAATCTAGTAGCTGAAAATGTTATGTGCCAAAAAATAGATAGTTTAAAATGACAAATTCGGAAGTGGAAAATTAAGAACATTTCCAAAACAGATGCAGGCATTTAAGATAAATATTTACTTTGTTATTGTACAGAATTGAAACGTTTTCGCCCATGAAAAGGTTTCTATGAATTAAATAAATGTTTTTATTTTGTACAGAAATTAACATACTGTGGCAAAAAAAGAAAGCCATTTCTGAACTGTTTGATGTAACAAATTCACGTAATTCAGCCATGATTCGATGAATAATCCTGGTGTGTGGTTAAAAGCCAGTTTAATTCAGGGCACGTCCTAGTTCGATTTGTATGATAACGATAATAGTCCCTAGTTACCCATTCCTTTAAAACATTTTGTCAAATGTTGCAATTCCACAGTAATTTCAGGGTCAGTAGATACTCCATTGATCACTATCGGCGTGACGTCATTTGATCAGGAAAAGAATTTGCCATGCTGGTCGTTTGAATACAAATATAATACAACAAATTCACTAACAGACGTTATCCGTCGTATGTAAGCATTAGTGATGACGTCAACGTTTAAGTGGATGTTGGAAAACATGCAGTAATAACAATCGAAGACATATCAATAACGTCAACATGCCTTCTATTTGAGGTGTCACTACACTAGCCACCACTTCTCAGGTGGATGGGGGATTTTGCTGTAGTTTGATGACTTTTGATAATTAGGCTTAAGATGGAGTCATTTTATTTTTTATATTCTATAGATCGACCTTTGGATAGAGTAATTTTATTTATGTTCGAATTCTGTAGCACGGTCTAGAGATGGAGTTATTTTATTTTAATACTTTGTACATGTATTCAGTACATCGACCTAGTTTAGAGTAATTTTATACATCTGTTAGTTAGATTGTTGTGGATGTAAAGTAATTTTTATTTACTTTCATTTTAGATCGGTCCAGGGATAGTGTATTTGACATTCCAGTCCCCGCTCGGAAACGGAGCCTTCCTGCACCACATTACTCCAACAGAACCCCTGCTACAGAAACTAGTGCATAATATCTATATACAACGCTACAGTCCCACTGTGGTAGCCAATTTCCTTATGCTGGGCGAGGCTATCCAGGTATTCATTCCAGTTTGATTAACCCAAGAGAAATTTCCTGTTTGTTTTATAGTGACCAATGTATTGTTATAAGTTCAACTCTACTGTATGTTCAAAGATATATTCTTTGTAAATTATATTATTTTTTTGTAATTTCAAGCCAACCTAGGCTATGGTTTTTTAAAAACAATATACTTCAATACGATACCGTAACGTGAATGATTTTGTACTTGCAGGTCGAGCGAGACATAATGATCTGGAATAACAAACGGTATGAACGAAAACCAATGTTTGTCAAATCTAAAGAAGATTCTTTAGTTGCAAAGCACAGAAGATGGTACTCTCAGTTCTACTCGGAAAACAGCCCTCGGTTAAAGTTTCAGAAAGACACTATGGAATGGTGATTCTGAGACTACGTAACTAAATAGAGTTATCTCCCTTAAGGCACTTGGAACTTTCTAAAGCTATGAAACAGTATTTTTTTTTTAATTATTGAATACTAGTATTGTAAGTATCGTTATTTCTAATGTGCAAGTTGCCAACCTTACATGTACATTAATTATATAATGACTGTTTAGCAGTTGTATTCTTATGTAGTATAATTATGGCTCCAAATTCTAGAAATAGCCACTAGCTCAAGAGGTCAAAATCATGGTCACATTTGGGTGGGGTGTACAAAATGTGCTGAACTTATGTATGCATGTAATTTAAAAAAAAACAACGAAAGGACAGCATGTGATTGACAGTAGATGAATGTGATGTCCAAGTTGTATTGCCACAGAGGAGATAATGGACATTCCTCTTTAACACTGACTGTGTATATAGTAATGCACTGTAGGTCTTTTATTTTTCAGTTATGTTCGAATTTGTATTGAAGATTTTTTTTCTTCATTGAAAAGTTTTGTATCAGTGGGTATAAGAAAGATGATAGTTGTTATGAAAGATAGATGAAATTTAATTATTTATTATATGTATTTATTGTATGCATGTACGTCTGCTTCCTCTGTGTTCTACATCATGATTAAACTTCACAGCTACAAAATGGTTTCCTTCCGTGTTTTACGTCCGTGTTTTAAATTTATAAAATGGCGTCCGTACAATTAAGTTAGGCGTCTTGGTGATCTACAAACAATGGAGTTGACAAGTCACGTGATTTGTAAGTCGCTGCGCGTGCCTTACTATTGCATAAAAACACAAGGGCTGTCTGTGTATTGTATTGTATTGTTTATTTGCTAAAATTCAAATGAATTATAAGCAGTTGAAACATATGTACATAATTATAAATATATAATGCTACACTCTATCCAATCAGAATCAAACAGTTCGCTATTGACGTTAAACAATATTGTGAGTGTCTTTAAGGTTAAGATCTAGTAAATGATTTCAGAGTGTCTTTTTGGTGCTAGAACCATTATGACGTCATAATTGATTTGGTGAATCTTTTCCCGTATTTTACGGCTTTAAAGGAATTATGTAGAAAATAAAACAATATTTTGACATTCTATATTTAATCACGGGGAAAGTAATCCCTGTACCTATATTCAATTTGACATCATTTTAAAGAGGAGGTCAAGAGCTTGTTTAATGCCGTTTTTGGAAAGACTGTAGGCAATCTAGATATATTTCATTAGTCGAAAATGGACAAAACTCCGAGATTTGTTACTTTTATTCTTCATATCATTTCATAGAAAATGGTTGTTTAATACATGATTTTTCATTGTATTTACCAAAATTTTAAGCCCCGGTACACCCTATGAAACAGTGATATTGTTATGAAGCAACATTAAAAGAATTTATATCTTGAATTTCATAAACCTGTAGGCACCTTTCATTTACTAGATCTTGATATTTTATATGTGGTGAATAAGCATATAACGATATTGTTGCCGGTGAAACGAGGAGATCTGATAAATGATCTGAAAGGGGGTGTCGTTTGGCTAAAATCCATAGGTAGTTTGTTACTTTAAATAACAGTGGAAGCAGTTTTGTTCAATGTTGTTGTTCAAGTATTAGTTCATTTCAATTAAGGTATGAAATATCAAATTTTGAGCCTTCTGATCAATGTAAACCCTTAAATAAATCAATCATACTCCTATTTATTATGAAAAAATGCATGTAAATAATGATAATATTAGATAAAGTTTCTTTTCTGTAATGAATACTAGTAACGTAGATCTATAGATCGTTAGATCTATTAATTAAAGAGTTTAGATCTCTCAGGGCCTCTCTCTTTTTATTGATATCATATTTTAACGCGCGATATGATAATTTGTCTGCACAGCCTTGGTGTGTGATACACTGAATGTAAATTAAATGAGGGCATTTTAATTTAATACTTTTTTTATTTTATATTTAAAAAATCATAAAAAGATAATACAGTGAAACTTCTCTAAACCGGCAGGCTGTCGGACCAGACAAAATGCCCGGTTTACAGGGAGTAAAATTAAAGAAAAGCATGAAACAATACGATCAGTTTTCGAGCTTTTCCGTGCGTCGACGATCGTTGTGGAAGAAATTCTTGTAGACCGTTTTGCACAGTTCAACTGTCATCCCTGAAAGGTTAATAGTTTATATCTTGAATGGTTTTGAGGGAGATCCAATGACAGAATATATATTGATTCCTATAAAATAACAAAAAATCAATGTATAGGGCAAGGTTACGATTTGAGCTATAAAATTGAATTTTACCTCTTATTTTTCCATGGTTAAAATGCTTAACTAATGTATTAATTGTAATGACTAACCAAAATTTGAATGTACTTTGTTAAGCGTACATAATCAAGCTCATAGTTAATATGGTGGTCGTGCACTTTTAATAGTATTTTTTCGGTGTCAAAAGAATTATTTTTGAAATTTGAAATATTTGGCAAAAAGTATAATGTATAATACAATTGAAAAACATTCATCCCTCAAAAAAAAAAAAGAAATATTTCAAAATCGATTACATTATTTATCTTTGTTGTATAATGCAATGTTACGAAAATGGATCAATCAATATAAATATCTTTATTAAAAAGACTACAAAATATATAATTTGACAAAAGTAAATGGCATATTTACTAACATATACGTCAGTGATGCTGATAGCGATAAACTAGCAACTTCCTTAAAGATATACGTAAGCGCAAATACAATGCATAGTTACTCTAAAGTGTGGCCAGCCCAAGTCAATCAGGCCAGGTTAGGTTTTAGAGTATGCCTCTTTATATTTGGTCGCTAACGTGTAGAGTAGCACGTACACATAAATATTTATATGCACTTGTTTTTTAACCTTCCAAAAAATATCAACTATAGGAGTGAGTCAGAAGACATTTTATTAACCGATTCGACTTTAAAGTCAGTAAAATCGCATAAAAAATAAAAGCATTTATTCTTTGAACAACAAGTTTTGATGTTTTTTTTTTTCCCAGTCTTGTTTGCGATGCAACAATTTAGAGATTTACTTTAAAAAGTTTAAGATAGGTCTCCACTCGGCCATTTTAGCAGTTAAAGTAATGGGGTTTCTTTAGAATCAACAGATATCAATGTCTTCCATATACATGTATATTTACTCAGATATATAGAATAGCTACTGGGTTGTTTTTTTTTCATGCAATCAATCATTTAACTCGTCTACTTTAATAACATAATATCATAACAAGCTTATCTTTTAAAAAAGATAGGTGAGCTAACGCTGTAGCCATTTTTATACACACAAAGAAAGGTTCGTGATCAACTGGGTTATTTTGCTGAATTCTTTAACGTTTAATTATTAAGAAGTAGACAGTACTGTGGAAGGGGGTGGGGTGGGGCTCAATATGGAAGGGTGAAGGTGCAGTTTTATCGATAATGGCATCCGAGTTAATGATTGTAGACGTAATCATTTTTTTAAATAATAGACCGTACACTGCCTATTATCTGTTAGTATATTTATTTTTTTGTAACTATGCACTGAACTTTTAAAGAATCGTCATTTACTCAGAATTTTTGTGGTCCACACAGCTGATACAATATTAAAATAGCTGTGATTGTGCTATCATTTAAAGTGAACGTATAAACAAAAAATTATACATAGGCGTCAGAAGCAAATTTCCCGCGTGAATATCGTTTCTTTGCTCGGATTTTTCCGTATGATAGACTCAGGCCAAATTGACCAATGAGAAATTATCTCTGTTTGTGCTTCGCCGTACAATATATTCGCTTGATTGTTCATTTCTTTGTTTATAATAATCGGACTTTTCCGTCCAAAAAAGAAAAAAATGAAAATTAAAGAATAATATTAGTATGGTACTGCATTGTATCAATCGCTTCTTGACTTTCCGACATACTCTGAAAAGATTTCCTGGTTTTTTGTTTTTGTTTTTGTTTTGTTTTTTCTGTAACGTCCCGGAATAAATATTTAGGAAGGTGGTATAACTGTAAGGAAAGCTAGGTTTTACCAGTTGATCTCTACAATCTTGGAATTATATGACCTGAGTTTTTCTTGTACTTTTATGTGTAGGTTAGACAATAAATTAAGAAACTTCAGAATTTGGATCATATATATTTTTATGATAAAACGAAAATGACAAAGTACAGTCTATCTACAGTAGTTTTCCCAGAATGCCCGACCGTGAACGAGAGCGCTAGCAATCACATGGCCTTTGCAGTAATTCTGTGAATTTCTTACAACAAGTTTAGCTTTTTAAAAAAAAGCTTACCGTCTTTAGAGCAAACTCTTAACAGCAATAAGTTATCAAAGAAAACTTAATTCTTTTTTGTTATATTATTGTCGCCTTCCTCTACATGCCATGGCATGTGAAACTTTTTTATGTGTGCCTTTTAAGCGTACGTGCCTAAAATTGAGAAATGTGTACAACGTGCTAGTTGGTTGAGATCGACTATAGTAGGCAAAAAGATCTTAGGAAGGGTCATATTATTTAAATAAAATCAAAGTTAATACCACTGCATTCAGCATCTGTTTTACTGATATTAGTTTTACCGTATCTAATATGCAAACTTGTTTACAGATATTAGTATGGAACGCCAAATTAACATATATTCAAATATTTGTACCTATCTTCAAATAATTGTACCTATCTTCAATTCAATTGTACCTATCTTCAATTCAATTG
>WFKH01011581.1:52293024-52304891 GCA_016163765.1 Magallana hongkongensis | reverse complement strand
CTCTCTCTCTCTCTCTCTCTCTCTCTCTCTCTCTCTCTCTCTCTCTCAGGGAGTAACAAACATCCTTTTATTGCATAAAATTAAAAAAAATTCCAAAACCAAATCTAATTTATTGAAATCCACACCATTTAAAACACATTGCGTTTACGAGCATCTGTTATTAAAGCTTACCTCAGTTGGAAACAATGATATGATGGTATTTTTTCCTGTACGGCAAATCTTAAAACTCAATTTTTAACACCATAGCACTTTTTTATTCGTAGCTGCTGCAAATGTGTTTTACTCTATATTTCTCTTAATTAATGTACATGTGTATTTTATCTATTTTCTACAAGCTCTTCCGAGTCAACATAACCAATTATAAGCATTTTAATTAATTCGAATATACATGGTACAATTTCCAGCAAAGTAGATATACAACCTGCTTAGTGGCTGCTGTTGCATTAATTGCTATCTTAAAGCACCGAAAACTCTGTTTCCATTTTCAAAAGCAATATGCGCGATTTTGTTAGAGGGCGATTTCTGTGAACTAAAACAATATACAGTATACAGGGTTATTTTCGCCCTTCCACACTTGCAAAAAGTTTCGCCCCGTCTTGAAATCGCCCACACACAGTATTGTTTAAGGAGAGATAATTTTAAACATTGAAATTCGCCCGCTCATAAAGAGGGCAAAAGGGGCGAAAATAAAACGGGGGCGAATATTTCCCTGTATACAGTACATTGAAGTCATTTCATTAGATTTTAACTGTCATAATTTTGAGTACGCCTACATCAAATTAAAGAAACACCATCAGCTGAAGACGTTTTGTCTTTTTTTATTAAACGAAACCCATTATATACATATAGTTCAACTACATTCGGAATAAACGCATACAATATGTTGCAATGGAAAAAAAGAAGAAAATTGCAAGTTGACAAAAATTATCTGATACATACTGCAAAATATTTGCAGATAAACGATCGATAGTCTTTGTATCGTGAAAATTAAAAGAATAATTAAGTTGCTGTGTATTCAATGGTGGTTGCATATAAATACATTTTAAGTTAAATCATGTAGCATTTCAAAATCTGGAAAATCCGTAAACTCAACAAATATTCAAATAGTTTTACCTACTTTAGTTTTGGAGTGCAGTAAACCCCCTTCACGGTTTATGGTTGGAGATTTGTAGGTTGAACAAAAGCCCTTGACTTTGGAATATGACTAAATCCTATCATAGAGCTATAGATCTGTGTGAAAGGTGTTCACGTGGGGAGTTTCGCAATCTCTAAGAATAATCGCCCTGATTTAATGGCATCACATGATGGATAATATTTCTTTCAATTTAGAATTGCAACACTTAAATGAGATGGGTTTTTCCAAGTAGTTGAACTGAGAGAAAATAAGTTGCATTGAGATATCATTACAGTATGTTGTAACATGTTTGAAGCAAAATATTTCCCGAATTCCCCTTCGGTATTAGGGCGTTTTCACCCACAACAGGGGATGGTTTTTCGTGACATGAAAAACACCAACAGGTGTAATTTTGTGTCGATGCATGGTTTTTTTTAATTCCCAAGCCCCCCTCCCCATCCTATTTTCAAGGATGTGTGAGTAAATTTTTTTGCTTTGCTCGTTAGCCCTGTTTTGTTTTAGTTCTTTTTTAAATTATAAACTTAAATTTATATGAAGTATTATTTTAATGAAATGAACGAGTTTATTTTAAATTAAGAATTGCGCAATTGTTGAGTGTCTGGAGTTGTCTTTCTTTGTGTTTTGATTTTTGTAATATGGAAAATGCTAAAATGAAATCTCGAAATATCTTCGTTTATTTCTGTATTTCATTTCCAGATAATGTTTTCTAAAGAAATAGCAATACCTTAATGTTTAATAGTTGTAATTGGTTTTGTTTGTTTGTTTGGGGTTTGTTTGTTTGTTTTTTTTTTTGAAAATTCTAAAATTTTCAGAAGAGAATTTTCATGAGACAGGAAAGATCGAAGAAATAACTTTCAAATGCGATAGAATTACCCTATTTATTTATGTTTTTCTAAAAAAAAATTGGGAGGTGGGGTAATTTTTTTTTAAATTATTGTTTTATTTTGATTTCAATTTATTTTGTTTTTTGTGTCAATGAGTTTTAATTATTGTTTAATGTACAGGTAGAATTGTATCCAATATATCCATTAATAGAGTAATATTGTGATTTTAGCATACAATTAAAACATCGGCTCTTGTAGGGATAGATCTTTCTTCTATTTAGTTGTAGAATGACAACTTCGTCGGGAAGGGGTAAGCTGAATTCACCCAACTAATGACCTGCAGCAAAATTACAAAATGAAATAACATCCTTATTCATTTGAAAACAAAATACTGATTCTGGTTTTTCCACGTTTCAGCAATAATACTTGTAACCCACTAATCTATTATCACTGCGATATTTTGAATATGCTCGGTAGCTATATAATTCATTGAGTCCGTCCAATATTCAGTTCAGAACAATCGTCGTAAATTTATTATTTGTAAATTATATAACTTGATCAGTTCAATTAAATATCGATTTGCTAAATTCCTACATGTATAGACATCATAAGAGGAGATTTAAAAACTACGCTATTTCAAAATTCTCCTAATTTTTCTACGTATTAACTCTCGACCAATCGAAAAGGCTGGCGGAAATATAAAAATGTGCAGTTATTAAATGTTGGTGCGATAGAAAGAGAAGACCGGTAAACGCGTGGTTCTGTCATTAAACGCAGTTCTGTTCGTTCGGTGAAACCACACATAATGACTATGGGCCATATGAAAAAGTTTGGTTCTTTCGGAGCCACGATATGTTTGTTAATACTTGCAGTGTCCGCAACTGTCACCCAGAGACTACTGAACGTACCCCTGTACGAGACAGCGGGTCGACTCTGGACCTCCAAATGGAATTTCCCTCTACTGTATCTCCTAACAGACTACAGAGTCATTATAACCTGTACAGTTATCACAGTTTTGTTTTACCCACTGTACAAATTATATGGTGTCTTATTTCTACCCATGGATCGAGTCCGGAACCTGGGAGATATCGGATACATCCCGGAAGGCCGAATGTCCATGAAGGAAATGGCCAATAGGGTTCGGAGACAGAGAGCGACCGGGGATTTACCTCCAGTGTACCCCAACGGCTGGTTTGGGTTAATTGAAGGCTCCAAAATCAAAGCCGGTGATGTTAAAAATATCTCTCTTTTAGGTAAGTTCATAATTTTATCAATATCATAGCCGAATTAATATATAGAAATAAAACTTTGTTCCAATTTATCAATAGGATTGATTAATATGTTTATTAACTATTTTTGTAATGCTTCTGAAAGTTTTCATTCGCTGTAAAATCAACATAGATATACCGGTTTGTAGTTGCAACTCTGTATGCATGTAGCTGAAAATTTGGAGTTTTCTCCAGCAAAACGTTTTATCACCATGCACTTTACAATAAATGTACCTTTAAAACATACAAAAAACCAATAACCCAACATTTCCTTGAAAATTTTAACCGCAAGTATAATATACTTTATTAATCACGATTTTCGATCGATTATAAACTTGATACTGAACATAAAGTTAAAACTTTCCATCCTTGTACTGAGGCGTAAACATTAGAAACCATATGTGTTTGGCACGTTGATGTTTTCCTTCCTCTTTGTTCATGACTATATGCATGTTTGTCTCGGTTGTAATCTACCAATAAAAACAGGACTTTTTGTGTACATAGACCAATTACTTAATGACAATTAACATGATGGTTTTATTGTTTGCCCTAATGACCGGCGGATACCGGGGATTCGGTACCGCAATAATTCAATCAATTACAATGTACCACTCTAAGCTTTCCTTTATTTTCATTGATTTTTATATCAATGGGAAATTGATTTTAATACAATGTACGTATATCGATTGTCACATGCTTCTTTAAAGGGAATTTAACATAGGAATTTATGAGGTGTGCAAAAACGATAGAGAAATGTATGTACTTTAAACAACCGCTTTCGGTGTAAACTATAAAATACAAGAAACAAATATTGGCTTGGAAGCCAATATTTTCTGAGACAAAACTAAATATATATCATTCTTCCTTCATTTAGAGTAATATGTGTTTAAAATCATTTACAAGAAATAAATAAACTAGTAAAATTTATTAAAGAGTATCCCCCCCCCCTCTTTTTTTCTTTTAAAATATCAACCAAACAAAAAAATTAAAATAAAACCCGAGCTAATGCCCCTTATCTTAGACTGATTATGTAAGAAGTCAAATATACCTACGGTCAGTTTTCGTCCACGGGTACTAGTCATGCCCCAATTGTGTAGACTTTTATAAGCGTGTACATGTACTTGCATGAAAATAACACTCACGTTTTGACGCGTTGCCACCTTTGTGTCGTGTACTAAACACCAATAGAGAAACAATTTAATTCAATCGACTTTTCTTCAATTATTGACAAGTCGTGTCAGATATAAAGGAATTAAAACTAAAAACTTTTAATCGTTTTTAACCGTTTCTTTAACAAAACTGAATTAAGTAAACCTTTTCATTAAGTGTAAAGCACCCAGTAGTTTCATTTGTGTTATTTTTACGGGAAATAAATGCCCCCCCCCCCCTACAAAAGAAATTAATTTGAAAATAAAATGGATATTTAAAAAAACCCTTGATACATCAATTTTGAAAACAACATGTGATAATTAATGAATTGACATATGAATATGTACTTCTGGTATAGGTTTGAATCTGGCCGTTTTTCGGGGAGAAGATGGCACTGTACATGTCATCGATGCCTACTGCCCACATATGGGCGCCAATCTTGCCGTTGGTGGGCGCGTTGTGGGCGACTGTTTAGAATGCCCTTTCCACGGCTGGCAGTTCAGAGGAAGCGACGGACAATGCACGAAAATTCCATACTCTGAGAAAGGTACAAAACGTTTCCTAAAAAGCAAGAGTTTTCTAGTGCATTGACCAACTAATAGACGCAAAGTAACATTATTATTTTTTTAAACTTTAAAATTGTTTTCTTTTCTTTTCGAAATATTATACAGTACTCTGTTATTTCATTACTGAGGGTATATTAAAACTTACAACATAAGCAATACTTCGTATAGTTCCAGATATTGCCAAAGTAAAAAGCTACATATCTGATGAGGCCAACGGCTACATTTACTTCTGGTATCATGCTGAGGACGCCGCTCCTACGTGGACAGTACCGAGGATAGAGGAAATTCAGAGCGGGGACTGGGTGTACCGAGGAAGAACGGAACACTACATCAACTGCCATATAGAGGTACTCGGAGGAGAAGGGGTTAATATTTTTACACAAACACTCTACACATAATTTGTAATTTATAAATACACATAGAATGGAATATCAACTCCAACTCATAAAATAAAAGTTTGGCGCCAAACGACAATTTGTTTGGGGGTGAGGTTTATGCATGCATATAGATAAAAGTTGGATGGGGTTTATTGGTGGTTGGCGTTATTGGACAGAAATATTTTCGTGTTTCTGTCACTAGTAAACCTAGTTGTACAATAAGTTCATGTTTATGTCCAGCAGGAGACTATTGTTCTGGTCTATTCTATGCTAGTAGCATACCTTCACTTTATTTTTAAATTGTGAAACATTTCTACTACGAAGAGTAAGAATTTTTTTCTAAAACAGTCATTGTCATTGAGTCAACACAATTTGAGCGATGTCCTGTCACAGAAAGAATTCCTGTTAGAATATCGGAGGGAACACGATATCAAACAGCGACGTTTTAATGTTACTGTTATTATCAATCTCGTTAAACGCATTTCTCCTTATGGCGACATGTCATCCAAACCTGATTGGCTTTAACATCACAAATATTTTTTAGTATAAACACTGCATACAAGAGACAAGTACCTGGATTAAAAAATACCGATAGCCGAGTTCACTTAGTGCCTTATACGTATGTAGCTGTGTAACGAAACCAAATTAGAAGAATTATATACAAAGAACTCTTTTATCATAAACGTGCAGAAACAAGCGTTTAAAATTTTAAAATGAACTTAATCTTGTAGGAAGTACCAGAAAATGGGGCGGATCTACAACATTTGGAGTGTGTCCACGCCCCACTGATTACGTCAGGAATTGACTTACGTCATATGTGGAGTGCCCTGTGGTCATTTGGAAGCCACTCGTGGACGGCGAATTGGGATACGAATCCGCCGCCAAACGAGCATATAGGGACCCTTCGTCTAACGCATTCCATGAACCTGTTCGGAAAGGCATTCCGACCGATAGACATGGACGTGACAGCGCAACAGGTGATAGGTCGACCTATATTATCGATACTATAAGTCGAAGTAGCCAATAAGTCGAGTACCCCTTGTGCCTGTATTGTTCTTTATACATCATTTAAATTGCTAAAAGAAAGTGGTTGAGATACGTTTAAATGCATATCTTTACTCTCAAAAATGTCCTTGAAATGAACCTTTTTTACAACAACTTCTTATCATTTCCTATGATTGTAAACTAAAAACTTCCTCAATTTCAGCAATTCAACTTGTCTGTAAGCTAAAAACAAGCATGAAAATAAATTTTACAAAGCACTCTTAAAACTGGAATAATTTCTGGGCAATGTTGCAGAGTGCAAGTTTAACTCGGCAACAAAGAAATGACGCACGCCATGTGCGATTCGAATTAAATCCTGGTTTGTTTGGAGTGGTACTCTGCAAGATGTCCATTTCATACAGTGTTTTAAAGTACCATACAGTACAACACGGCACACATGCGCTTAATCTGCCTAAATCCACACATATCATTAAAATTTTACTATCAAAATCATATTTGATTTAATTATAAATTTTAATAAACACATGTTCATGTAACTGTTATCACTTTGATAAAGTATGTACATGTTTCTAATTTCTTTCGTTGCAGATTGGGCCTGGAATTGTCTATTTGACTTTTCATTCACCCATCGGGAGTGGAACCTTTGTACAACACCTCGTTCCGACCGAACCTCTGGTCCAAAAATTGGTTCACAATCTCTACTTTCAAAAGAATCTTCCAGCTTTTATAGGCAAATTTTTCTTACTAGGCGAAGCAATACAGGTGCAATATTATTTAAATTAGGTTTAACTTTGTTTTAAAATTATGAATCTTTTTTTTCTATTTTGCGAAAGAAAAATCTTCAAATACAACTGGAATATAAATTTTTTAAAACGAATTTTTTGTCCTTTTTTTCAGCTCGAAAGGGATATCATGATTTGGAACAATAAACGATACGAGAAAAAACCTTTGTTTGTCAAATCCAAGGAAGATTCTCAAGTAGCCAAACATAGAAGGTGGTTTTCTCAATTTTACTCCGAAAATAGTCCCAGATTAAAGTTCCAAAAAGATACCCTGGAATGGTGAAGTCTCGTCTGATTCAATGCCAGTGTAAAACGCATTTTGCTCGTTATTCTTGTACGTATAAATCAAAATGGCATCCATAGTCTTCAAGCGACAATCATCGAAACTCAACCAGCAATAATTTAACCCTAACTGTGATAGAATTAACCTCCACTGATGCTCTTTGTTGTTTAATCTCGGTGTTAAGAGTTAGGGCATGTTTGATTGCGTTTCAAGTATTTTTTTTCCTGTACGTGTGGAGAACATTTATGCACTGAATGTGAACAGTTCGAACACTGATCGAATACCACGTTGTTTCAATTGCCTCAAGTATAATGGAGGGAACAGTTCTTGTGCTTCTTTGACAGACTTCATTAAAACATTATTGAATTTCAAAGTAGAAATATCAACAAAATTCAATACATGTATCATCACACAATGAAATATTGACTGGATTGTTAACCGCCAATTCTAATGTACAAGAACATGATTTTACAACTACTTATTTGACACACAAGCTTTATAGTATCCGTTTACTTATTATTTAGTTTAATTATATATTTTTTTCTCAGGACCGTTGAGTTTAATATTCATCATCATTCTATTAGTGAATTGGTTCATGTACGGTCTCCGTCAATAAATTGATTATATTTTTGTTACATAATCTTGTCATATATTATCTTAGGTCATACATATTGTCAAGATATTTGTTATACCGGTATCGTCCGTCAATTTTTGAAGAAAAAGAGGAAGGAATTAGGAAAAAAACCTGGACACTTATACTCTCAGAGATATTTGATAGAATGAATCCGGTATATCATTAAATGCAGAATTAAACAATGATTCATATCATTGCCAGATTACGTTATGCACAAAACCTACGGGGAAGGATGTGTACGAATACTTAAAATGTATTCATTTCTTCAGATACATAACACGATACAGCTACAATGCATTTGAATACTTAACATGAAATCTAAGCTTTGTACAACTGGAAGAAGAATTCAAGGCTCACATCAGAAAATCGCCCTGTTTTTTTTTTCCTCTGCAAATCTTAGGTCCGCCCTATACATAACCAACAGTAAAATAAATCGTTCCCGCAAATTTAAAATACGTTTTGGTTTTATTCGAATTCAGAGGATTTTATACACAGACCTCTTAGACGCAACACCGTAGCACAAAGCCATCAGTGCTGCGAAGCCAGTGGGTTGGTTTTCTTTTTAAATTCTTTTAAAGGAGAGTTATCCCATTATTTCTAACGTGTTTGTAAATATTATTTCAAAATAAAATTACATTTCATCATCGATGGAAACCCACGTTCGGTCTCGCCTCTCTGAGGAGTTAGGCGAAGCGAGACGGACCGTGGGTTTCCGATGATGATAATTCATTAACATTCATTCACATAATCTTTCTCACGTGACAATTGAAAACGTGCCGATATGGTTGCTATATCTACCCCCATTCCTTGATCTTTTCACGGAAAGTTCGGTTGGACAGGCCTGAAAAGAATCTTCCACCCACTAGCTAAATACATCTCATTTATACACTTTCATATATATATTTTTTAATTATTTCTGCTATCAGTGCGGATATGGTTTGTAAATGTGAAAAGTATTTATTTTCAAGGTTAACCTTATCCTTACATTCATCCAAATAAAAGATGTGTGTGTATCACTGGCGGATTTAGAGGGGGGGGGGGGGGGGGGGGGCCCCCCCCCCCTTTTGTGATCAAAATTTTTATAAAATATATAAGACCTGTAGAAAAAGAATGTCAAATCAATTTTTGTTGTTATTTATCGTTCTTACAATATGTCAAGTCTAACAAGAATAGCTCATAAAAGTGTCTTAAAACACCTCAAAACCCAAGAGCTTCCGGGGGCTTCGCCCCTTGGGCCCCCATCAGGGCTTTGCCCTGGACCCACTGGGGGCCTCAAGGCGGCCCCAAGACCCCCTCCCCTTTCAACAAATCCTGGATCCGCCACTGTGTATGCTATATAGGTGTAAAGTATAAATGGTATCATACCAATGAACACAAAACTTCATTTTGAAAAGATTCTTTACATTGCTCATTTACACCGAATACGGTTCATTCTTGTATGACTATCATGCTTACACTTATTCACTTAAAGCCAGACTTCGGAACAAAATGCTGATTGTGCACATTTTTTGTGACGTTTACTATCAACACTATGTAAGTGAACATACCAGGGGATTTTTTCGTATTCAAATGAATCATTATATTCATACGTCATCGTTTTAATATAGTTTAATGAACAGTGACTCTGTTTTAATTATATTGCAGTGATTGGGTACAGAACTATACCCCCTCCCTAACCATCAAATCAAGCTGCAATCTTATTATCCAAGGCTATGGGTGTAAAGACGACACATAAACCACGTAAAGATAAACAGATTAAAAACAAGAAAACACTGATGTAGCTAAAATCTGCAGATAACACTGATGTAGCCATCAACTGTGGCCCGGAAAAATATTCAGTACAAGAGGCCCATGGGCCACATCGCTCACCTGAACAACAGTTCCTTGTAACATTCAATTTGGTATCATATGCTACTTCTATTTTAAACTTTGAAACCCTTTCTGGGGCCCCAGTATTGGTCCAGGGTTTATGGTTGGCTTTAACAATTTAGAATCTACACTATTTGAGGATGCTTGCATTGTAATCTCACAAACTGTAGGATTGTAATTCTCGAGAAGAAAATTTTTAAACATTTTCCATATATATTTCTATGTTAAACTTTGAACCCATTCTGGGGCCCCAGTATTAGATCGAGGGTCACGGCTTTTATAATTTAGAATCTACACTATTTGAGGATGCTTATGTAGTAATATGACAAAATAAAGCAGTGTAGTTCTCGAAAAAAAGATTTAGAAACATTTTCCATATATACTTCTACGTGAAAATTTGAATCCGTCTTGGGTCACCAGTATTAGTCCAGGGGTTACTATTTTAAAAATATTGAATCTACATTATCCAAGGTTGCATGCATATTAATCTCACAAATTGTAGCATTGCAGTTCTCAAGAAGATTTCTAAACATTTTCCCTATTTACTTCTATGTTAAACTTTGAACCCCTCTTAGGGCCCCAGTATTAGATTTTACCAAATTAGAATCTACAATAGCCACGGATGCTTGCATAGTAATCCCACAAACTGTTGCACTGTAGTTCTTGAGAAGAAGATTCTCAAACATGTTCCCTATATATTTTTATGTTAACTTTAAACCCCTCTTGTTGCCCCAGTATTAGTCCGGGGGTCACGGCTTACACAAATAAGAATCTTGACAATTTGAGGATGCTTGCATAGTAATCCCACAAACTGTTGCATTGTAGTTCTTGAAAAGAAAATTTCAAACAATTTCCCTATATACTTCTATGTTAAAATTTGAAACCCTTCTGGGGCCCCAGTGTTGGTCCGGGGTCACAGCTTTTACAATTTTGAATTTTCACTATTTGAGGATCCTTGCATAATAATCTCACAAACTGTAACATTGTAGTTCTCGAGAAGATTTTTAAACATGTTTCCTATATATTTCTATGTTAAACTTTGAACCCCTCTTGTTGCCCCAGTATTAGTCCGGGGGTCACAATTTTAACAATTTAGAATCTACAATAGCCAAGGATGTATGCATAGTAATATCTCAAACTGTTGCATTGTAGTTCTTGAGAAGAAGATTTTTAAACATTTTCCTATACATGTTAAACTTTGAACTCCGCCTGGGGCCCCAGTTTTAGCCCGGGGGTCACGATTCTTACAATTTATAATCTTCACTATATGTACAAGCTTTTGTGTAAATATTGGCGTTTCTGGTGCAGTGGTTCTTAAGAAGAAGATTTTAAAACATTTTTCCTATGTATTTCAATGTTAAACTTTGAACTCCGCCTGGGGCCCCTGTTTTGGTCCGTGGGTCACGATTTTTGCAATTTATAATTTTCATTATATATACAAGCTTTTGTGTAAATATTGGCATTTCTGGTGCAATGGTTCTTGAGAAGAAGATTTTTTAAACATTTTTCCTATGTATTTCTATGTTAAACTTTGAACCCCGCCTGGGGCCCCAGTTTTGGTCCGGGGGTCACGGTTTTTGCAATTTATAATGTTCATTATATATACAAGCTTTTGTGTAAATATCGGCATTTCTGGTGCAGTGGGTCCTGAGAAGAAGATTTTAAAACATTTTTCCTATGTATTTCTATGTTAAACTTTAAACCCCATTTGGGGCCCCAGTTTTGGTCCAGGGGTCACGATTTTTGCAATTTATTATTTTCACTATATATGCAAGCTTTCGTGTAAATATTGGCATTTCTGGTGCAGTGGTTCTTGAAAAGAAGATTTTTAAACAGTTTTACTAATGATGTATTTCTATGTAAAACTTTGAACCCCGCCTGGGGCCCCAGTTTTGGTCCAGGGGTCACAATTTTTGCAATTTAGAATCTTCACTATATATACAAGCTTTTGTGTAAATATTGGCATTTCTGGTGC
>WFKH01011581.1:52235689-52273946 GCA_016163765.1 Magallana hongkongensis | reverse complement strand
AGCTACCCAGGCCGATATCCACGGTCCATATAGCCCCAACTACTACACTATATTGATGCATAAACCAGTAAAATGAACTATGAATCAGTATTTATTTATAATTGATATTGCAAAGAATTTTGAATTTTTGATATCATGTATTATGAATTCATGAATAACCACATTTGTTAAGGTTATGTTAAAACTCTTATAAAGAATTCCCCAATAATTTACCATGTATCTCCACAATAAAAGTCATTGAGATATTTGAATACCAATAACTAAACTATATGAAATAGCTTAAAATTAAAAGCCATCAATCACATTCATTAATTAGGTGAAAAAAAAGCAGTGCTTATTTTGGTTTTTTTGTGTTGCAGATATGTTCCAAATAGAGGGTTTAACAAATTCCAAGTGGAAAACATGAACACAACTATTCGAGAAATTTTACAGAGGGTTTTAAAACGAAGAAAAGTTAAAATAAGGCCAGGTATGATGCAGTAATAGAACTTACATTAAATATACACATTACATTACAAGTGAATTTCAAAGAAGCAGATTTGTTAGATCCAACAGGTGGCTCATTTGCCATGAATATGTACATGTGTAGATACCTGTACTTGTAACAGGTTTTGATTTTTTATGTAGGTCAGCAGTACAACATTGAGAAACAGAGTGAGCCTGGGGTGTCATTAGAGCTGGATGCTACACTGGCCAGTATGGACACACTAGAGTTCTGTCTGGTCCGTGAAAACAGTATGTAGAACACCAGCTGTAGTTTTCCAAATCAATGATGACTTGTTAACATGTTGATGGAAAGAAATATTTTTCAAGATATAACTTGATTAGCTTTTAACTGCTCTGAATTACAAATACGGTGTAGTTTGATCCCTTAGAATCTGGTTAGAATCTATCTCAAACTGAGTTAATGGGACATGTTTATTTGACTGTTTTGCTGTACAGGTACGCGTGGTGAGTTTGAGGAGGAACGGGATGGTGATGTGTCGACGATTGCAGACTCACTGACCAGCCATCAGTACAAGAGTTACATTGTCAACATGATTCATCGACTCAGGACCAACACAGAGGTCCAACTAGGTCAGGCTTGTTCCATTGAGAAAATATTGGTACATTATGTAATTCTAGAAGTTTAATGGAAAGCTGTTCAGAGGGATAGACACATTCATGAACGTGTGATGAATGTAATTAAATTCAAAATATTTTTGAATATACATGTATAAGTAAAAATAAAAATTACATTTGAAATAAGTTTGTGATATGATGATAAAACAAGAAATACCATGAAAATATACCAGAGTATAAAATTGTGCACTGTGTTTGTACCAACTTTGCTTGATATATTAGAAATTCTCAAACAATTTTCAAGCGCTGTGTCATTTCTGAATAAGAAAATAACATTCTTGAGGTTGCAAATACATGTACATGTATTGTAAATTTCTGATGAAAGTATTGTGGTCTACTGAAGTCAACATACGTACATATGCACCTTTGCTTTTTGTGACTCTTGTAGAAGTTGATCAGTGTTATTCTAACTAGAATTTTTTTTTGTAGGAATTAGTGGGGAAAAGATAGAGATTGATCCAGTGGGTACTAAAGGCTCAGTCAAGTTCCTGAGACAGAAGGCTGCTACATATTTAGCCGACACAATAGCCTCAGCAGACATCATAGAAGATAAAAATGGTAAGCTTAGAAGTCTCTTTTACTTCAAGTTCTCAAAATAATATCCTTCATTTGTATACATAGGCATCTTCTTATAAAGCTGATCAGTGTTTCTTTGTCAGAATTAGTATTTGAGGTCTAGAAAATTTGATTGTTATCTGTAAAAAGAAACTAACAGTTCTAGTTTCAAGTTGGTCTATTCAAGGGTTGGATTACCAAAAGCTTTTTTTCAGACCAGTAATGTGTTAATGTACAAAGAATTTTCTTTTCTGACATTGTTATCTTTGTTTGGCAGGTAAATCTGTGTTCCGTCTGACCTATTTCACAGACAAGGACAGCTATAAGCATCATGACTTTGAGGCTGATGATGATGTTGCTCATGAAATAGTGCAAAAAATCAAAAACATTCTGGAAATGAGACTGAGTCCTGTCCGAAAAGATTACATGGCCACCAAGGAGCGAAAACTGAAGAAACGGGAGTCTCTAAAATTTAGTTAGCAAATACACCATAATATTATTATTCATCAGTTTCCTCAGGTGCAATTGTTTTAGGAAATACATATGCATATGGCATGCTTATATAGGTAATATATGTGTATTGAAATCATAAAGTATATTAAAAGGATCTCACTTTTGTTTTTTTTTATTTTAATTTGTGTTCGAAGTGTACAGGCAAATATTTGATGATAAATTATGAATTGTTCTATTTCAAAGTTAAATGTGCTGATGTTTCCTATTAGAAAAAAAAAGGTGAGCCAATTGGTTTGATCATAAATACAATAAAAAAAGGTATTTTGGTTAACTGCATTTTGACATAATGGAAGATCTTGATTCATAGTCTTTAAGAATTTTCAAACATATTAAGGTCTTTCGATTGTCGCATGACGTCATCGGGAGCATTCCGGACTATTTTACCGTTATCGGCTTTAATATCATTGTAATGTGATTCATAATTTTGGCAATATATCTTCATTTTCAGTTGTATTTCAACACATTTTAAGTTATTTAAAGTGAAATGAATATTATAATGAACAATTTAGATAGTTGTTTTAGATGAAATCGCAGAATTTAATGAAATACTGATAAAACTGTATAAGGCAGTAATGTACATACACCATATTTCAACATTTTTTACCTGGCAAGGTAATAATTTCTTTGCATATTTCAATAGATTATATAATGAATTACAAATGTACTAATTTTGAGTGGGTTTGAACCATTATTTAAAAAGTTATAGACATTTTAAGATGCTAAACTGTATTTTTTCGAGATTGAATAATTGAATCAAAATGTACTGTAAATGTCATAATATACATATTTGCAGGTTTTAATGGCCTTAAATTGTTAATAAAAACATGAAAAAAGGATTCTGACTAATTTCCGGAAAGATTTGCTTTTATATATGAAATCCGAAAAGGATTCATGTGATCTATGATTGGGGAGCAGTCGTCGGTATAATTGCTCTGATAGTGTACCTGTGTTAACTCGTACAGCATGAAAAATATATTCGCAACATATCTAGATTTTAGTTCAATTTGATTATGTACATATTGATCTTCAAATTTAAACAACAATTACATTGATTAAACCATAAAAGCATCAAGGATGGAGAAACCTTAAAGAAAAAGAAAAAAAATTGCTGGGTTCGAATCCCCAAAGCATAAGCTAGATTCTCTTAATGTCAAGCGTATCCTAACTGCTCTGATGTACATGCAAAAAGAAAAGAATCTTATTAAATGTCCAGAGATTTTCAACACCTCCCACATTACTTTTCCTACTGGACACAGAGTTTGCATGATTGAAGATAAAGGGGTTTTTCCGTTAAGTCACAGCCTGTGCCCTATTGCATATCATTTTTCATTGATGCAGAACTAAACTTTTTTTCGTTGAATAATCTATGGAAGTTAAAAATAGGAAATGAAAAGAACAAAAAATATTTGCATCATGTATACATAAATTGTTCGTCGTTGCCACCTACAAAATTTACAATGTATTGAAAAAAATCTTCTGATGAAAAGGTTTGTTAGAGTGATCTATTGGTGTACATTCCCCCATGCTGGATTTGTTTATTTTCCTTTCGTCGCTCTCGACGCAGAAGACTCGCCGAAACCTCCCAGGAAGCCGACTGGCTTACTCCACGCATAGATTCTCCATCCATCATTGAGAGGCTGAGCGATGTCTGCAATCGTTTGTCATCGGATTATTAAAGCACGAAGCTTCTTCAAAGCCCCTTGTTCTGTGTGTTTATACCAAATCCGACTCCTCGTCAGAGAGCCACGCGGACTCTGTATTGATTGAAATACTCTCAGAATAGAGATTGGTATTGATTAATCTGGCCGTCATATAAATATTTTTTCTTCTTTGTGATTGAATTATCTTTGCCATAAGTGAATGCCATTGGGCACTTTGATAATGATATGATGCAGAGTTTTTTCCCGATATTTTATCGTGTAATCCCCATTAGCTTGGTCGAGTGCACTTGTATATCTATGTAGACCTTTAATTATATCATTACAAAAAGATTACGTCTACATAATGAAAAGTAAGAACTAAATACAGTTGTTAATTAAATCCTCTTATTGTCAATTTATGAGATTTTTGTCTGCAAATTGAGGTTTCTATAGAAACTGAAACCATAAATGATTAAATACTGAGGTAAGGAAATAAGTTTCCCAAGACTTATTTTCACTGATCATTAAAAAAAAGGGGGGGGTAGAGCAAATACGACATACAGTAAAACTCGTTTAGTACGAACACGAACATCTCGAAATTTTGTCGAGTCCCCGGCAAAATTCTAAACAAATCCTTGTAAAATTTTACTGCTATAACGAACTTAAGGATATAGCGAACTGATTTCGTGAAAAATAACGAAATTCACATCGTTTATAACAAACTGTTTAAAACTAAAAGATAGCAGTACTAATTGGCATAATTGTTGAAATGAATTTATAATCACATAAATTTTTCAATGTCTAATCCAATTATTTTAAGTTTTCTGAAAATGTTTTTATTTAATGCCTAAATAACAAATGGTGGTCATATGGAAGGAAACATATAACGAATTTGCTACTTAGTATTACGAATTCGTTATACTGTCATAACGAATTACGGATATAGCGAAATCTAATGGTCCCTAGGAGTTCGCTATAACGGAGTTTTACTGTACATGGGACATGGGCGAGATTTGTTTAGTTGAGCAAAGACAGGCGTCTTATTTTGTAATATATGGATAATTTTTGGGTATGCTGATTTTGGGTTTTAAAAAAGGAAGATAAAAAATAATAATTACATTTGAACTACTTATTTTAGTTACATTTAATACGAATTTTTCAAAGAAAAAACATTCGTACATGGAACTAATTGTGTATGCGTTCGTCACATGATCTTGACAGCATCATGTATACTTAGTTGTTACACGTCAATTCTTCTTTTGACAAAAACTGAACCTTTGTATATTTTAACGGGCCTGAACTCTAATGAATTTTTCTTTTAGAAATGAAAGATATAAAACGATCGAATGATAATTTGATTGGGAATAGAACTAGTCGGTTGGCTTTTTAAACAAATTTATGTTTTTTTTGTGTTGCGCAGTTCATCCACAAATATTTCAATTTCATTTCCTATTGGCATACCTCATTAAGTATTAATTAAAAAAACCACAGCGAGCCATCCCTTTCCCTATTTGCCGTGACATAAACCAGGCTGTTCCCCTAAGATCGATTTCTAAGCCTATATAAGCCGACAGCTATACCCGGAACGAAACGGGTATTTTATCATTAATATATGGATCCTAATCAGATTTTCTCCTAAAATAAAAGATCCCATTCCTTGGATGTGAACAGGTTCCTGTGTCTGATCTGCTTTGAAGTTGACTAACGCTAGGTTATAGTCGCGTTTGGAGTGAATACGAGCGTGCTTGCTGTCAAACCGACCTCTCATCAGGTAAGGCTTTATTAAGAATCAATCTGATGTCAACATGTGCAATCTGTAAAAAGAGCATCTTTTCATGTAAATGTAAATAACGCATATATATTTGATACTGGTTCATTATAATATACATTAGAATTGCTTGTGGTAAAATGAGACCAAAGTAAGGTTTTTGATGTTTCTTTATTTGAAGTAGGTTGCTCATTTTCGAACTATCTTCTTTTCATTGATTTAGTTATTAATTAATTTATTAATTAGTTATCAATTTAGTTATTAATTAGTTTTTCTACAAAATCTTTAGATACACAAACATTTTTTTATATCTATCTATCTGTGTTTCTAGATCATGTCGGAAGAACCAGGGACAAAATTGTCTTCTAAACCACGTGGTGCAAAGCGAAATGACTGGAACTTCGTATCCTCAAATACGGACCAATCAAAGCAGAGCGGAGGCAGACAAACCACTTATTCCGACCAATTGAACAGAAGAAATTCAGAAAACAACAACCAATCGGAACGAAAGAAAGTAACGGAACTGGTAAAACACGTAGAACTTTTGTGAAGTGATTGAAAAATGAAAGCCCCAGAATTTCAAAATAAAAACGAACATTTTCTATGTATCGGAATGCGGGAATTGCACGCGGAGTCCTGTACTTTTTCTCGGCTGAATCAACGACCAATCAAAACGAAAGAAAGTTACGGAACCGGTAAAACAACTTCTGCGAACTGATTGGAAATTAAAACCCCTATAATTTAAAATTAAATTTGAAATTTTTATATACATATGTATCACCTGGATTCCTGCAGTTTTTGTTTGCGTGAAATTTAAATGACAACTGAAACAACGTATTACATCACTTTGATATTCAAAAGGAGAATTGTAACCATTTTCTTAAAAATTGTTACAGGAAGCATTTCCTCGAAGAAGTCATAGAAAGATTGTCTCATAGAGTATATGAAACAATACGCCTGTTGCTATTTCGAAGTCTCAAACTTTGTGGCTAATTTCATTCCCTTTCATAGTTTTGTTCGATATGAACCCAACTTGCATTGCCAACATTTTGTGCACTGGCAATGTCTTATACTTTTAACATGTAACCCGATTTGGGGGTTTTGGAACACTTTCTATTTCAATAAAGACACTGGGCAATGGCCTAGCAAGCTCAAGTATATTAATCATGCAAGAATGGGCGATCAAGGCATGCAGTACTGAACCGATCACATTGTTTTTCATGATATTTTAGTAACGAAAGATTCTTTTGTAACTCACTTTTTATATCCCAAAAAGGCTTTAATTCAGTATGTGTGTGTTTGTTATTTGATTGACAATTTGTATTCTTTATTCTGTCTAATCCAAATGATAAGATAAAAAAAAATCTAGATGGTCGTTGCTACTGACACCAGTGAACTTAACCAAAGTTACAACTCTTGCCAATGACAACGTATAGAAGGGATGAACAAACTCTTTCAAAGGTTTTTGTATCTAAGCAGATTTTCCAAATTTCAAACACAAACTCCATGCTTATTGATACGAGTAACGACTGTCCTTTTTTCAATTTCTGCACACATAGAAAGAGTTCCAATTATTGTGAGGTCCTCTATACAAGAATTTATGCTAGTATGTATAATTATATTGATTAATTTTCTAATTAGACCCATGTCACTGATGGCAAGGACTAATTGTGCGCAATATTCTTACTGTGTACATGCTTGCAGTTGTACAGGTGATCAATCCTACAGTATACATAGTCTCTGGAGAAATTAATCACGACCTTCCCTTGTTCTTATTACCTCAGTTTCCCAAATGAATACATAATGATTATTTTCCTTCTTGTTTATGAAGTAGCGCAAGATTCTGTTAGTTTTATGATGTAATTTCCTGCATGAGACAAGCTCTGTTATTATTGATGCACCATATATTAATTAACCCATAATCCCAAAGCATCATCAAATACTCGGCTTATGTTTCATAAGTATAACAATGGTTGGACCCAGATAGCCCCAAAAAGACCTTATTTCAGGAAATTTCGAACAGAAAGTTATAAAACGTTCTTGTTATGCATGTAACCCAGTTAATTTGCACTTTTATTGTTATTATATTAAACATAAACTGTATTGCATAACCATACCTTTTAACAATATAAATAAACAATGGAGTTTAATTATTAATGATTTTTTGTCTATGTGCATTTTGTTTGTCCATGTTTGATAAAGACATGTTTGATTAATATAATGGTTTGACTTGATTATGGAAGGGTTAAAGTTGGCTTCGTTTTTACGAATTAATATCTCGCAATTGCGACTTATTATTTCGCGATTGCGACTTACTATCTCATAATTAGAACATATTATCTCGTACGTACGACTTACATATTTCTTTTTTGTGGTTTGTACGACTTAATATATCGTATAAAATTTACGACTCAATACTCAGTAAGCACGACATAGTTTATGCCGTTTATACAACATAATATTTCGTAAATAAGACCTATTATCTTGTATATGCGACATAGTATCTCGTACACGTACGACTTACATGGGCAGTGAATATAACAATTTAAGGAGGCTGGATGGTCAACAAAGTATCCACCAGATTCACCTAAAAATTCTAGATATATGAACTATCATTTATTAAGAAAAATTTTAATATTTTAGCTTTAAATGAATATTTTTCGTTATGTTTATACAGAGCTCTTCTTCTTAAGGAGATAAATATAGTATAAAAATGGCCACGACCATCCAGCCCCCTAAGAAGAAGACATTATATAATGTACATAATAACATTGCATTTAGTATATCTCCCACGACTGTGAAAAAAAAGAAAATATTAAAACATGTTGTACATTTTCAGTATGTGATATCTCCCACGACTGTGAAAGTACAGAAGAAAATATAAAATTTTATTCATTTTCAGTATGTTGCCATATTGGCCCTATCCAGGGTCTAAACCCCTGACCCAGGGGCCAAGAATTTCACAATTTTTATTGACAGCTTCATAAACATCATAAAAATTTATACAGTTTATCTTCCACTACTGTGGAAGTACATGTAGAATAGAAGATTTTCTAAGATTTAATATATTTTCACTATATGGCCATATTGGCCCCGCCTTTGGGCCTGAACCCCTGACCGATGGACCAAGAATTGCACAATTTTGGTAGAGGACTTCATGGACATCATGATCATGCATTTGATTTTTCTCAAATTTATATGGGAGAAGAGAAGATTTTCTAAGATTTAATACATTTTCACCGTATGGCCATAGTGGGCCCACCCCTAGGGTCTGAACCCCTGACTAAGGAGCCATGAATTTTACAATTTTTGTAGAAAGTTTCATGGACATCATGACCATTTGTTCAGGGTTTTTTTGTGTGGGACTAGAGAAGGAGATTTTTTAAAATGTGGTCCTTTTTTCGCATATTTGGCTTCGCCCACGAAGCCCCAGGGATTGTAAGATCATTAATATCACAGTTTAGGTTCCTCCTATCCTAGAGATGATTCAAACCAAAAATGGTAACAATTGTCCATGTAGTTTTCAAGAAGAAGTTAAATGACCATCACAGGGCACCTGCTGCAAAAACTTTATTCTCCTCCAGCATCTGAAATTCATGGCTCCGATTAAGCATTCAAGTCTGTCAAGCCCTTAGGTATCCCTTAATGCAGCATTCGAGTAAGTTTGGTGAAGTTTGGACAGGAAATAACTTAGATATAGGACCTGCTCCAAAAAATTTAAGCGGACGTCGACGCCGAGGGTACATTAGCTCCCCGACTGCGTCTTAGTGAGCTAAAAACATTAGTTTATGCTAGCTGGCACAACAGGCAATGTATTGGATTATTAGCAAAAAAATACAATTTAATTTACCAGCCGATTAAATTGCAAGATCGTTTTTGATGAAGTTGTAATTACAGTTACTGTATTACTCTAAAAATGTGAAATATGGTTAGGGAAAGTTTAAAAATATGGAATGCATTCACTGAACATTTTTGAAACACATCTTGAATACCGGTAATCGTTAAGGTGAAACTTTATAGAGACCGTACGGTTTCCGCTGTCCCGTTATGTGTCAGTGGTGTCATACTGGGCAAAATTGTTCATAGACCCAGCATTCAAAGTTGATCATATTTGCTGACACAAAATAATAATGAACATTTTAAGAACCCATGGATTGAGTGCACAACATTTTTGATTCCTGCGATTTTGCTCATATGTGGAACAAACAATGTATTGTTAATGTGAAGTGGATTACTCATGCTGTCAAACAAAGAATGAAAGACCAGTTAATGCAGAAGTTGACAGTTAATATTGACATTTCTTTCAATCGACATATATGCGAAAAATTATTAATCAACTGTTAGATGCGAAAAAGTACTTGAGTATTTTGCCGACAAAATTTCGAAAAGCAGATGTGTATTTTCAAACAACATTGATTTTTAACGAAAAAGTTGAATTTTGGTGGTTCAGATCCTTCAACTTTAAAGGCTCAGTTTTGGAAGGCTATTGTAGATAATCACTAGTCACAATTTAAATGCTACATAATGCATTGTCCACAACTACAGGGAGTTCTATATACATGTACATGTATTCCCGAAACGTTCAAAAGTTGTGTTACAAAATAATAAATCCAATGTAGAGCAAGTCGTCACCCCAAACTTGGGTTTATTGTATTTGGTTCTTTAGACCATAACAAAAATATTGAACACAAAACCACTCTTAAAATAGGCTTTGAAGCTCTTTAAAATTAAACTTTTTGAAAATTTTGTACGGACACACACGTTCGATTCAAAATTTTCAAATATTGAACTTATCTAAAGGACAAATGTCACCAAAATGTATCTGATAAAACTTTTGCAGAGTTTCCGTCAATATGCATATTTGAAGCCTCAGAAATCGTTCACTGTCATTGTAATAAACTTTGTATTACATTAGACTGATTTACTTAAGGAATAAGGAATAATTCTTTGAGTATTATGAGGTGATAATTTTGGTCGGGGCGTGATCAAATCCAATAAAGCCCGAAGGGCTTTATGATAGATTTGGTTTTCAACAATTGTACGGTTAAATATTTGAATATAAATAAGCAAACCCCACTTGTGTCCCAATTATACGTCATTTGAATTTATTGGACTGTATACCGGGTAGTACAAAATCGATACGTAGTGTTATCACAGGCAAAGACACTGAAAAATGTAAATATTTTATTTTTATAAGAGTGTTTTGAGAAGAAAATGATTTTGAAACGTCTGTCACACCAAACCGACTATAGTTGGACCATTTGCTGCTGCATCATTTAATTATTTTATAATATAAAGCGGTAAATTAAAACAAGAGGCTCATGGGCCACATCGCTCACCTGAACAACAGTTCCTTGTAACATTCTATTTCGTAGCATATGCCATTTCTATTCTAAACATGGAACCCCTTTCTGGGGCCCCAGTATTGGTCCGTGGATTATGGTTGGCTTTAACAATTTAGAATCTACACTATCTTAGGATGCTTGCATAGTAATCTCACAAACTAGCTTTGTAGTTCTTGAAAAGAAAATTTTTAAACATTTTCCATAATACACATTCCTACGTTAAACTTTGAACCCATCTTGGGGCCCCAGTATTAGTCCGGTGTTCACAGCTTTATTGATTTAGAATCTACATTATTTAAGGATGCTTGCATAGTAATCTCACAAATTGAAGCCAATCGCAACTTCTCGGGCATTTACGGCAAGCTCGGAAAAACACCTCGAATGTATTAACATCACCGGATGTTAGAATTTTATACAAAATGGAGTCGCTTCCCACTAAAATAAGTATTGGCTTTACAGCCTTGTATGTCGCTTCTGTGTTATATTTTAGGGCATATCATTGACTTTCATGAAGTGTAACTCATATTTCAACAGATCGTAAAATGTATTGAATTTATATCAAGTTTTATAAAAAGGGGGGTTGTCATGGACGACTAGGTAATACATTCGAGGTGTTTTTTCGAGCCTGCCGGAGAGGCCCGAGAAGTTGCGATAAAAATTGAAGCATTGTATTTCTTGAGAAGAAGATTTTTAAACATTTATTCTATATATTTTAAACTTTGAACCCCATCTTGGACCCTAGTTTTGTCCGGGGGCCACCATATTTTCAGTATATATACTAGCTTTTGGGTAAATATTGGTCTTTCTGGTGTAGTGGTTCTCGAGAAGAAGATATTTAAACATTTTTTCTACGTATTTCTATGTTGAACTTTGAACCCCGCCTGGGGCCCAAGTTTTGGTCCGAGGGTCACGATTTTTACAATTTAGAATCTTCACTATATATACAAGCTTTGGTGTAAATATTGGCATTTCTGGTGAAGTGGTTCTCGAGAAGAGAAAATTTTTAAACATTTTTCCTACATAATTCTGTGTTAAACTTTGAACCCCCGCCTGGGGACCCAGTTTTGGTCCGAGGGTCACAATTTTTATAATTTAGAGTCTTCACTATATATACAAGCTTTGGTGTAAATATTGGCATTTCTGGTGCAGTGGTTCTTGAGAAGAAGATTTTTAAACATTTTTCCTACGTATTTCTATGTTAAACTTTGAACCCCGCCCGGGGCCCCCGTTTTGGTCCGAGGGTCACGATTTTTACAATTTAGAATCTTCACTATATATATAAGCTTTAGTGTAAATATTGGCATTTCTGGTGCAGTGGTTCTCGAGAAGAAGATTTTCAAACATTTTTCCTATGTATTTCTATGTTAAACTTTGAACCCCGCCCGGGGCCCCAGATTTAGTCCGAGGGTCACGATATTTATAATTTAGAATCAATTTTCACTATATATACAAGCTTTGGTGTAAATATTGGCATTTCTGGTGCAGTGGTTCTTGAGAAGAAGATTTTTAAAGACACACACCCTATACTCACTGTTTCGCAATTATCTCCCTTTTAAAAAGGGTTACGCCCTTTATTTTAACAATTTAGAATCCCCCTCCCATGAGGATCCTTTGTACCAAGTTTGGTTAAATTTGGCCCAGTGGTTTTAGAGAAGTCAAAAATGTGAAAAGTTTACAGACGGATGGACAATGGACAACAGGTGATCAGAAAAGCTCACTTGAACCTTCGGTTCAGGTGAGCTAATAAAATATTAAATAAAATGTAAAATTGTAACATTACGACAATTGGCATTTGCACCCTCTTATTTACCAGACGATTATTTCATATTTTGTCCTACATGAATGTTCACGTGTTTATTTTCCCGTCCATTATCATGTTTGAATTGGGTGGGCAATGAGATACTGTTTACCGTGATATCCATTCATCTAACAAAGCAATAACTACTTCCCTCATGGGAGATGTATTGAAAAGACAGAAAATGCTAATATGATATACCCCACATAAACATTCTCACGCCAGGGGTCCCGAGTCCGCTCATGGTCATGGTCCCTAGGCCCCCTGAATTTGTGAGGATGACATCATAGGACAAAAGCAAGAAGACTTTTGGTCTACTTTACAGATTTATTTCATCAGATACATGAAAAATTAACATAGATGACAATGAAATAGCAAAGATTACACTGAAAAAGATTCTTTTTCTTAAAAAATGTACAACAGGTTCATTTTGAGGTAGATAAATAGGTCTTACAATTGTAAATCCTGACCATCTGTTAAAAGTTGTGTTGCGGTCAACAATTCAGCAAACAAACTTGTCTGCATCTCCATATCATGCTATGCATTCCTTAACGTACAACACATTTTCTTAAATATATGAAACAATAGTAATTCTTGAATTACAATTTTATTGTAAATTAAAAAAATCATTTAGTTATACTTCAGAAATTCATCGAGGATTTTCAACAGCAAGACTCCCATGATCAACTATGGCACCGGGTTTAAAAGTCTTCCAGCCTCAATGACCGGACATAAGCTGCATAAATAACGTAACAGAAAAATTCAGATGAGCATACAAACATATACATAGTACAATGTACAAACACACACACACAACAAATTTGCTACACAGAATTTTATGTACAGTAATACATGTATTTATATTTTTTTAATCAAATATCATTTTAAAATTTCTAATTTGGGACGAATATTCTGGACTTTTTTTGGTTTTATTTGCCATTTTGTTTTCAGTAAACACTAATATCAGGCATTGACCTTTACTTGGGAAGCGGGGCACACTATATCAAAAATAGTTTACCCTCATTAAATTGCCAAATATTTCCTAATCTCTGTTGATAAAATAATGTCAATCAAATAAATAAACCAGGGCCCCAAATTGTGTATATATGTATGTACAAAGTGTGAGGAAAGTGATCCTATGACAATCAATATGTTATGGATTATATAAATACAGCACTTATTTACATGCTTCATATTTGTACATTTTAAAACAATGATGTAAAATGATAAAATGAAATTTGAAAAAGAAAACAAAAGCTGAGGTAGAGCTCAAGCTCATTACAAATTACTGAAATGTACTAAAACAATCTATATTAATATGTACATACAACTTTCTTTTGCACTTGATTTAATATTTGTAAAAAGAAAAAAAACGCGACCACAGCTGTCTTAAAATTCTAAAATGCATCATGAAAAATATCTGATTCTGATATGAAATGTCTTTAATGATATTGAAAATGAGGTAACAAACAATAGTCTGGCTGCATAATTATGATAAATACCACTTCTGAGGTCAAATCTAATTGATATGAGCCCAAGTTCATGGTGTCCAATAACCTTACCGGTATGTATTTGTTACTAACAATAGATACTGAACAAAAAGGAGGGGTATTGGTCAAGAAATATTTGTGCTTATCATATTTCTTTTTCCTTAAAACTACTTAACCAAAACAAAGGACATTGAAATGCCAACAAGATGACTTTTGGATATGAAAGAAAATTTCAGACAATGAACAGTGCAAACAGCAAGTTTTATCTGAATTATTTTCAATGCTAAAAGACCGGGATATAAATAATCTCACAACCATTTTGACTGAATCTGCTTAATTTTAGATCAGACCAAAAAAAAATTAAGGATAACTAAATCAAATCAAGAAGTTCAAACAGTCATTTCCTACTAAAATACCATTAGTTTGCAAGGGTGTAAGGAAAAGTGAAAAAATACAATGCATATCTTATGTACTAATTCATTGAATAAAAATTGTATACTAAAATGAGTGCTTGAATAACAGCACACATTCCATAAACTGAGGTAGACATATCGACGACAAATCAAAATCATACTGAAAATACAGTGCAAAAATACAGAAACAGACAGACAATACATTGTATGAGTTATCCGGTGCGATTCAGTTAAGAGTTGAAGCTACATGCAAATTTACCTATAGTAAGTTGACACATTGTAACATACAAAATATATGCTGCCTTTCAACAATAATGTTAACTGTTTAAACTTCAAAATCTTGTGGATGAATGAAACACTACTTCAATATTCAGGTTCATCAAAAATGCTGGTTTCAAAACTTTTATGAAGTGAAAAATATTGCTGCTTTAATCTGCCTAACACAGAAATTTACTGGAGTTTTGTTTAACTTTTTTTAAGTATATAATTTGAACAGATAAAGTTTAGTATAACACTTGACTTGAAAAATAATATAAATCTAAAAGACCAACAAACATTAACATATAAAATGATTAAAATAAACAGAAAAAAAAATCTCCTTGCAAGATCAACTTGTCTTAAAGAAAATAAGATCTTCTCCTTTCTGATCATGGTTTAAACAGATCTATAGTCTATATAAAGATAGTAAATAACCCATTTGTTTGTATACAATTATACAAATAGTGTGCCACTATTTTTTTAAATATTCAAACTCATGTACAATAATAGATTTTCATGTGTGTTAATCCAACAACATAAACAGAAACAAATCATAATGCATTGATAAAAAGGTCACACAGCACTTAAATACCCAACAAACAAATTTCTATAAACAACAACAATACAACACCAACATCATAAACAATTTACTTATGTATGAATGAATCTCTCTCTCTCTCTCGATCTCTCTCTCTCTCTCTCTCTCAGCAGTCCTTCAATTGATGGACTGAGTTTTTTTCTACATTCCATACATGTTTCAATGTTGAAACACACATTTAAATTTCTTAAGTCTGCTTACATTTATCATTTTAAAGCAAGAAGGGAAAACAAAAAAACTTGAACAAAACAAAAAAAAAGACAGAAACAGAGAAAAAAGATCTGCAGAATACAATACATATTGTACATTAAAATGACGCTCTTTTAACACATAATTTTTATCCATCATTTACCAACAGAAAAAAAAAGATATGAGAGATAAATGTCCTACATTTTCTGACTAAAATGAAAAGAGAAATTCACTGGAATTCTGGTGAGTTTGAAAATTCAAAATAGCACTTTTCCATATCTTACATAATGGGTGACCCCACCCTAGCACTAATCTGTGTTCTTATGAAGGGAATATACACCAAGTACCTGCCACCAAAGACAAGCAGCTCTTTGATTTAGATCAATTCTTGGTTAGACATAGGTTTTATACATTCAAAATGATCACAGACAATTTCTCCATAGTACCTAATATTTCTAAATAAATATGAGTTTCCATGGTTACAGAACTACAATTGTTATGGTTACAGATTCTACCATTCTCACTGGTATTGATGGTGATTAATAGTTTGATATCAATGCAATCTTGTAATCAATTTATAACATATATATATATATATATATATATATATATATATATATATATATATATATATATATATATATATGCAGTATACATATATATGAATCAGAACAATCTATATACATTACAAAATAACCCACACACTGTGCTAAAGCAAGCTTCACAGCAGCAAGAATTTTCCCTGTCCCATTAGTATATGTGTACATTGTGAGGTATTCAGTGCTTATATCAAGGAACTTGATGCCCCCTTTTGATCAAAATAGCATGCAAGACCAATGAATAAGTAACTAATCTTCTTATAAAGAAAGTTACAGGTAGGGAGGGGATATGGTTAAGATCAACTTTCCTCTTATTATAACCCCCCCCCCCCCCCAAAAAAAAAAATGTTCGAAAAACATTCAACCCCCTAGGCTTTTTTTTTTTCATTTTTATCTGCAAAGGCACAAAAGTCTCCCTGACCTATTGCATAAATAATGAGCTTCTGTGGGTATATAATGGGGGTATATAATTAATTTAAAAAGAAAGTCCAAGGAATTGGCGATTGCATTTTTAAGTACAGAAAGGGGTGTATAAATAAACAAAACATTAGCTGAAATACATAATTAAATATATATATCAGCTTCATCCTGAATAATTTGAATTAATAAATAGACTATCTTTAATAAGGGATACAAAGTATGTGGCACAAACTATGGGGTATGCAGAAAAAACACAGCAATCAGATTACGCAGCCAACATAATACATTGAAATTTAAAGTATCATGATAATAAACGGTCACTTAGACATTTCTAGTCAAGCCATTTATTTACAATCACTGTTTATACCCGTTTCACCAAATAATGGTTATTTTCAATTCAATTTGTTAACTTGCTTTAGCACAATGGTCTTTTCTAATTAAAAAAAAAAGCTTCTTCAGATAACTTTAACATCAAAAAACCTAAATAAGCTTCCCCTACAATTTTACAACCACGATGGGAAAAATCATCTTCAGAAGCTCACCCTTAAATGTGGCCAATCAAAATCGAGGCAGTAACCCTCCATAATTAAATACTACTATATTACAGATCTAAGACGGAATTCAATAATTTCAACTCCCATAATAAATTTTGGCTGCCATTAGCCAACACAGCTTAGTGCTGCTAATATCCTGAGAGGACCCTTGATGTGGGCTGAATTCCACAGAAATGTACTGATCTTTGGTTAATGCTATGGCGCTGGCTTTCCTCTGTTTAAGCATACTTAATCTTCTTTTTTCTATTTGCACACACAACCAGATTCCAGGATCAATGCCAGCTCAAAATGTACACCGTGTCACATTTCACAAATCATTTAAGGTTGTATTGGCTTATAATATCATTCAGTAAAACTCATAAACTTATAAAGGACAACGGATTTAGTTCCATGTACTGAATTCAACAAACAGCTTCTCCTGGAATAAGAATTTACATCACTAAAGCAGAAGTTCCCTCCCCTGGTACTTGAGTGTCGTTGACACGATACTAAGAGTTGATTTGAAGTGGTGCTGTGGACATTGGTGTTGATTCACCACTACCATCCAACACAGCTCGAGACTGGACTGCATGCTTTATAGGTGCTA
Source organism: Magallana hongkongensis (assembly GCA_016163765.1). Lineage (NCBI taxonomy): Eukaryota > Metazoa > Mollusca > Bivalvia > Ostreida > Ostreidae > Magallana > Magallana hongkongensis. The sequence continues at coordinate 52,256,101 of WFKH01011581.1, read as the reverse complement.
CAAAATATGTAAAATCATTAAAATCCAAGTGTTTATTTAAAAAAACCAAAAACAGTTAAATCCAAAATATCTGGTTATATGACATAATGAAGTAACTTCACCAGTTTATAAAAGTGATGGGATTTGGTAGCACCCATTGTAATTAACTTTAAATATATGTAGAGGACACTATGAGATTTTTGTTAGGTATAAAAGTACCTACTTCAATTCTATCTATTCATTCAGGCATTGTAAATTACAAATTGAAACACAGATAACATGGGACATGTATAATTCAAGGATTTGTGAAGCCTGACCTGTATGAGTGTGAATGAACCAGAGAGCTGCCACCAGTAGGACTCCAATGATGAATGCAGCGAAGGCGATTCCAATGACTGTCCCTGAGTCAAGACCCTCCACTACAACCGTTTGTCCGGAGGTTTTCTGGGAATCCTCATCCTTGGCAGTCTCACTCACTGGCTGCTGGTTCACGATGTGGACCTTGGGTACCTTAACTAAGAACCAGGCAACACCAATCAATTCAAGTGGACGTCAGCTAGTTTGTTACTTACATCTTGTGTTACATATTGTCTTATCTAAGAAACATGTTTTAGTTTTTCATTTCTAGCAAAACATATCTTCGGAGAATTCAGTGGGGTAAATGAATTCAGTTTTAAAGAACCAAATAAATAAAATTTTAATAAACCCTATGAAAAATTTCATACCCATTTTGAGTATTAAACCATTACAATCTATACAAAGATAACAGTTGCCATTAAGTTCTGAATCTTACTAATTGTTGAACTGGCATTGTAATTTTCTGTGTCCTCTGGCTCTGGGTCAGTCTTGGAGTCAGTGGCATACAGTGGACCTAGGGTAATCTCCTTCAGCATGGCTATAGGGCTGTCATTGTCACAGAGCTTGCTGTCCTCCACACACTGCCAACAGAGAACATTGTACAATCATCAGCTAGGAATCAGTACCAGGACTCTTAATTATTTAATACAATACCAATACATACTGCAAAATCTTTCTGCCTTTCAAAAAAAAAGAGAGGGACAGTTTGACAAAATGCCTATGGGCCTTTACAGTCATCTGAGAGTAATCAGCCCTTTGTTTGATCTATAAAATGACACTTAATTATTGCAATTCTGCCCAGTGCAATAAGCAATTGATGTTCAAGCATAAATATGTATTGTAATAAAAGATCTAAAAAGTATTCATAACATCTGCATATTGATTATTAAACAATATTAATGACTTGATACTTCAGTTAATTAGGGTATCCAACATGGTAGTTCTCAAACAATTTCTTGATATCTATTAGTGGAGCCATAGTATCATATTAGTTTGACCTTTAATTGCTGCTAAGTCAGTCTGATGTCTTACCATTGGAATGCCTTTGTTGCTCTCTTTTGGCCAGTTCTGACAGGTGCTCAACTGACAAATCAGGTAGCTGAAGGGCGTGGCATTACTCAGCAGGAAACTGAATCTCTCATACTGGGTCACACTTCTCAAGACCCCATACTGGTGCCGAACATTAGCATCCTTTATACAACTACAGAATAACAACAAAATCAACTGTAGTGTGTTTAAGTTGCTTTTCTTTCATTTCTATCAAAATTTGCCTATTTGTCTTATATTGTTAAGAAACTTTTCTTAATTGTGTAAAGAACCTGTATCACACCTGTCAAGTGGGGTCAAACTCACTAATATCTGCATGAAAAAAGTCACTTACCCATCCCTAATAAGCCAGTGAATGGGTGCATCGTCACTGTGAAAAATCCAGCAGTTCTGTATCACCACACGCAACGACTGGTCTATAAGAAAATATCAACCTTTTATGAATGTAAATAATTATCTCATACATTTCAAGCTATAATACAGCTGCAAATGAATTAATTATACGTACCTGTAGCTTACTTAATAATATCTATGCAATATGAACTTCTAAAATGGATTTTTTTTAAAAAATTCTCTGCACAACACATCTAAATAAAAACATAAAACAGTTCTTAATGCCAAAAACTAGCACCTGCTTCAATGCTGGCTTTGACATACACCCTGCTGTTGGCTGGCAGAGCCAGAGGAAAGGTGTGTAGGGGGTCAGTGTAATGGGAGGACCTGTAGAGGACCATGCTGTAGTGGATGTCAGAGGACGGGTCCCAGTGGCTGATGTTCCTGGGCTTGCTGGTTGTGGTCGACACCTACACATACAAAAATCAATTACTTCACTTCAGTTAAAACAGGCCCCGCCATCACCAATTTTCCTCAAGTCAATACTCAGCCTCAAGTCTGAGATAAGGATTTGAGTTGAGGACTGAGTTGAGTGATTTGAAAATTTTGGTGACGGTGGGACCAGCTCTTTAAAAAGTTATACATATCTTTACATAACTTAACAATTATGCCAGTCTTTTCTACCTTATAAAATCCCTCTCTTTTTTGAATACTACTGTAAACCAAATATTTTTTCTCTTAAAAATTCTTGCCATTTTATTTGTTTATGATTAAAAGGCTGGGTTTTGAAAATTCTTTTTTTTACCATGAACCACTTTATAATTGGTAAATTGCTAAATTAAATAATGTCATTGCAAATAAAAATTTGGATTACAGGATTTGCACAACTTGAAGTACCATTTCTCCAATATACATACCATTTCTTCTTCTCTTTTCCTAGGTACTGTGCATTGGATAGGAATCTCAATTCTGTCTGGTGACTGGTTCAAATCCTCATCGTCCATGTATGTACCATCCATGGAGGATACCCCAGACCCCTCTTCTCCTAAGTCTTCCTCTCCATCATCCACTTCATTAATTCCCATTCCACTTGGCTGGTCATAAAGGTCAGTGTCCACCTCCTCCTTGTGGATGACAATCTATGAGAAAATGAACTTCTGGGTAACTACACTCCAATACAGGTTTTTTAACTGTAGTTGTGATCTTTAAATAACTTAATTAATACCCATTCCCAATACACCCCCCCCTTTTCACCTAATATTCGCACCTAAAAAACCTAGTAAAACCCCTCCACATCATACTTTTAGTGTAGAAAGTTTAGAAGGTCTTATAGACATTCACAAGTAATTGACACTCATTTGAATCAAAGATAATTATCAGCAATTACTATACTCTTCTGTGTTCAACATCCTAAGGCAATTAAAGAAAACTGTAATCATGGTGAGGTTCACACAAAAATATCACAGCCCTTGGTGCACTTACTGCATTGGAGTAGTGAGTCTGGGTTCCTTTGTGATTGATAACTGTCTTGCACATCTCCGGTGCTGTTGCAATGATCAGCTCTCTCTTATATACTTCCCCAAGACAGCCTTTGTCCAACAATGTAATCTGTTTCCAGGACAGGTTAAAAATCTACAGCACAAACAAATAAGTCCTTTACATTGTATCTCAAATATACTTACTGGCACAATATGAACTGAACAAATTACAAAAATTTGACGAACTAGAAATACTTTAGCTTACATGTATATTGTGATTAAACTATAAAAATAAATACCTTCATGACAGACTTTGTCATGTGTATTATAATTTGCCCCTTTTCCCCACACTCTGTGCGCAATACCCTCTTAATTACTGTCTTTGTGTACGCTCGAACTGAGAATGGGTCAATGTGGGTAGGATTTGCTTTGGGAGAATTACTACCTGCTGAAAAAAACCCCAACAATATTCTTTAAAATAAAACGCACAAGAAACAATGGCATTTGGCAAAAGGGTCTACAGATCTATCCGTAATGAGTTAGTATCAAATTAACTTTACAAATAACAACAGATAAAATACTTGACTGACTTTCAAAAGGTCAATTTATCATTAATAAGTTATACAGAAAAAGGAAACAAAACTTTCAATTCTGCTTATATATCTGCTGATATATTTCTTGAACATTGGGCATCTAAATCTTATTTTCTTTTTTTCTTACCTGTATCAGGTAAAACGAGTTTGATTTTGTTGGCCAGGTTGATCTTTGTGTACATGGCTACTGGCCCCAGATAATCCTCCACCCAACGGATAAGTCCCTGGTCTGTGGCCAGAATCTCATCTCTCCGTACGTTTACAGGGTCCATCCGTATCCGCATCATGTCCACATAACTATTGGCCTAGAATGAAATATTAAAATTTCAAGAAGTTTTGAAAATCACCAATTCATGCTTATCAAGTTACATGTCTATTTAATTGATGATATCAAACTTAGAGAGGTTTTCATAAATCAGAAAAAAGGAATTTATTTTACTCAACAAATTTCTGTATTTCATACACAAGTCAGCAATTTCACAACAACAAAAAAAAGCAAAGTCAATTTTACATTGCTAACTTATATACTGGGGTGTTACATAACATCAATCTACTACATGTAGATCCATAAATTTCTAAACTTTGAAGTTAATCATGACCATACATTTTAACCAAGATTTGTTAATAATGTTGGGTTAAAATCAAATAGAAACTACTCAAAAGACAGCTCTGTGTTACATTTGGCACTTTAAACCACAGCACAATCGGGGGAACAAAATGGTCTGTAACACAATTAACATGTAGAGACTAGATAATTTGAGCACTGTAACTTTTTGTAAATTACATGTAACTAGAACTGTCTTCCCCTCACCTTCCCCTTTCTGGTTTGTAAATGCATGTTGACCTTAGTCAAATGACGTAAGGTCAGAGTCAAAACATGTCATCCTTGAGTCACAAGTAACACAGTTTCTGATGTTTGTTTTTAATAATGCTATTGTCAAAGCTAATAAAAACTTTATCCTTAATGTAAAAAAAGTGAATGTAATTACTAGTGCAGATCTAATAAACTGGCTTTTCAAACAAATTACAATAGTTATTATTGTATTTTTTTAATTTTGATGTTGGCAAGTTTTATTGTTGTTATTTTTGGAAACAAAAGCATTCTGATGATTTTCGATACTTTTATGAATATTTCATGTTGCTTTAAAGGACTTAAAAACTCTATTAATTTTCACCTTTTGATAAAATCTTTCTTATATTTACACAATTATTTTCTTAAAGATAAAGAAATTCTTAAACATGTTTAACTTATAGACTGTATTCAGAAACATGCACATGTTACTATTTAAAGCTGCTTGGTCCGATTTTATGTCAAATTTTGTGTACGCTTTTAAACGATAGTTATGCTAAGTATGTGCATAATAATTTACATTGCAGTAGTTTTCCCGGTCAATAAAGCCAAATTTCAATGTAAAAAAATATGTACAAAATTTCTTAACAAAACAAACGACAGAAAAGGGTATCGTGTTATTTCGCCTCAAGTTAAAATTTGCCCCCGACGTCGAGACCGGTATGGTTGTATTACGACTTTGACACCGCTATAAATAAAGGTCAAAATGTTCAGGCAAATTAAAATTAACTTGTGTAAATTTTGTTTGCTAATATGTCTGAAGTTTGCTTAGTTTACAATCGATCCATAACATGCGGGTTGAATAAACCCAATCATTCGGGGGACGAAATAAAACGGTTCCCTTTTCTAAACATTCCCGTGATGCATTTTGTTTTGTTTTTTCGTTTGCCCAAAGAGAAATTATTTTATTTACTTTGAATATTTCTAACTTTTAAAGGAGACCGATTCTGCTGGTGTAAATAGGAGAAAAGCCATAACTTTTTAAGATAATTGGTTTGAATGGAAAAGTATTTGATACTGTAATAACCAAAAAATCGGACCAAGCAGCTTTAATGTACATGTAAAGTACTGACCACAATATCAATGTATCCCTGGAGTTTGTGGGTGGACACTCTCCAATTGACGTGGTCTGGTGATTTCAGGACTAGCCAGAAATCTTTCTGAACTCTCTTCTTGGACATGCTTCTTATATCCAGGTGAGCTTCAATGGCTGCTGTATTGTTTGCAACATTGCTCACCTGTTCCACCTCTATGATATATGCCACCCTGTATTGAAACAATCCAATAGAGCTGTTACATTTCTTTCCCTTTATTTTTTGAACAAATTTTATATTTTGATGTCAGATGTTTCCAAAGTTATTCTAAATGATATTGAAATTTCAGGGTTTTTTATTTCAATGAATGAATGCATTAGTTTGATAGCAAACTGAAACCTTTGCCAAAAACAAAAAAGATAAAAGATTAACCTCATCGTGACAAAATGGGATGCATGTCAGATGTTTCAAGGAGAAAATGTATTTTATGTGCTTTAGTTTTCCTCTGCATCAAGGCATACCTATTTAATTTAGCTCAAGGCAAGACACGACAATGATAAAACAAACTAATGAGCCCCTTTATTGATTGTAGATTTGTTGATTAGAGAATCACAAAGCTTGAGAATACAACACTATACCTTTAGTCCATGATAACTATTAATCTCTGGGAGTGTACCTTAACCCGGCCTACATCTACCTGATCTCTAACCTACTTGACATAATCGCTTCAATACATGAACAACTTTGTAAATGGCATTTAGCTCTTTGATCCCTGGTCAACCCATTGTGGCCACACATTCTAGAAATCAAATGACCAGTTGGAATTTTACCTGTGGCAATTAAATGCAGAGTTGATTTGTTTTCTTTACCTGGAGATATCCGTTTGTGGAACAATGCAACCAGAGGAGAGTTGGGGCTGTTCAAATTTTGCCATCACATTCAACTTCTGAGACGAGTTTTCTTGAATAACACAATCACTAGCTGCATGTTTATCTGAAAAATCAAATACAATGTGAACATGCCATTGAATGTAAATGTTTCCTATGCTTTTCCCTAACACTGACAAATATCTTCTTTCTTACTAACAAACTTGTTAAAAAGATTTTAAGTTGGAGGAGGCTAAATGGTAAGGTCAGTACTCAGAAAATATCCAAGGTCGCTAAATGAATACCTAACATTATTTCAGGTCCAATCTAGTAAGGAAAGTGACATTAAATTATACACATGACATTATTCAGAGACAGATATAGCATAATACATAGCATATTTCTACAAGACGAGATTTCCACATAGCTGCCTCAGGATAAGAGAAATCTGCATCCTGACCTGTATATGTCACACCTAGTTATCAACAGGGGAGAAATTGAGATATGGGAGAAGTTTGGATGCCACATTTACTACCCAGGGATGTTTGGCTGCAATTTCAAGCTTAGTTTGCTGTGGTTTTTTAATCTTCCTTTCTGACAGAGATTTTGATAATCCCCAGGATTAAGTGCATTGTAAACATGTAAAAGTTAAGCTGGGGCACTCCCTCTTTTTATGTTCACAGATAAATAATATCTTTTACCTTCAACACGCAAAAGAAAAATAAAGTTCCTAACTTTATTCTCTTAAAAAAAAAACACTTTAAGATTACAAAGTTTAGCTGCAGCAGGCTTCCATTTCCAAAGTTTAATGTGTTCAAGTTCATGGCAATAGTTGCAAACTTCTCTCTCAAGCTGTCTCCAGATTTTACCCTGTGTTTCATTTATCTACAGAGCAAGATTTATGAGCCATGTCACAAAACCTGGGAATACCCTAAGCAGTAGCAGTTTTGTGGATTTCGATTGTAAATGGAAATGACATTGACTGGACACAAATAGCTGTTTGAATCATAGATCTACAACTCCACTATAGAAGATCAAAAACAAAACCACAGGGATTTATAAATATCCACATGTGAGGTCGCAAAAACAAAGAAATCTGAATGTAAAACACATGGCTGTTAATTGAAATGGAGCTCTAAATCATTGTTAAATTTACCCCCTCAAATGACTGCGCAGGTAGATGCAATAGATACATAATATACTGGATTGTTTCCATCTTACTTTTTAATTCTTTTTTTCTTAGTTTTCATCCACAAACATGTGATTAGATGCCATAACATAAAATCTAAGATTAGCTTATAATGTCTAGATAAATTGATGAGGTAAAAGTTGACATATTTGAGGTAACTTAATTAACAGGTAAACATACCTGTCAACCTTCAACAAAAGAAGGAACAAAAAAGGTCACACTAAGAGCTTGCTCGCCACTTTGGCCCTCTGTTGGGTTGTAGGAGCGATTATACACTGGGAGTGGGGGAGCACTCAAATACACAAGTTTTGTCCAACATTTCTATGACACATTCTATGCATCACAATGTTCAACATTTCTATGACAAATTCTATGCATCACAAGAACAATAAAATGCAGTGGATTCGTCAAAAACACATAAGTGCCAACAAATATTTGAAAGTTGTATGTATGCAGAAAATCTCACTGGTTTATGGATGTTAATGGCATATTTTTCATGACTAACTTATTTATGATCATTTCCTTCTTTTCATTACTTACATGAGTAAGATGTCTAAAACATAAATCATGTACCAATTCTTTTACTGACTCCAACAAATACTTTAACTTTGATTAACCCTGTATAAGTTATCAAGATAACGTCATTATGAAAATATCATAAAAATCTCTTTATGATGAATTAAAAGTATACATCAAATTGAAGGAAAGTTTCTTGGAACTGGTCTGAACAAATTCATGTCTACAGACAGACAAACAGACACAAAAATGGTGATTCCAACCCCAAAACCCCCAAATATTGCCTGGGGTATAATTATAAGAGTATTTTCATATATAAATAAAACATTTTTTTTTACATCATTTCCGGCAGGAAATTACACACTATGTTTTTACTGAAGAGAATCAGGTTAAAACATACACATTTAATTAGCTTCAGAGAAAAACCCAATAAATCACCTATTTTGTAACTTAAAATTATACACCTAAGTACTAAAAGGCAATATATGCCATAAAAAGACTCAAATTAATTTGACCTCCTCTGGAATACATCTTGTCTTCCTTTAAATGTGGTTAGATGATACAAACAGACGGTATATCAAGTCCCAGCCACTCTAGTATGCAAATCTGAAGTCTTTTAGGCTTCTAAAACATCTCTAGACTAGCTAGTCCATAACCAACAGCTACTATTTTTTATCAGTTTCTCTAAGCAAGCCACCTACATGGCATTAATTTAAAATATTAATTTGTATTTGTGTTTTTGTTACTTGCATTGCATAAGAAGTCTCCTTGGTATCCATTTGTCTGGGATTTAAGAAAAAAAATTGTTGGCTTCTCTTATTTTTTGGTTGGATATATTGCATTTGAACAATAACTTTTTAGGACAATTAGACTGTTGCTTAAAAAAATTGATCAAAGCTTTCTGAAATGTTTAATTTCCAGAGAATCATTACAACCCATATATTCAATGCCTTTAAATATTGAAAGATTGGAATTCTTCCCTCCTCCAATAACCCACGTCCACATTGTCATTACAACAATGAATAAAACTGTTTTCATTCCATACATTTCTCTTCTTGTATTATAAAAAGAAAAAAATCTTTCAAACCCTCTTCAATCATTTTACTTTCAATAGATGGCATTTCTGTATTGAAATATCAGCTAAATATAAATACCAGTAGTAATAACACTATCAAGTTTCCTAGTTTCTGTACAGATTGAAAATTATGTTGCGCATTACAACATTTAGGTTGAGAAGTCACATTTTTCGAAACAAATGTTTGTATCCCTTCAGTATTTAAATGGCAATGTTTGAACCTTAATACACTTTGATGGCAAATGTCAATAATGTATAGTAGTGATATGTACTATTAGGATTTCTCACTATTTACATTGGCCCAACCATGGCCTTGAGTTAAACGCTCCAATATCTTACAAAGCCCTGTGATATTTATCTTTACCATCTTCTACTTTATGGGTTGCCATCCGATTTAAATGGATTTATTTCAGTTCATTGTTTAAACATCAAGTATTCTTCGATCTGCACACAGAAACTTGATCACAACAAACTAAATGATGATAACCGTCCTGCACATTATTCTGTCATACCCTGCGATGAATAATTCCTCATGATGACATTCAATAAATCTAAAACCTGCCACTTTTATGACTATCAAAATATAATAAATGATGACATTTCAATACAGAAAGCAGCAAGGGGGTTAGTTTTAGTTCTAACTTCTGAACTATACACAAAAATGTCAATGAACCAAGATTGTTCATTTATGCTGAGTCTCAAATACGAAGCCAGCAATTTGGAGTAAAATCAATAGGCAATTATGTGACATCTGCAAATAGTTCTGCTGGACCAAATGACAAATTTCTGGAGCATTTTACACAAAGAATACAAGTAATGGATCAATTAGCACTCTATCTAGGGCAGAAAAGCGAGAGGTTCCATTTTAACCATACTCTTTTAGCTACCAGATACTTGGATATAAAGCATCACAAATCTCTTTTCTATAAATATTGAATACTTAAGTGACAAGTTTATGTAAATGTACCATATTTTAATGCTTAATCTCTATGGTACTTTAATAATTGACTTAATTCAGCATTACCAAAGAAAATATAAATCATTATAATTCTTTGATTTGGATGGACACTTGTGTACTACATAAACACAGACATTATACTGAGTAAGTACATTAGTCTTTAATTGACAAATGGGTGAACAAATGATTTTTCTAAACCCCATTATGTTTGCCATTAACCCAACCTCTATCTGACACAGGTCAGCATCATTCTTGATCCTTTGTGATCACTGTGGACCTGGTTACTGTGACAACACCCCCCCCCCCCCCAAAAAAAAACCTTATTCATTTTTGACATTAAAAAATAAATAAATAAATAAAAAACAAAAATAAGCCTCATTCATTTTGAAAATGTCTAGTTGACCAAAATCCAAATGATGTTTTATTTTCTGTATCTGATCCTAGCTCTGTCCTATTTATCATCAATGCACACCATGATGTATTGTTTAAAGTGAGCTAGGATGTCACCAAGTTGATCTCATCTAGTGTATCTTGTCCCCCTTTTTCATTTCTCGTGTAATTTCATCCTCAACTGCACAACTGCCCTCAATCTACCACCTCATCCAGTGTAACCCTAAATCAATTGTGCCTTCCTTAATTCTCATGTAAAAGTACCTTGTCTATATATGTAATCAACCTCTTCAACAAGTACAAACACCCAACAGTACCTAAACTCCTTTCCCCTACTCTAGGAAGAGTGCTTTCATCTAGTTCATTAAGATGTTACTAGATTCCTTCATCTACTCCTCCTGTTTCTTGTAATCTTACCCAGTCCAACATTGAGCGTCATCTGATTCCCTCTCTTCAGCTCCGTGTAGGAGGTTATGACTTCGTATTCATTTTTCACCCATGACATTAGAGTCTGGGTGTCCTGAGGCATCATGCTTTTTCTCACTTGTTTTTTCTCACTGTCTGTGACAAGTCGAATGCTTGAATATGATGGAATCTAAAATGAGATGTAAAAAATAAAAACCTTAATACAAAATCTAATAAAACCTGACACTGTTCGCTAATGATTCTTCCATTCACGCAATCATGAGTTTTGTGAACTCAATGAAAATTCCAATTAATATGGTGCAAGCTATCTCCTATCAGAGAAATAATTATCAGGTACTGGAGTACAATTGTAATTTGTTTTGATGCATGATGTAATAGTCCAGAGGAAACTAAGTAAAAGATAACTACCACAAAAAGATGCATCTTCTTTGATGCTAGGGTAATATCCGTTCGAATCTTCCACCTTACTGGCTGCCGTGAGTTCAATACGTAAACGAAGGGTTCCAAATAGGCTACAAAACAGAGAGAAAAAAAACATCATCATAAAAGATTCTCTTCACAAATTATTCATAAATTGTTTTATTATCGTGAGTTCTATCCATAAAATTGTAAATGTCGATCTGATGTAAAATTGTACTCTAGAGTGACACTTTAGTGCAGTTTTCAAAACCAAATGTGCCTCATTAAGGAACAAATTCCCTCCGTGCTCAAAGTTCTCAATGATGTTGTTGTCAATTCAAATGGGCACAGCATATTTTCTTTGGTCTAAAAATATTTCCTTTTGCGATCATTTTACACTTTTTGTTGTTATCAGATCTACATACACAATAGCTTTTAACCACCAGTGCCATTAATATAACAAGTTCTCTTGATGATCTGATTTACAAAATTCAAACACTTGTAACAAATGTTGCTCAGAGTAGATGATAATAACTGAAGGACAGCAAAACCAAATAGAGTACCGGGACATGAAATTAATCAAAGGAGCACAAATCAATTAGCAATGGCATAAATGCTGGTCGTAACTAATGAATTTATCACCTCTTTGAATTCAGGTTTTGGATTGTATGTACAAAAACTAGACAAAGGTCAAGAATTATCAATAGTACATCAGTAAGCAGGTCATTGGTCATGTACTGTAGATTCCTAATTAAACACGAGAATTCAATATCCGCGTAAAATTGCGAAAAGCACATCTCGTGGATTTTAAAATCCCACTTTTATTTTTCAGACAGATGTAAACTAAATAAGCAAGTATGATACCAATCTGGCGTTCACAGTTTTATATTCTCGCGATTCGATGCTAAACGGTTAAATCGTGGAATTAAGTACTCGCGTAAAATAAGGAATCTACAGTAACCTATGATATGAAATTCATGGTAGAAATTTGACATCTTGCATGCCACACAAAAGTAAAGGGGTAAAGGGATTGGGGTTGGGGTCTGAATCATTAATATAACAAAACTGATGCAGCTATCCCCCTCTTCCTCCCCTGTCCCCTGTCCTTGGCCTAACACTCCCATAGGATTTCTTTCTATGTCTCACATTCAGATTGATCAAATGGCAAAGCAGCACTACTAGTGGATTCCATTGTTTCTGAATAGCATTGATTTTCTAAATATGGAAGCAAATGACAATAACTTTAGTACACAGATGGGAAAAATGGCTTCTTAGTAAAAGCATCAGAAACTAATTGCAGTAAAAGTCAATGGGAAAAAGAATACAAGTATTAAGTGAATGTACTATACCACATCACATTACTCATATCAAGACCAAAATACATAAAACCACAGATAAGACTCATGCAGAATTGGGTACCGGGGTATACTTATTACCGCAGGAGCGGCCGATCTATTTGTGGTTGTGTTAGAATGTGCACATGGGGAAATGAGACGTTATTATTCCTACTTCTAGAGAAATATTTTATTTGATTACAATCGTAAAATTCCGATTTATATTATTTTTAAAAAATGTTTTTATTTGAGTTTTACTTGATTTCTAAAAAAAAATATTTTCTTACTTACTTTTATTGTATATAAATTTGTAAATTTATTTAAGTTTTTATATTTAAACAATGAATGCTCCAAAGGAGAGGAGTGTATAAGATATAAAAGCAACTCGTTATGAATACGAGATTCCGGATAGTACACTAGTAGCTTCCTATCATATCGTGGGTTCTATGGTATCGCGTATAGTAGCACGCGCTGAAATTGACATTTGACGTCAGGATATTTTTAGATATAGTAAACAGAGACACGCTGAACATCACTGAGGTATTTAATAGAGGAGATTCACAATAACATAGTTTCTGGAGGCATATGCATATTAATAGATTTTTTAACAAATTCATTTAACTACCGCCATATCATAGGTCCGCCTCATACTTCATTAAAAACGATAAAAAAGAATGAAAAGACGGAGTAAAAAAATGCAGATGTTTTACATTCAATTTACGTTTTGTTCTTCATTATTCTGCATGCTTAAAAACAACCATATTATATTGTATTTTGTATTTTTGAGTATGCAACAGCATGCAGCATCTTTTGCCAAAAAAAAAAATCGGCATCGTCACGTTCTTTAACAGTGTAAATTATGAAAAACAAAAGTGCATATAAAAATCACATAGTTTGATTAAAGCAAAGGATTTCAAATTCTTACATTTAAATGACATTTTAATTTGTTTTTTTTTTCAAAAATATGTCCACTCATTGATGCCCTTTCCTCAAGCTTTGAATTAAAAAAAAATGCATCGGTTGAGAATTAGGACAATATTTTTTTTCTTTCAATCTTATGAAAATAGACAAGCACTCTTTTTCATTTTACAAGTTTTGTTTATTGTTTTTCAAATGTTGTTTAAAAAATAAACTTCAGCAAAAAATACATGTAGGTGTGTATTTCTTTTACTCGTATGCACATCATTTAAAGTGTTAAAGGAGGCTCATTACACCCACCGTTTAATTTCAGTTTCATTATAGCACTACTTTTGATGTACATTTCAAATGGAGGTAACAAAGCTATACATATTTTTGTTTAATGCATTTTGCTAAAAATGACAATGCTTCATGATATTCAATATTATTTTTTTTTAGAAATAGTAGTTTTCTCTTAAAAAAAAAGTAAGGTTGTATTACTTTATTAAAACGTACTGCAATTTGCCTCCATAAACAGTTTGCGGCCGATTTGATGCTTTGCATCAATACTTATCTTGTATATGTTTGAGTACAAGTAAAACTGAGAACCTGTGCCATTTGATCAAATCACCCCACAGAATCTGTAGTCTTAATGATTTGTAGGTTTTTTTTAATATTTCAATTATCAGGCTTACAACAGGTGAAAATACCCGGTACTTCCCCATCATGCTTAGTTTTGTAATTAAAACGTCAAGTCATTAATTCTTTAGCTTTTGTAAACAACTTGAAAATCAATCGACGAATAACAATTGAAAAAATACCACATAAAAGGCAAATGATAATGAAATATGTAAAAAATGTGGCAAATAAAAATCTGAGAATAAATTTTATGACGCATGTCTATATTTAATTATACATCAATCACTTTCAAATGGGAAAAATAGTTTCATCATAATAGATGGCTCTTTTCAAATAAGAATAATATTTCCATGGATTGTTTATTTTTATTGTACCATCATGGTTGTAGAATTTCCCCCATACACATACGCAAATGGCTAATATGCTATTGTAACTTTTCAATGCTCCGTGTGACTAAGGAGATTAATAAAGGTATTAACAAATTTTAGGGCTTTATTCAAATCATAGTTCAAGTCTATTTTTGAAATATGTTGTGATTGTAATCGGCTTCCTCAATTAAATTTCTATATCAGCATTGGCTTAGGACATTAGCCTTTTGACCTTTAAAAAGTTACTTGGAAGCTTATTACCACTCTTCAATTCAATAAATGTCACACAAAAGAAAAACATCAGAGGTATTTGTGTAGCCATCAAGTTTAATCTTCAAATACTACGATTTTGTTTTTCAACATTATGCAAAACTATTTTTCTTTGTGCAAATAAAATCCCTTCAAGCCATGCATATATACAGCGAACCTGTCAAGTTTTGGGGCCCAAGAGACGGCTTACACAGAGGAAAGCATAAACTCTACAATACTTATGAGTCAATCCATATTTTAAAAAATTTCAACCACAATCTTTTAATGACCGAGTGACAATGTACGGTCAAGTCTATCATAATTAGTTTTTCAGAATAGCTATAAGCATGCAGTGTGTCGAGCCATCATTTTGAGAATAGACAAACTCCATATCTAACTGCTAATCACTTGCATGACAGATTAATTTTAACCAGCTACTGGCTTTTATTGATATCAAAATAACATATATGTCACATAAATGTACCCCACTACTCTGTTAGTTTTTCAGTAAGATTCAGATTTGTTTTCTTATAATCCAAAGGCAAGGGCGGGAGAGAGGTTTTCATATGTGTTGAGTCCTTGATATTATTTAATAATAATATGAAATCTTGTACATCTGCTAGTAGGAACTGGCATCTTTAGAGCACCCTGTCATAATAAGTATGCATGCATCATATCTTATTTATTATAGTGTCCCTTTTTTATAAACATCCACTCTAGTATTTTGCTTTATCAAAATTTGATGCTTTGCCAAGAGATGTAGTAAAAGCAGCCAAAGTTCAGGCTATCATTTTAGACCATCTGTTGAACTTATGGGAGTATCTGGCAGAAGTTCCTGATTGCTAAGCCATTTATAACTATTACACTTCAAAAAATATACCAACAATTAAAAGGTCAGATTGATCATCCGATTGCAACACAACAATTACAACAACAACAATTACAGTGCTGGAAGCAATTGTAACACACGTAAATTACAATTATAACAGTAAAATCCTATAAATAAACAGTTACATACACATACACAGCAAGATAGTAACTACAACAAATACATTGGATGGGAATGTAAAGTCACAGTTTTTCATACTTAATATGACTATGCAATAAATGGGACAATGGATCATTACAGGCAAAATATGAAATATAGTTATACAACATCTGTCAATCTTTAAATCCATCCATTCTTCTAGTTTCTAGACATTTGACATCATGCAGTTAATGAAATTTAAAAGTGGGGCAAGTAAAAATAAGCCTGGACATCCAAAAAAACATGTAACTGCTGTGTACTTATCCATAGTTTGTTCATGGAACCATGAACATATTAATTCGCCTCAGGAAATAGTTACTGTCTCGCGGGGCAATAAATAGGTAATGGTATATACTATCCCCCCCCCCCATCCCCCCAAAATAAAAATGAATTAATAAACTACATTTAACAGGTAAAATCTAGGGCGGAAATGATTCCTAAATATACTATGAAAACCTTAAGATCTATCAATGTTTTATTGCAACCACATTATTACATCTATCTCTTTTCCCTGACAATTTATCTCTCATGGACATGGTACATGTAGTTCAAATTTCAGATGCCTGGTTAAGATTTAGATTAAAAATAAACAATTAAGTAACTTTGAGTCTTCAATGAATTACTGTATACTATAAAAAAGTTCATGGGGAGGATCAGGATAAATTTCTTGTTGTTGTTGTTGTTAAGCTTCTCAAAAGATTAACTGATGACTTTGCTAGAGAAAGAATTAATTTTCTCAAATTATTATTGTCGACATTTTACCATTCTACTTAGGGATAGGTTGTACTTCGTGATTTTTATTGTTTATTTTACATGACTTCAATCAGCTTAATAAAGTAAAAAAAAAGAAGTGGGAAAGGAATGGTGTTAGAACAGCTGCTGGTGTTATTTAAATACATGATGTATAATTTTTCGTATTACCATGACTTCTGTTATTTTCATCTTCGTCACAAACAAGAAAAACAAACAAATATAACTTCATTGAATAAAAAAGAGACAGCTAAAGCCCTCAAATATTTCTTATCCATCTCTTTATGAAAACACTTCCAATATTAGAACATAAAAATGTGAACCAAAATCGTCTACACTATAAATAAATTGTAACCCTTCTCAGGGCTGGAGTTGTAATTGTAACCTAACACACACAGGGAAGGTGAATAAATATCTGTGAACTGGAGGGGTTTCTAAAAGCTATGTGCCCAAGGTTTCACATAAGAATTCATGTTCCCATGAAATTTTCAACAAAGTTAATCTCATGTTCAATTTCTTTGTGAATAATAAGAACACATAATTTAGAACTTGAAGGGTTATTTTCTCTAAAGTACAGTATGAATAACTGCATTATTTAATGTTATTAACTATAAAATCTTAAGCCAGGTTATATTGATTTGTTGGATCTATACAAAATTCATTTTTTTTTCAGCCCATTATGAAACAGAAGATATGGCCCAGCACATGATCCATTAAAGTTTTTTCTACAGATACCAAGCAATGACCCCTAGAGGGTTATTTTCATACTTGCATGGTCTTGGAATTCTGATAATGTTTACTTTTTTAAATCTCATCTATTTTCATATGTTCAATTGAATAAAACAGCCTTTGTTCTACATCTACATAGACTGTTAAAAGTATTCAATTTCTTATTTTAAAGAGACATATGTTTTATTAAAGTACATTTATTACACTTCATGACTATAGTGACAAAAATGGACAGTGGAAACTATTTTTCATTATAAAATATTGTTAATTTACAAGGCTTGGGTTTTTTTTTTACCATCAATATCAAGGGTTAGCCATCTGATGTATTCAAAATAAATTCAACCTGACTGATTTCACAGAACTTTATCTTGCCACTGAAAAGACCTCTGCACCTTGGTGCATTTTTGCTATATGCATTACATGCATTGCCTCTCCATTACCACAGACTAAGATAACACACAAGACAACAATTCAAAAACATTGCTGCTCACCTCTCTCTTCGTTTCGTGATTTGATCAACAAGTTCACTTCTGCCAAGTCGTTCCTAAACACTGGGCCTGCATTCAGAAGGTTGATGACATGAACCTCTGCCGTGCTGTTCGTTGTGGCGTTACTACTACATCCTTTGCCCTGTATGATCGTATCATAGTAGGCCGAGATGTACTGAGTGGTCATGGGAAAAGCAATTCTACAGGGTTGTGAACCAGCATTGCCTGCAAATACACAAAAGTTAGAAGTGTTAAAATATTATCAGGTTTGAATATTAAAGTACAAGCATTTATCAATTAGCCAGTCAGTTCTTACTCATCTATTGTACTTGAATTGTTGTATTATTTAGAATTCAGTCCATGGTTATAATACTGAAAATGATTTCAAAACATTGTTACATCTTGTAATACACCGATACATATAAAAGGATCCAATGAAACAAATATCTGAGTGTTAAACAAATTCCCATAGAAATTCTCATTTCAATAGCAGTTGAGAAAAGAGAAGATGATTGTATCCTGTCTTTAATTGTTTAAGCTAAATCTGTCTCTTTCTAATACTCAAAGATAAATCATTTCGTATGTAATACGCCCGACACATTACATCCTTTACAATTACATTAATGCATAGGTGTTGTTTATTCTGATCCAATGAACATGCCCTACATAGAAACTGTACATTTGTCAATTCTGTTAAATTTCTTACAGCCTTGTCAAGGATTACGGTGATTTACTTCACACTAAAAAAATTTCATTAATTATATAAAACTGCTGGGTTTTTTTCACAAGTGATATTTAAGGCATGAACAAGCAAAATTGTCTTTGAACATCCAGAAATCTTCTATGTGTGATTGCTGAAAAGATCAACTTGAAAGTTTCTGAAGCTCTAAGGGGCCCAATTAACTTCATTGTTAATTCATTTGTGGCATTAAAATTTGATCGACAAAATCTCTTGCAAGTTGAGAAAATGAAAATAAATCAACCATGAATTTCAAGCACACAAGATTCAAATATTGAAACCCATACATCTGAAAACTTGTAAAAATTCAAGTTTAAACCTTAATTGCACATCTTAGGTGCAATAGAATTTATAAAAGTGCATCAAATAAAAAACCTTGCATCTAGCATCAGTAATTTTGGCTACAAGACTCCAGTCCAAGTGCTTTATCACACCAAAACTTAAATTTATGTTTCAACAAATATAGTTTCAAAAATCAATAAACACCACCATTGTATACATATTGTTTTCTCTTTTCCAAGAAGCGGACAGACATTACCGTTAATTCCTTAAATCCACTTTACCTGTTAACTTGCACAGAAAATGCCCCACAAAAATATCCATGAATTGCATTCTTGTAAACAAACAGTCAATAACTGATATATATTGTATACTTATAGAAAATATACCCTTTTCCGCTCTGTGCAATATAAACAGAAAATTCGCCTACCCGTGTGATATAAACTCTAGGGGTGTGATATAAGATTTATATCACACCCCTCTCCGGCAATCTCCGGATGTTATATCACACCCCTTTCCGTTAATCATCGGCTATTATGACGTAGAGTTCGGTATGCGTCGTTCAACTCCGATCTCCAAGTATGACGTCAAAACGTTACCTCAACGTCAACTCGGTATACAAACAGCTGGCGCAAAAAATTCAGGGAAGTTTACTAGAGACGGAATATATAGACACGGAGCCATTTGTTAACAATAATCATTCATCACATGATGTTTTTTATTGTTTCTTTAATATTTTCTATAAGTATATGATATAAAAATCATAACTTAGCAATTTTTATATCGCATCCTATATTAGCCCTCGGTCGCTGTATATCAGCCCGAGAGCCATCATCTTGAGATTTCCTAACTCTGATTAAACTAATATACTTAAACAGTGACTTTGCTGGTCAGAGCTCTCAAATGTAATGAATATTCAATGATATAAATTTGAGCAAGAGCCTGGTAAATGTTTTGTATAGAATTTGTATTACACTTTCAGTTTGTTATTACTCGTCAAGCAAAGAGAACTCCTTCAACTTCAAAATTGACTGCATTAGAAAAGAACCCTGAAGAGTTCCAAGATGATTTCACTTACATTGCCTTCGAATACTTTGATAGAAGATTCTAACAAATTTGTCATGTGTTTTCAAGAACTAGGACATTTCATTAAAGATCAAGATCCAAGGGTCCATTTGCTCCTTTCCCGTACAGTTGTGCTATCATTAATTACCATTTTGCATGACTAATATTTACTGGTAGTGACTATAGAAACAAAAGAAACTTCATTCTATAAAGCATTACATTCAAAATCAAAAGTAAAACTGGCATTTAAATTTGAAAATTTTGAAGAAGAAGGACAATACAGTTATTACTGTTAGGCAGAGAGGAATGGAATCAATGAAAGTGGATAAAGTAAGAGGAAAATAGAGAAAAATACATG
>WFKH01011581.1:52210525-52235289 GCA_016163765.1 Magallana hongkongensis | reverse complement strand
TCAAAGTTTCGGATTTAGATATGCATAGAGAAAGAGAATAAGATCTGAGGTAATCCAAACAAAAAGTACAAAGGTGTTCCAGAAAGGTGTAATAAAGGGTGTGATAAAGGGTGATGATACGGGGGGTGTGATAAAGGCGCGTGCGACTGTTCATATCAGGGGTGCAAAAACCCTGCATTTTATACCAAGTATATAATAAAACACTTTATCTGTATGTTTTATAAAAATAAAAAGATCTTTCTTTTTGTTCAAGCCAAAAATAAAAATACAATAGCTGAAAAGATACAAGTTTTCCTCCTTGAAAAAGTGTGTTGTACATGTTTCGTATATACTAAGTAGATTTGGACTGTCGGTAATTTTTAAAGAGCTAAATGGAGACAGGATGGCTGAGAACAGATTCCAAAACCAAATGCCATAAAGAACTAGTACTTCAAAAACCAAATAATGTCGGTCAAAACAATAGCCTGAAATGACCTTAACTATTAAGAGCATCAGTACTGGTACATGCATGAATTATTAACTCCAAGAGAGTTTGAAGATATTCACTGGCTTTACATCCTTGCTGGCTGATTGACATGCACTTTATTTCATCAAATGATAAAAAGGTCCAGTGCAGTGATTAATCTACAAATGATGTTTCAAGCATTTGGAGCACAGGCACCTGACGTCATATATTTTTCTCATAATAAAAAAAATACTCCGCTTACCTAATAAATGACAAGGTACCCATCCCCGCCATCTTGAATTTATTTCAAACTGGCACATCAGCTGGAAGTTTTGCTTGAAACTCATCGGTAAAATTATTTTGCAATCCTCTCCGTCTCTCCATCGGTCATTCAACATCTAAGCTTACAACCAATTCAACCAAAACGGTGCATTACACCTGTCATTAATAAAAATAACCACTCGATCTGCATCTACTGCCTTAGATATGCGATAAATGTTTAAAGGGTGGATGGAAGTTGTCACCAATATGTAAATGAGATTTCCCTGCAACGTGTGTTTGTTTCAATATTTCAAAATATATGCATTTATAAACATGTTTATATAAACTTTGTGTAACAAAAGTTATAATTGACTGTTTATAGTATCCCTTTTCTTAATTTTAACTCGTATGTTGATCGAATTCAAAATTGACGCCTTTTGAATATTCGTATCAGTGCTATATTTGGAAGGGATTACCCATATTATGATGCGATTTATGTCAACTTCCGTCCACCCTTTAGCTTTTTGTCGCAAATCAGCAGCAGTAGATGCAGAATGAGGAGATATTTTTAATAATAAACGATGTTATGGGCCGTTTTGGTTGAATCAGCAGTAAGCTAAGATATTGAATGACTGATCCGACGGCGGAGATGATCGCAGAAAAATGTTATCGCTGAGTTATAAGCGAAAATTCACGGCGATGCGACAGTTTAAAAAAATCCAAGATGGCGGGGATGGGTACCTTGTCAATTATTAGGTAAGCGGAGTATTTTTTTTATTATGAGAAAAATATACGATGTCAGGTGCCTGTGATTTGGAGGTAGTGGCATCTCTTTTGATTAGCTCCAATTAATCAAATACAACCTCTCTTTCTGAAGAAGAGCAGGACTTAGTAACCCAACAATAACAACAGGTGTTTACAGTTAGCTGTGACTTTCTATGAAATTCAACTGGTGAGCACAAGACAATGAAACAGAGACTGATTTGCAAACATGTGGAGGTAGGCTGCTTTAAGCTGTGTTGATATAGCTGGAGGCTCTGGGTGGTGCAGCTGCACTCAGTATGAAGATTATTAATCTGTAGCTATTTTCATCCAGAGCAAAAACTAAATGACAGCTCTAAAACCATAGTGTTTATGCATCACTGCATGCGAATGAAAAAAAAAATACCCTGTTATATCATCTCTTCTTTTGACAATGATCAATAATACAGCAGTACTTCAAACTACTGAAATAAATCTTAATCACCGTAGGGCATCTTTATGACTAGTATTGTAGAATGACTTCACTTGCATTAACAGGAGCAGGAAATATCAACAATATTCTGAGAATCTTTCAAAATCATTCTGTAATTCAATCTAATCCAAGTCCCACTGGAGCCTTTAACCCACAAAACCCCAGAGGTTTCTTCATAATCAAATATAATCTCACAAAGAATGAAAAAGAACATCTTTAATAGGTACATAAAAATCATCTACTGTTATGGAAGGTCAATTCTACCATAAGGAAAACCATTAGAGCAATCTCAAGCAGTCTATTTTATATCTTTTGTTTAATATAGGGAGGAAGAATCTAATTAACCCAAGCTTTTTATATCATGTGTTTTGTTATGTCCAATAATTGTAGGTTGCCAAAATCCCCAATTAATGATCCCCTCTTTAATTTATTGCCAAACTGCTCTAGAGCATAAACCAAAGAGTATGCATGTATTAACCCATAATTGTTCGCCTCTACACTTTGATACTATAAATTCCTGCTATATCTTCGTGTTCAGCCAGAACGTTTTTCCTCTCCCTACAGCTTTGCGTTTTTTGGTGTAAATAAACCCTTAGGTGGTGGATGTATAACGTGTACAACACGCTACTTGACCTTGACCTTGGAGGAATTGGTCTTTGATGTGGTAAGGTTGAGAAATAAACATGAGCTTTGCAGAACATAATATCCCAGAGTAGAAGATAAAGCTCAACATTACCCAGCTTCATCCCAATACCAAGACGTATACAACGCGTAATTAAAGCTGCACATGAAACATTGGGTTCAAATCAAAATCGGAGAGACTTAATTGCCACAGATAGGTTTTTTTTCTTAACTGTATTGAGTCATCCTCTCTACACCTTTCAAGCATGTGTAACTTGTTACTGTGAAATTCAAGATTGTTACAATACGTAAACAAATCAATATCTATCAATACATGCACGTTAATACCTGCATCTACGTAAACAAAATGCTAAAAAGTTTGGAATCATTTTATCAAGCCTTACGTTCGTTTTTGAATCTGTTGATCAATTAATTTCACCTTGCTGAGGCCCACCTAAACCCCATTTGCCAGATCAATCTCCGAGATCAATACCCATGCATAGTAATCTTTCTTTGTATTGTGATATCTTTGTACAACATTACAACAACTCTTCCTCCTACACTTCTAAATCTATATAGTAATATCTTTCACTGCCAGGACACTAGGTTTCCTATTTCACCTATAATATTGGCATATTTGTATATTGTAAAATTAAAATTCTTTATTTAGAGAGACAAAGGTGGTTGACGGAATCATGGAATCACGATCTAAAACATGTGTAACTGGGTAAAATAACAAAGAGCAGTACACAGCAATGAAGAATCCACCACCAACTGATACACGTCTACACACAATACACAAAAACATTGACATTTAATACGACCATGAATTGTTTCCATCAGAAAAGTAGATGAAAACATCTTTGATATATCACAGGGGTTCATTGTGATCTATTTGTCTTAACTCTTACTTTTTGACCACCCATATCTAAAAAAAATCTGTAAACTGTACACATTATAAAATTTGTAGTAATGTATTTCATATCAAAAGGGAGAGCGGTGGTAAAAAGTTACAGTAGGTCATAACAAGCCCTTCTATATTTGCTATATTATCTACCCTATATGTAAAGTGTATCAAACATGTACATGCTGTATGCATTATGTAAGGAGATGCGTGCATCAGTGTGATACAGATTGCACCTTATGAGTCTGTTTTAAACAACTACTGAAGGCATTATGTGCATAATGACTATGGTATTATATTTCTGCCTTAATAAACAATCGGTTATCCAATGATATTATCGGTATATTACTAAATGAACTATGTAACCTGATGTCACTACCAGGTGTTGAATTGGTGTCAAAAGGTGAAAGCCTAAATATAAGCTCTCTAATTCTAGATTTTTATTGACAATTAATAACAACTTCTGTGTCCTACAATACATTTGTACAACCTTTGGCTAACACTATCCAAACATAATTATATCAGTTTCAAAATAAGACAATAACAATTTCTTTCCCAACATCACTCTCATTCAGTTGGAATACATACGCTGTGACGAAAACACTGCAAATAATCAAATACAAAATAAAAACTGTCATGATAATGGAAAAATCAATTAGTATTAACCCCTTGGTATTCTGAATATATTGTACACCAGTCATTGGCCTGTGATCGTGTTCTTAGCTGGTACAAACAACAGCTAGAATTACCTCTCACCATTCTTTTCACCTGTCAGTGGCCGCATGATAAACAAGGTCTACTTAAATGAAGCTCTATTGATTATTTTCAATGTCTTTATCCCATCTGAAAGGTTAGTCAACTGTTGTAGCCAATACTTAATACCCAAACATAAGTATTTACTTGACATGCATTCAATGGAGGTTTTTACAGTAGGCATCTTTGATTGGGAATTATTCACAGTAATGTATGATAGGATCTTGCTATCAATAATTAGAAAATAAAATACATCATGATGAACAGACATAAGTTTAGATCATGCCTTTGACTGCATGTGGCCTTATGTGCCAGCGGGCACGAAGAGGTTAGGTGAGGTGAGGTTTGACTGCATGTACATGCATCTAGGAATATGCATGGCACTAGGTACCTAACATTGCGTTTGGTTTAACTGCATATATGCATGTACATAACAGAACATTCATTTTTTTTTATATTTGCCATCAATTTCAACAATTGTATGTAATTATAAACTCTTGAAATAATAAAAATCACTCTCCAATACACAAATGATTGTGCATATATATGATTAATTAACCTCTGTATTATTGGTCAAGTCTACGTGAAACAACTACAGATGTGTCACAATATAAATATCTGTTGTAACAATAAACAGTACATACTTTACTTCATATTACATTTAAATTAAATGCTTAAATTGCCTTGTAATTGACCTCTTTAATGATCCACTGACTCATTTCACTGAAGTTTATTCTATATATGTGTTAATCAGTAAGCTAATTTAAAATGACACAATTTCCTGCTGAATTTTCACATCAAATCTTACTTCAAATATTTTTGTATAAAATGAAATATAAATAGCTATCAAAAAGTGTTTATAGCTTAGACCTGCATCATGATATATATAAAATGTATACGTGTAAAAAATCTACTAAATAATGTATTCTTGTCCATTTTTCTAGGTAAATCACTTATACTGTTTTCTTTGGTACCATTAATTGAGATTCAAAACTAAAGTCATTTGATGATACAATTAATGCAAATGATTGTCTGTGTACCAGACATCTAGCTGATTTAAAAGCAAATACACTTCACTGCTTCCTATGCTTGATTTAATGTATGCTTCTCAACTTGTTTGTTCTGTAAAATTAACATTTTTTATGATCCGACATATATTGTTACAAATCAAGTTACCCTAACTAATTTTTATAATTTATATAAATAATACTAACCAATTGCTAAAAATTCTTACTTATATTAAAAATTATATTGATAAATCAGAAGCAATAAATCGTTTAAAAAAAATTTTTGTATTGTTATTCAAAATGTAGAAAAAATATTCAAACAACTAAATTGAGTTCTTTTCTGAGTGTTTTTCTTATCTCGATACATTTAAAAAAAAAATAGATCTTTTGCTTTTCCTATTAACACTATCAGGGCCGCTAGAGATTAACCTCAGAATGATTCGAGGTCATGAAATTGAATAATCTCTTATTTCTGTTTCACCCTTTTGCCCGAGGGCACCATGACCTCAAGGCCATCTCGCAATCTATAACTTTCACTTACCATTCCCTGCCTGAAGAACCAGGGACAGACATGCAGTCACGAAGAAAACTTCTGGGGGCAACATTACTAAGTTACGGCATGTGCCCCTCTGTCAGACCAGTAACACATTTAGCTGCCAATGCCGCGCTCTCCCCTCAGATGACCTAGATTATATCTACAAAGAAAAATGGCGATAGATCAAACATGTAAACAAATAAACTGCAAGTCCCATTTTCCAAGCCCGTAGTTTACAACTCCAAAGAAGTTAGTACGTGCCTTTAGGTATAAAATGTGATGTACTAGCGATACATGAGGTAGTAGATTAAGATGTTCATTGTTAATTGCTATTGTTTTGACAAAATTCTCTGTTTATAAGGCCAAGCCAGGTCACGCTTTTGCTGAAAATGGCCGACCAAATTATAAAGGCAAAGTCAATAATATTTACCAGGTTTCAACTCCGTTGTCACAAGATATCGTTGTACAATTTGAACTGATACATGTGCAAGGCATACTTACATTAACAATTAATATGGAAAATGAAGCCTTAACATCCGTTAGGAATCTTATCTTCACATCAGATTGAAAATTAGGTCAATGTAGATGATTTCATCAATCACATGAAAATATACACAGTTATTGAAATCGACATTCTCTTTGAACACTTAATAAGACTGTCATTGATAAATAAAACTGTTTTATGAAGAATCGCACTATTCTCACTCTTGTTTGTATCTCGTAAAGTATCGACCTTTTCCCACAAAAAACTCTACGCTGTAATTGACACAATTCCGTATAAGGATTGCTACGTCACAGCAAATGCGCGCACGCTATCCACTCATGTTCGACTAAATCTGTGTATTGAAAAGGCTTAATACCTTTAGTTTCTATTACAGTTTAAACAAACGTTTGAAATGTTGAATGCAAATTTTATGAATGAAAAATAATACAAACAGTTGTAAATACATGTATATTTTGGCCGAAAATACTGAATTTGAAATACAATGCAATATCAAACATGAAGAAAAATTTACAGGTAGGTTTCATATAAAATGGAAAGTGTGTTATTCCCGATTTTGTTTTTATATATATAACGTGTTATATATATAGAGAATAATACATGTCAAAATCTGTATCATATCCCATATCAACCCTCGACCAATCATATCATTTACAACTCAATACTATTCAACTGAATTATTGTTTTAGTTTTTCATTCTACGTCAATCAACTGCCTAAGCCTACGTAATTGTTTAATTATGACGTCACGTGGCGTAAGAACACACAGTGTCACTCAAACTCAATAAATGGGTGCAATTAATGTCGCCATGAAATTACAAAAAAATTAAAATAAGCAGAATTGTAATTGATTTTGTAATACAAAGTTAGTCTATAGGTGTTTCCAAAACACATAAAAAGATCAATGAAATTTGTTTATTTCCAGCGAGATATCTATATTAAATGCTAAAACTGACATGTTCGTTACTGTCGCCATTTTGATATTACATTTTGAAGAGGATGTTTTGTCATGTTAACTGGACAATGTGCAGAATAAGTTGCTACATATTATTTTTCAGTTAAAAAATTTAATGATTTAAAAGACAAAAAGTTAAGTTCACTAGTCCAAGAATTACTTAAGTTAATTTGAACATTGTCTCCAGTTTCGGTGTAATCTCCGTTACTTTAGATATATAACCACCGCAAGAGTTGCACATTCTATTAAAAAATACAAAAATCCTTTTAAGAACATTGCGAGGTCTTTTTGTCCACATAAATGTTAAAACATTTAATATATTTCCTTTTGTCTAATCATATCAGTACGAAAAACAAAAAAAGTCTGAGCGTAGATTTAAGACTGTAATGTTCGTTACTGCCGAAACTGAGAAAGTAAATGCAACAGCTGTTCAAAGTGAATATTGAACATATGACAGTATTTGTTGCCATCAAAAACTGTCTTTGATAAACACTACAGTTTTATTTTGAAGCCGCCTAGGCACGTTAATTTTGTTTACTAAATGTTCGTTACCGAAATGTTCGTTACCGTATTTTACGAAATTCTTTGTAATTTCAATCCTAGCTCAAATTGTTTGATGCAAATAAAACACGTGACAAATTGTTGGTACATCAACATCCGCCATTAGTGCCAAGGACAATTACACAGCATGATTCCTGCTAAATCCGTCTAAACGTCTGACCTCGTGAGCATGCATACACCTTCATAAGGATTAATTAGTTTATATAATTTGTATCGAACAGTTTTAAATGCGTACATAAAATAAAAGTCATGTAGATCAGTTCTAATATTATAAACGATCCACATGTTTATTTATATTGTTGTAGTATATCTCAAAAAAGAATGAAAGTGTCCGTTACCTATTGTAACGAACATTTCAATAGACACGCATGGTAATTTTTAACAAGTATTGAAATTATAACTAACTTAAATTGAAATCATACACTCAATTTTTTTTTAGTATCATATTTGATTAATTTCTTGCTACTCAAGTGGGATTTATCTCATAAATCGCATCGTAGATCAACGTAGGAAATGCGCATATATAATTACATAATATAATTTAAAACACACAATACCAAAAGTATAAAAAAAGGCTGTAAAAAACCCTGTATAAACACATATTTATATATTTTTGAAATTATGTTATGCTTATCAATAGGAAATACGTGAGCATACTGGAGTATCTTCATATTATATCCTTGTAAACTAGAGTAACATACATTTCGTACAAAAGTAACGAACATTTCATTGACATTTTCACACTCAAATAAATGATTAACAGCAAAAATTTTTAATTTGTTAACCAAAAAATGGCCAAATCAAGAGCCAAAACCCTCGGGAAAGTCTAGAAGATTATTTCTAATCGATAATGAACTTTGGGAAAAACTTGATAATCTTTAGGTAACGGACATTTCCTAAAGTTGATTCAAAAACAGTTTAAATATGTTACTCTGCGCTAATATGGTTTTGTTGATGTTTAAGTTGCTATTTCTATTTTAAATGTTTCATCATTTACAAGAAACAAAAAGTTTCATAAAGAATTTAATTAAATTTAATACATTTTGCACATTGTAACGAAAATTACAACACTGGTCTCTGTTATATTACAAACAATATGTTGGGGTTTTTTTTATAGACGTCTTTGTAATTAATCCGAAGTGTACTACATTTTCCAAAAAACAAAACATGTGCTTTAAGAAATTAAACTTATTTTAAAATGTATGTATCTAAACTTATTTCTGTGCAATATTTCATACACAAATGAACATAAAATCGATATATATCCATCAGTATCAATATTAATTGAAAATAGGATTAGTATCAGTCACTGTATTTCTAGGATGAACATAAATACTATGCAAGATGACCTTTTAGATATGTTTATAATTTTGAAATAACAATTGTTTAATTCTGTAATGTTCGTTACAATAGAGGTACTATTTTTTAATCTCTGTTTGAAAGATTTATCAATGCTTTTTATTATTTTTAAACGGTTAGATGTTTTGGTGTTAGTTAAATGAATAAAATTTGAGCAAACCTGTAGTTCTAGTCTCTGTCTATCAAATATGAAATAGTTTGTATGATTAGATTATATGACATGACATTTGATTTCGTAAAAACATATTCGGATCATTTCTTTTAGCTGACAGTAGATAAAATTTAATCGGAAGGATCAGCAAAAGCCTAATACTGGTTTGCAGCTATTTAATGTACTTCATATAAAAAATAAAATTTATTAGGATCCTTTCCTTTTTATGTCTCTTTGAAGCATTTACAAGTCACAGGTGGATTAGTAACGGATATTTCCTAGCACTTTAGTCACAGAAAAATGGCCAATGTTTGAAATGAGCTCACAAAAAAAACGCTTTCTTTGATGTTAAAAAAAATTGAGAAAAATAAACCTTATATATTAATCTTTTGAAAAAACAATATTCCACCAAAGAGGACACTGTTTCATTTTTCTTCCAATACCCACTTTTATTTGCACTCATTTATTGAGTTTGAGTGTGTAATATCAAAAATTTATCCCATGAGTGATATCCACCGCATACGCGGTTTGAAGATAAATGCTTGTTATAGTTTTTTCAACGTGAAAATGAAAACTAGCTTTCTAAATTCAAATATATAATAAAAACAACAATACATGTCAAAATCTGTATCATATCCCATATCAACCCTCGACCAATAAATGCTTGTTATAGATATATAATATATAGACAATTAAGCATGTATGTACCTGACAATTTACTGTGTACATAATGGGTAGGTATACTTACTATATAAGACTGAGCATAGGAATATATATTATAACCAATGAAATAGTCCATTTGCCAATTATGGACAATCAATCGTACAAAAAGCCGGAAGAAAAAAATCACATCGAGCTTAATTTCCTAGCAAAAAAATGCAAAACGGTTCGCGTTTTTATGCAAAATGTTCTACATAAGTAAAGTTGTGTCAAACAAGTACCATTGATAACGTTTAAATGAAGACCGTGCATGCATTTTTATTGTCTTTCCCTTAGAAGAAACAAAATAGAATTTGACGCCAGGAACCTTTTTTCATTATCTTACATATTCTGTAGTTTTTTTTTCAGCAAGATATCCATTCATCAATTTTTTTCCAACTGTAATTAAAGTTCATTTTAACTTGGCCATTTTATAAAACTATGTATACTTGTAGTATACAATATGCAACGAAGAATTCTTGTATAATAGTGTTGGAGGTATTTATAATTATGATTATTGATCATCTAATGATGATATGACGCTTTTTAAGGAATAATTAAAATGAATGACTTTAAAATCACTTCCTTTTGTGTGGATAATTTTATTGCTTTTCTTTCATTAAATCTTTTATTATAAAAACACGATTTTTCACTCCTTCGATCAAACAACGATTTTACAACGTTCTTCTCAATGTCGACTTATTTAAGGTAGCTCGCGGGTTTACTGCTTGTGAGAAAACCTACCCTGAAAATTTGTCCACGTGATTCATAGATTTCAGAGTTTTATTTCTAAAATTTATTTGAGATTCGTCTGCGCGGTAATAATGTTATTGTGTTTCAAACACAGTGTCGCTGTTAAAGTCAAGCAACGCCATTTCATTGAAATATATAGCAAAATGCATATATTAGTCAGGAAACGCATTTCAAAACTATGCTCCAAACTTTTAAACGATTTAGACGAACTTAATTGTACTCAACAAAATAACAGAAGAGATAATTTTGAATCAATTCATAAAAAATAATCAATATGTGTTCTCGGCCAATTTTTTGCAAAACAACTTTAAAGATTTAAAAGATTTCACAAAACCTTATATTTTTATTATGACGTTACATCGCGAATAAACTTATTTTATTCGCAAGTCTTTCGCGTTTTAACGTGAAAAATAATTGTTTTTAGCTATGAAAATGTCAGTGACCTATACTGAGCTTCAAGGTCTAGTCAGAACTCTCTAAAAAATCTTGTCCGGACCATATATTCTCTTCGATAATTTTAGCCCTTTCTGGCTCATACTAAACAAAAGTGTGCTCGTGGGTATAGGGTGTATTGTTACCTTAAACTACGTTTCTACATTTTTAGCTACGAAAATGTCATTGACCTTAATCCTTTCGTAACATAATGACCACAGGCACATAGCATCGGGGGGGGGGGGGGGCCGGGGGGGGGGGCCCGCCCCCCCCCCCCCATTTTTTCTTTTTTCGCAACATACATTTTTCTTAAATTTACACATAAAAAAAATGAATTATCATGGAGCTGACTCCCCACTTTTTTGGACCATGTAAAAAATTTAGGATTTTCATGATTTTTGG
Organism: Magallana hongkongensis; assembly: GCA_016163765.1. NCBI lineage: Eukaryota > Metazoa > Mollusca > Bivalvia > Ostreida > Ostreidae > Magallana > Magallana hongkongensis. The sequence continues at coordinate 52,223,716 of WFKH01011581.1, read as the reverse complement.
AAGTAGTTACCTTTTTTTCTATTTTTTTTTTTGTGCGTTTGTCAAGATTTTTTTGATGAATCTGGCCCCCCCTTTCAAAAACGATGCTACGTGTGTGAATCAAACCCTTATTGAATATTTATAATGTAAAAAACTATCAGAAACAAATACAGGCTTGTAAGCGAATTCTTAATTCTTATTTTAAAAAAAAAATTATACATTTGTGTTCTTTGTAGGTAAACGGTATTTGAAATAATTTGAACTCTGTTGATTTGCTTAAAAACAGAATACTATGCATGTAATTGGCGTTTGACGGGAATTTTTAGCGGCATAGTTTGACTGCAGCAGTACGTGGCACCGTCGTTTTCCTAAATATGGTTTGGTGTGAACTTACACTTTTTATTGTAATGTAATAAAAATGTGAGCTAGGGAAAAACAAGTGTTTATTTACATTATTACTAAGTTTGTCAAATCCCCATAGCAAATATGTGTATTAACAATATTTAAATAGCTAAATGCTATATATTGAATAGCTCAACTCTGGCTATGGCATATCAATATATAAGTACATGAGGAAAAACAATGATATATGCGTTTTCAACCTTTCCACGTGTACATAAAGGACTTTCAACAATATTATATTTAAATAAGTCACACTTCAGTATGCAATTATTATGTTTTGAATTCTATCTCCAAAACAAAAATGTGGTGGTGGAAGTTATTTTGCGTTGAAATATTGTCGTCAGAGCTGATAGCACGAGTGAAGGCATAAATATGGACCACAATGTGGTTCGAACAAACGACGTAAGAATTACAGACTCAACAAACACGGCGTTTTAGCAATCACTCCTATAGGTATATTTTAGGAAACTGAAGTTTGACAAAAATAAGTATTTTTGTTTTATTTGTTTGTTTGCGTGTCACGATTTTTGGGATAGGTTGGTGATATTGCGTGCCTGTTTGTACGTATGTATTTCCCATACCGCAGCTTATGCATCCTTCAAATACGACAACACTTCCAATAGTGTATTTTTGCCATTTTGTCATTAACTTTTCATTCACATACCTTTTTTAACTCGAAGATTTTAGTTTCAATGCATCCTTTTTTTTATTTTTATTTATTTAAAGCAAAAGGCACAACGCAATTTGTAAGCATCGGTAGGACTAGTAACTAAATGGCGTTTCAAATTCAGCCCGTGGTATCGATATCTTTTGTGACCGTGGGAGGCAGTGATGGTCAATAACCTAAATAGATTATATTAAAGAAACGTATATTCCGTCGTAACGTATTTCAACATTCAGCAATTGGAACATAAAAGAGGGCGTCTTTTCCTCTCAAGAAGATCCATCGATTTTTAAGAAATAATTTCATTAGACGTGCCAATTTGTGCTGCACAAATTACGCTTGCTTTTTACCTAATTTAAATCGGTGACCGAGTTTACTTTTCCCTACTTTTGAAAACTCTCTAAATATAACAAACCTATCTAGTACATTTTAAGAGTTTCCGTTTATTAACCCATAATTTAATCTTATTTTTAATAAATCCGTCGGATTGTTTCTGTTTTGATTTTTTTTTTTCATATTTGACGGAATTAATTCTTCTTTTTTCGACTGACTTCTGACCTTACTAAATGGCCATGATTGGTGTGAATTTTGTTCAAAATGACTGAAAAGGCTTCGAACAAGTTACTGCCATAAATAAAAAGAAAAGCTTTAGTTAATATCTAATCGTACAAATAATGGTAGATGGAACACCAGTCTCCGCGTGCTTTGCCGTAGTCTCACTTTGAACAAATTGCATCGTGCCCAAAACTTACAATACTTCAGAATACAATTCAGAATACAATTCTTCAAGCACGTAGAATCGGAGCTACATAATACATACATGTATAGTAATATGTACACCAATAGGCGAGGAAGCACTGTGCAATGCATTGATGTGCAAAGTCTAAGTTTAAGGAAGGTCTACGGCTATGCTAACAAAGTCATTGTCGCCTTAGACTTGCGTTGCAATCCAATAGCTATTTTAAATCTGGGATAGGCATATGCTTTAGGAATGGTTTATACCTTATAAAAGACTACAGAAAAGAAATATTAGAAAAATTATATATATATTGAAAGCAATATGAGACGCATTTTCCATTTTTGCAGCAAAACTATTATAATATATTTGAATTCTTAGATTTTCATATGAACAAGACTTAAACTTTGCGTTGAATATTGTATAAGGTACATATTTCTATACACACGTACTTTTAACTCTTTTACGTTATATATAGCATTGCATTAAAAAAAATGAGATATTTTTGTACAGGAGGACAATTGAGTAATTTAAAATTTAAATTTTTCCTCCTAATTGAAATACGAAATTACAATTTGATGAAAAAAAATCTACACCAAATTTGCTGCACTTGAAATGAAATTGCAAAAATAAAAAAATATTGTTTTTTAAAAAGATCATAGTCGTCTACGAATTCACAAGATGTGACATTTAAAGTGACATAGTGACACATATCAGGTATATTTCACTGCAGCCCGGGGGATTGAATTGCTCTATACATTTGAGGGGAGACGTTAATGAGACTGTTTTAAAAACAACATCTGAATTAATCTTAAAAGGAGAGAGTCGTTCAAGGCGTTAGATATCCCTCATTTGGAGCAATGAAGAGAACGATTTTCATATGTAGTTATAATATTCTTTTTTTTGGCTTGTTTTTTGTTTTTGTTTTTGTTTTTTTAAGTATAAATTTGATGGTGCAAATTTATAGATAGCGTGCTTTTATTTCATAAGCGTAACAGATATCAAATTCCAAATTAATCAACACGGCGTTCTCTGTCTAAATCTTGATTTTAACTGTGCTAAATTGTAAATTTTAGGTATGAATAGGTCGTGACTCCATTCTAAAAATACTTTAATTAAAGGAGAAGTTTTCACTCACTTTAACATTGGTTTATTATATTGGAATATAGACCCATTATGGGTCATATTTCTTTCTTTTCTTCACAAAAACGTATTTCTTCACAAATAATTGTCAAACTATAAAAATCATTCACTACATGCTTAACGTATGCTACAAGACAAGACAAGACAACCCCCCCACCTCCCATGGTTTAATGGGTCTTCGAACAGTGCTTATGGTGCTCGTTTTCTTTTAGTTTTTGCCACTGTACATCCTTTTAAGTAAAGAATGATTTTTGTCTTATTTTATTTTATTTTTATTTATTTTATTTTATTTTTTTTTTTTACATGTAATATGATTATTTTAGAAAATATTTTTGAAAAACCCTACAGATAGCGGCCAATAATATATAATTATCATGCCCTGTAATTTCATTAGCGCTAGCACCGACATCGTATGGGGTCATGCTGTTCTGTTTAAAAAACTAAGAGATGAAACAAAGGAGGAACGTCATTATAAATTCATCTTTGTTTATATATTGGAGAATGCAGTACTTTATTTTATATGTACTGATGCACATATTCAAGATTTCTTTATGATATATTTTTGTCCTTTAAATATCCGAGTGCGAGAGAATTGACAGGCCTTGTACGCCACTGTCCTTTGTATTTTACATGCAATACGTTTACAGCTCACCTTTATAGGTAAAAGGTACATGATTTATGCCATTTTCTGATTTGAATATGCAAGTTTCATTATGTTATTTTTATATGTGCAAAATGACTGACCTCTTTTTCTTTCAGGGGCGAAACAAACTGATATACGTAAATGATGTAGGCTATATCAGTTGGCTACATTTCTCGTGCTTCTAAAAGATATTTGCAATTTACAAAAACAAAAAGGTACTTAAAGTCTCGTTTTTCGAACATGGGCGATTTCACCCCCATTTATCGAATTGAAAGTCGTTATTCTCCGGATAGATCCCGAGTAATAAGTAGATCAATTCTATATCGAACGAGTTCGATCTTTGCGGCCTTTTTTTTTTATTTTAAAGAAAGTATTCCTCATGCATATAGTTGAAATCAGTGCCGCTCATTTGTCAGATTTGCTTACTGTCTTCATAGAGTTACTTAAGTTTTCGTGACTTATAAATCTACTCTAGAAATCATGCAGATGTCAATTCTTTATTCTTCCTCTTTAAATTTTGTCTATAATGATGAAAAGTGTACCATTTTGAAAAAAAATTCCACAAGGGTTCGTCGCGATCTCTGTTTTCTTACTTTTTGCCCACCTATATAATATAAAATATCGCTTAGTCTTTTAATTTTTGACCACCCCTTTACTATAAAATATTTTATAGATGGTCACAAAGTAAGAAGACAAAGAGCCGAGAGGTCGCCCGGACCCCCCCCCCCCCTTCAAATATGGGGAGGGATATACCCTAACCCTTGAGTCCCCCCCTTTCGACTTTTAGATCAAACGCTGCATACGATATTTTCAGAATTTCTCTTATTTTCATATAAAGGTTGAATATGGGGAAATCAAATTCGTGGATAAAGCGTCACCATAATACGTTATTTTTTATTCATCGTGACATCATTATACTATTACTCCGTTTTAAAGATTACTGGTCGTTTTTCTTTTTAATGCAAGATATCTTAAATTCGATGAATGACATTTTTGAGCAACGGTGTTGCGTCGGACAAAGGATAACATTATTGTAGTTCGGTCGTCTGTCACATCCTGCGTGTGGGGTTTTGTTTCCATAATTAAACGCAGGTACATGTATTGACATTCGTACAGAACTAGAAAATATAAAAATTAAATCCCCCAATGTGGCCCCACCTTACTCCAGGGGTCATGATTTGTATAAACTTGAATCTATACTACCTGAGGATGTTTCCACACAAATTTCAGCTTTTCTGGTCAAATGGTTTTTGAGAAGATTTTTAAAAATTTTCCCCTTTTTATTTCTATGTACCGGTAAAACTTCAACCCATATTGTGGCCCCATCCTAGGCTGGAGGGGTCAAACCTACACTACCTGAGGATGCTTCCACAAAAGTTTAGTCTTTTTAGCTGAATGCTTTCCGTTGGAGAAAATTTTTTAAAAATGCTAACTAATTTCCAAAAATTCTAAATTATCTCCCCTTGTGAAAGGGCGTGACCCTTCATTAAAATAAAAACCCCAAAAACTTGAACCCCCTCTACCCATGGATGCTTTAGGCCAAGTTTGGTTGAAATTGTTCCACTGTTTCTTGAGAAGCAGTCAAAATTTTTAAAAAGTTTATGGACGGAGAAACTGGACAAAAGGTGATCAGAAAAGCTCACTTGAGCTTTCCACTCAGCTAGAAACTACCAATAATTTAGTTTTAATCACATTCAAACCTCTGGCCTTATCTTATTAACTGGTAAGTATAAAAATATACAGTAAATGCATGATGTACCTCATGTCGAATCAAAACAAAAATGATAAATGAGAGAGATTGGACTAAGGGCTGCAGTCACTATGCTTACATGAAATCATATTTACCACACTTCAACAGGAGGCAGCAGTGTTTCCTTTCTCTGGTCCATAGCCTAATAAGACTGTCGCAGAATCTCTACCCACCTCCCATCCCCTTTCCAAATAATAAATAAATAAAATCGAAGGACAGGAATACCAACAGGAATTTGCGTGAGAACATTCGCTCAGCACTGATCACACCTCCGCATGAAAATCATTCTTAAAAGGAATGTAAAACAATAAATCTATCCATCAGGATCGATATTCAGAATATGTCTAATGAAAAGGAGCCAAAAACAAAAGATTCAGAGAATTACATGTAAATCCTTTTATATACTTGATCTGATAATAACCACTATATTGTACGTTACCATAAAATCTGATCATTTAAATTAATACAAAAGAGGGTCATTTCAAATGTTATACAAATTCCTCAGCAAAGAGTTATCCACATGTTACTGTATAGTGACTCAATTATGACAAAATGTTAATTTACAAAAATTCTGAAATAATATAAAAGATGATTTAAAAATCATAAAAGACATTCAAATAAACATCATTACATTCAAAATGCAATTAACAAAAGTTGCTGTCACATTTTTCAACATACAGTGTATATGTACATCTTTTTCACCCATCTGCCAAAAAAAATATATTGCATTTAATGTTTGATGATAAATCATCATAAACACACACATACACTGGAGACTTAGTTCACATTTCCTTTTCCATACTTTGAACGACACGTTTTAATAACGTCAACATTTTTATCCATTCTCCTGAACACATCCTAGAGCTCGCTGTCTCACTGATAGTATAACTCTAAGTTCATACCATCATGGATTTCATCTTAATCATGGTTAAGGTTATTTTCATGTGAAAATATATGTTTCATAATTCATTTATTCTGCAGGGTTATACTTTTGATGTTGCAATACAGACAACCATATTTTCTAAAGTTAAATCCATGAACCTTTTGTTGAACATGGAACAGAGGAAGATAACTCAAGTTTCAATTCTTATAAAGTTTGCATGCAAACATGAAAATTATTTATTCAAGAAAGTAAAAGTGCAGAAATTATTATTTTTGGGCATCAGTACATCATGTAGATAGAAGAGTATATGAGATAATTCTGCCTCATATAGATGTTGCTATAACTATATGGAAGATTGACATTGGTCAATGATGCAATCCATGCTTTCAATGTAGCTAGAAGTTTTTAAATACATCAATCCTGAAATAATCCAAGCACAGCTACTCTCAAAGTACATGTATAAAATAATGTATAAAATAAGACACAATGTAACCAAGTAAAAATCATCTGCTATCGGTAGTTGAATAAATGTGTTTTCACTTGCTGAACTTAACACTGCTAAATACCTAATGGGTCTATATAGAGTCGGGAATGTGTATCCGTATATCCATGTGTGGACAAATTGATGGAGACTCGTAAGATTGTGAATTGGTTTTGTCAGCACCTGAACAAAATCTCTTCTCTAATGAAATAGGTAAGAAAATACTCAGTGGATATCAATCTCAAAATGGTATTTAATTACATGTAATAATGATAAAATCATGCAATACATAACTAAATTGGAACTTCATAAAACTTTTTTTGCTATGCGTATTAAACATTACATACTATTGTACATGTGTTGATTTAGACTTAAGTTATAAATATGATCTTTCATTGGTGATCTTTTGTCAGACTTTGTTCATTTTTTATATGAACAACAAACAGGATGTTCACTTATCATATGACTGTATGAATGCATCATTTTTGTCAAAATGCGAAAGTACCTAAAGATTTTTCTCCAGCATTAGCCCCAGCATCCTCCATCAAACTGAGGTTATTTTTAGAATTGGGTACACAACATAATTTGAGCGTTCCTTGTTTGCTCTATTGTGACAAATTTTCTTAAGGAATGAACAGGTACATATCTTAAGTATATGAATTAAAAGGATACAATCACCAACTGTCACATGATCTTTATAAATTGTGTACCTGAATAAAACAAACAAAAATAAATTTCAAATGTTAATGACTTATTCCGATTACGAGGTATTTCTTTCCAGCAAAAATTTTGTTTTATATAAACATTATTGATGGATTCCGATAAAAGTATATACTTGCCATTTTTTCAGGACAATTTTTTCAGGTCTGGTGCCTGTTTGAGCTGCTATCAGCTTTTTCAGATCCCCAATTGTGTCATCTGAGCTTGACAGGTTAAGATTTTGAATTTCAAAGAATACAGTGCCAATTTTTAAAAACATTTATATTAAGAAATTAATGATAAAATGCAAAGTTCATATGCATTGTATGTGTATTACTAGATTATTAGTTTTCATGTTACTCATACAATGGTTATCAACTAAACTGACAAATTGTCAGTGACAATTGTTTATTTATCTAAATTTGAAGTGCAGCTCTACTTTCAACAATCAGTTTTGGAGATAGAATTCAGCATAATTTGTCACTGAACTTGCACTTTCTACTCAAGTATACACTGTCCCAAGATATCCTCGATTCACATTTTGCTCGATATTTATAAATACCTCAGGGTTCAAACAATGTTAATTCAAAAGTATGAACAAATTCCTAGATTTTCCCTTTAAACCGCCTCTTCTTGCTTATCAGGTTTCAATACATGGCTAAAAATTGTGGATTCTACAAGGATTTTGCCTTGTAACAGACATGGAAGTTACCCAGATGATAACGTAGAAAAATTTGCAAGGTATTCCAAGTGACTTCTGAATGGAAAAAAAAATGTCAACATTTCCCATTATACAGTTATAAATCTCCCTAAGAAATCTGTTATCGTTCCTATTAATTTTTTTCATACTGTATACAGGGAAATATTCGCCCCCGTTTTCTTTTCGCCCCTTTTGCCCTCGTTGTCAGCGGGCAAATTTAAGACTGGGTGGATTCCAATGTCTCATATTATCTCTCTTTAAACACAACTGTGTCTGGATGAATTCAAGACGGGGCAAAACTGTTTGTAAGTGTATAGAAGTGCGAAAAAATTACACAGGGCAAAAATAACCCTGTATACAGTATGTATACTAATGTGTCCATGAAATATCTTGGATATTTTCCTTTCATTGGTTTTTATTGTACTTCTTTCAAAGATGTGTACATTTTTATTAAAAATCATTCAAATGTGAAGTATTTTTAATCCGCAAGTTCTCTTTGAGATCAAAAGTCACAAGAATTAGCAAATACATTGGAGCCTATTTCTAAAAATTAGGGCTGGGTATTGGGTAGATATTTTGCATTGCAATATATTGCAATATTTTAAAATGTATTGCGATATGTATTGCAATATTTTTTTATTATCAAAATTTTAATTTTTCTTCAATGTTAACACTGTAATTGACTTCAATTTATATACATAATTCATTTGCACTATTAGTCTATAAAAAATAGAAGAATAAAACATTTTTGTTGTTAATTTATGAACTGAAACTGAAATGTGACCATATCTCCGACTTTTCTTTTGTGTTTGGAACGATAACAAATGCATCAGCCATTTTTAATTCAATTCAGAATTTTGCGAATGTATCGCGATACGTTTTTTTTGTCCATGTACCACAATACACTGGAATACTGGTATTATTGCGCAGCCCTACTAAAAATGCACAATTTAACCATCTTACAAAAGGATACTTGCATTTAACTCGAACCTTTTTACCAAGACGGTCATTACAAGTGATTTCCAGCATGGCTTATGTTCAAAATTCCTGAAAAAACAATCAATAAAATGAAATCATACACTCACCAACCCACATTGGTACAATTTGTACTGCATGTGGTGTATAAATTGTAAATAAATTGTAAATAAAAGTATAAATTGTACCCTTTCAATTGGGAATTGTTTGTCGAAAAATTGCTCTTTTGGGAAATACAGTTTAACAAATATGGCTCAATGCAAGTTAGCAAAAAACTAAAGTTCTATACAGTTTTCTAGGTTTTCATTTGCATATTACGCATATACTCATTATAATAATGTACATTTTACATCTGTATGGTACAACGTCATGTATTAGCACGCGTCTACTGATCAATCATTTTAAATGTGTTTTTAAACATGGATACATCATTTCTTAGATAAACTATAGCATAGTTGAATTACTCCACTCTCCAGTTATGAAGTCTGTTCTTTTAACAATTCTTCTTAAGGTATTAAGGCTGTTTTAGATATCGTCAGAGTTTCTGATTTAAATTTTAAAAATGACAACCTTAGCTGAAGAAAGATCTTCAAACAATAATAAATTAAGTAGAAACACAAGAACCTTAGAAAATAACAAACCACAAGAATACCAGAACAGCTCAGAGAAAATCCAGAATAAACTAAACATTCACAAAACGTTGATAATCAAGGTGTCTCGAAAGTTTAAAAACAATCAGGGAAACTTACTTATTTCCGGATGAAAATTCTTACATAGGCCTAGATCTATTTACATTTCTTTTTTACGTAGACTTGTCAAACTGTTTATGTAAACAGTTATGCAATTATTCATATCAAATGTTATCGATGTACTTACAGCTGACTTTTGTTTGATATCGTTAAACAGATTTACATGTAGTCGGGACACGTACATCGGGGGAAGTGAGGGGGGGGGGGGAGGGGGGCGACCCCCTCCACTTTTTCTCGCAGCAAACTTTTTCTCCAATTTACATATAAAAAATTGAATTATCGTGGAGTTGTGGAGTTGCCCCCCCCCCCCTTTTTTTTTAAGGGAGTATGTAAAAAATTGAAATGAAAATAAGGAAAATGAGTGAAAATGATCGAAGTAAGGTTTAGTACGCTCACTTTTCATCTCAGTCTCACTTTTCCACTACCGGTATAAACTAGTATTCCTTTTGTAAACGTGAGACCGAGATCAAACGTGAGATCGTCTAACTTTTATGGCCCCGGGGCCCGAACTCGCCAAAGAACCTGGGGGAATAAGCCGAGGCATATGCCCACAAGTGGCTACAACCCTATCACTAGTATGTTTCAAATGACAATCACGCATTTAGTATAATATGTGTATTAACTTCAAATATTTTTATTCATGTGCTTACATATCTCCAGAGAATTTATTATGTGCGTGTACATAGAATAAAGAATTCCAATCTTTTGTATTAAAGTCTATAATTTGTACCCCCTCAACATAGTAACATGTTGATTTTTAAAAATAATACTAAAGATAACTGATTTAGCAGTTAACTAAAAATCTATAAAATGATTAAATGCATGTGTTTAATTCATAATAACGCAATTTTTACTTTCTTTACATCAAATAAGTTTTTCGAATTTAAACAAAGTAAACAAAGATATAAAAAATATTTACAACATGATTCATTAGAATCTAACACCTATTTCAACATACTTATGTTTCAAGAACTCCTCGCTAACCGCTACACCACGGAATCACATTTTTGAATCCATTTAAATAACAAACTCAATTTAGTATGGCGCAAACATAATTCGGTCTTGGCCATTTGATGATCATCTTGAAATTTGAAGGAAGAAAACTTGCTTTTTACCATAGAATGGGTCTTGGTACCATTTTTTTGAAAATTGAAAAAGATAGACATTTACATGTTTTATCAGTATACGTTCTTAAAAAATTGGTATGATGACCCAGTCTATAAAAAATTATAGTCTGAACATCCGATTTCATAGGCATTTTGTTGCTCAATTAGCATATACATATTTTGATGTCTTAATATCAATTAAATTTGAAGTCAATTTTTCTAAGGTTTTGGCAATACTGAATGCAAATGATTACATATGTTTAATAAATGAAACAAAAGTGATATTTGTAAGAAAAAAAAATGTGGATTTTTCAAATGGACGTAAGTGGTTTTATGCCTCGGCTTATTCCCCCACGTTCTTTACAGTTCTGAAAAAAATAAATTACAGAAATGTTATATATTTTGAAGATGACAACATAATGTTCAGTCGATCTTGATCGATTTCCATATTTAATCCACCGACCCTCAAATTTAGAGGTGCTTCTTAGAGATAAACTACCCAAATTTCACGAATCTGTTTTTTGAAGAACGTACATGTATAGCAAGATATTTAATTCCATTTCAGTGGTCACAAATGGAAAGATATGACAGTACATGTACATGTAGTGGTTATTGACATAAATCCTCACTGGACGGATGTTAGAGAGAGGAACGTTTTGGATGCACATACTTGCACGCTGGCTGATCTTAGACTATCAAGTTGTTTCAAGTAGTTGCTGTTAACGTGGTAACGTGGTAACCTATCATATAATGAGAATCAGCTGTTCCTTCTGTGTAACGTTCTGGCCCCGCGGGGCCATAAAACTTAGACGAGCTCACTTTTGACCCCAGTCTCACTCCTCCACAAGGAATATATAGTGGAATGATGATTAAAGTTTTTTTTAAAATAACTTTTATGGTTAATTTATTACACGATTCAAACATAAACAGTATTTTCTATCGTTGGTGTTATATACGGGCAGAAAAAAAATCATTTTTTCTGCAAGGTGCAAGGTGTTAGCTACCTGTACACCCGCATGAAACACCAAAGAAAAAAAAATCAATTTTTAATTTTTATTGGTTTTTAATTTTTTTCACTTTACGTTTGTCCTTGAGGTTATCTATTGCTTATCTCTAGAACTACTCTCCCTAAATTCTTGTTTGTAACGATAATTATAGTCTTATACCACAAAACATGTGCGTTTTGCCTCAACTGATATGCACTATGGCCGTGCATAGCATTGAAAATCGACGATACCAAATGAAAGAAAATATATATACATTAAAATCAAAATACTTTCACAGGTTTATTATTTTTAAATTTTTATTATATTTGGCCAAAAATATGCTTTAAATTAAAATTATTTAAGCTCCAGAGGATCGACTCAAACTCATGACTGACAGATTCCCAGTTAACACTCTAACCCATTGCGCTTACGCTGTTAGGTAACAATTTTGCAAAAGAAAAAAAAAACTAGATCGTTCTCGTTGCGAGCAACGAGTGGGTCTTCCGTCCGATTTTTGTATAAATTAGATTAAACTCATCATTCTAAAGATAAAATCGTAAATCTAGACGAAAAACGAGTGAAACTTTTTTTCGGCACTCTAGGCTTAATCCCGGGTCGCCTGGGCACATGTCAACGACTCTATCGACTGAGCTACTCGGACTCTCGCTTCAGGAATTTGATGCTTAATATCTCGCGAATGCGTTGATCGATTTTAAAACAAATTACATATTCTGAATAGGTAAAAGGGTCACTATCAACCCTGCAGAAAAATATAAAAAAAGAAAAAAATTGAAAAAATCAATTGTCTGTCTTTCCTTCCAGTGACGACCGGAAGTAACGGAGGACGTTTTGATGACCATGTTGCACCAGAAAAACGGTATATCTATCATCAATGAAAATTTCAGCCCTTTATCTTTTCTCGTTTTTGAGAAACGTCGCAGACAAAATTGACTTTTAAAAATCGTTTAACGACGATAACTTCCGACCGGAAGTAAATTTTGAAAATTTGTCAGGGCGGTATAAACTTCAGATAAAGAGGCATCAGCCCTGTAAATTTGAAGGAAATTGAACGAGCCATCTCCGAGAAATCGCCTGCACAAAATTTGCGAGGAAAAAAAGAATAATAAGAAGAAAATTGAAAAAGAAACAATAGAATAATAGTAGGGTCTTCCGCAGAAGACGGAAGACCCTAACTAGATCGTTCTCGTTGCGAGCAACGAGTGGGTCTTCCGTCCGATTTTTGAATAAATGAGATAAAACTCATCGTTTTAAAGATAAAATTGTGAGTCTACGCA
>WFKH01011581.1:52187486-52205757 GCA_016163765.1 Magallana hongkongensis | reverse complement strand
ATGTATGGTTCGAGCATTTATTCTGATGTATCTCCTTTTGTCATAAACAGATTGATGCTTACTTTAATACGGTCTAATATATTTTTAAGCCTATCTGCTAATACAATGGCAAATATTTTATAATCCGTGTTCGAGAGACTAATAGGTCGATAATTTGCAAGATTTGTGTTAAAAATAGTGTGATTAGGGAAAGCTTTTGTGAGAAGTCAACTTTTTATCATTAAGGACGGCGGACCCAATTCATTTCTACAATAGTGATTTTTATGAAATTTTTATATGAGTAAGAGTTACTAAAGATATATCAAAATCAATGAAAAAATATCATGAAAATCGAATTAGATTATTTGTAGGGACCATTACAAAAATTGTGTGTATTACTTCCTTTTTCAATTGAACATAATGGGGAAAAGCGTTCTTGTAAGAGAAAAAATAATTTAAAAAAAATCTGCAATAGATTTTCTATCCAAATTGAAATATGATACTTATATGATGATTTTGAATTAATATCATTTAAAAAATGACCATGTCATTGAATTTGTTTTTACGGGGGCACATGTCAAAGTGCGATGTGACATAAATTTTCTTCAATTGTTCATGAAAAGTACTGCGCAAACTCTAAGAAAAAGGCTTTGTAAATCATTTCGAAGTTGATTTATGAAAGCTAAGAACTATTAAAGTTTGCTATACATTTATTTGAAATAAAATACTTCAAAACTTAAGCACAGGGACGGTTTTGCTATATTTTTTCGAAACGAGTATGGATGCGGATCGAAAAGTAAATGATTTGTTCACTGGCTCAAACTCTGTTAAATAATCTATGTAGATGCTTATAAATATCGTGAGCTAATATAAAACTCACTAGAGAACTTTGACACCACCAAACAAAATTTGTGCATGTTAAATAATGTTGAAAAACGTATTTCAGCATGTTAAATAATAGCCAGGTCGTCCACTACACGCAATATTAGAGTGTATTGATGACGTTGAACAGCTATATATTGCGTCATAAGCGATTTTTCATTGTTTTTTAGTGATTGTGACGTAATATTGAGAATTCGATGTTCGTAACAAATCACTCCCTTTAGGTGCGCGATATATCTGCGCAAAGCGAATTAGGTCCGTCGTCCTTAAATGTTTGATGTAAATAGATAGTTTTAATAGTGAGTGCTAGGTTCTGGCCTTTGAAATGTGTTGAATTTTTTTGTTGTTGGTAATTCGTAAATTTAATATGAATTTTATATGATTATGTATGTAAAGAAGATTTCCCCCCCCCCCCAAAAAAAAACCCCCTAACCCCCCCCCCCCAAAAAAGAATAAAAAAAAACAAAGGATCGATTTTTTTTTTTTTTTTTTGGGGGGGGGGGGGTTCCTGTTCTCAAGCATCCATGGTGATGGATAAAAAAACAAAAACATTTTTATCATAACCTATATTCTGCAAAACCTATGTATCGACTTTTATATTAATTAATTTTATGAGGACTTATTGAAAATAATATATCTAGATATTCCGGTGTTTATCGTGGCATTTTGGGATGGAAGGATTTTAAATCGTCTTCGTGAATATTTAAGTCACAAATAGCCTATAAGAATATGCATAGATATGTACATATATGAAAACTAAAATGTCAGGGGGAGATTTAAAAATTGTAATTAAAAACATATCATGGCTGAAGACTTGTTGATATTTAAAGTTTAAATACATGTATTGGTTTAAAAATAATTGACAAAGTTAATTTTATTGATAATTTTAATATCATTGGATCCACAATCAATCAAGCTAGACTTCAATATCCGGATACTTAACAACTGAAGAGTTTCCGGACACCCATTAATTAATGATGATTATATTCAGTAGAGACCTGAACATTTATATTAACGAATGTTCACACCCCTTATTACCATCATTACCAGCGGGGCTTAACCGTTGAGTGAACTTTCGTTAACAAAATAGATCATTATTCCCAAAAGATTGTCAAGAATTAGGCTTGACAATAATTGATAAAAGGCTTTCACAAACTACAAGCATGTACATACAGTATTTTCAATTGAAACAGTCTCCTTCACACAAAAGGTCAAACAAAAACTCCGTTTCCATGAAATAGAAAGCTCAATACTCGATAGCTTTGAGACCTGCGTACATTATCGGTCTTCATGTATAATCGATAAATTGAATCTGTAAATTTCAGATGATATATCAATAACCTACTGCTCGAACATCAAAGCAATACCATCTTCCATATATAAAGAAGATTTGACAAATAGGAGTTATTCCGTATTATTCCTCATATTGAAAGATGCCGAAACATATACCAAAAGTATGCAAGGAGTTTACAGAATATACCTCCATGCACGGAATCGGTCGTTTTGGAAGTGCCCAGTTCCTGATTCAAAAGATTCTGTGGCTGTTGCTGTTTTGCGCTTCCATTGCGTACTGTCTGTTTCAGACCTACAGCCTCTACGTGCAATATCAATCGTAAGTCATACTCAGTACTTTGGCTACATACCTGTATAATACCGGTATGTATAGGTATCAGGACCTTTCGTCTTTTTTTTCTTGGTCGTGTTATGCAAAGATACGAAAGGGTGGAGATGAGACTTCTTATCGTAATAAGTTTGGTCTATTACATTGTATGTGATGAATATCCTTATCGTTAATTTGAAATTAAATTAAAAACATGCAAAGTTAATTTAACTTAAAATATCGTGAAAATTTTGGAATATTTGAAAGATGGCAGAGTGCGAAGATAGCGAGACAAAATGCAAAGGTGTAACTATTGTTTAAGAAGTATTTTGTTCATAATATATACGTAATTATATACCGGTGCAGTGATAATTAATGGATTAAACAGCAGACAAAGTAGCTTATATTAGTTCTTTCCATTAGAGATCAAGGCACAAATATAACAATTAAATAGTATATGTTAGTAGTGTCACAAAGACCTTTTAAACTACTAAACTTCTCTATAATCACGTTACAGAATGTAGAAAATGAAATGAAAAGTAACATCAGTTACAGTTAGAAAATAAAAGGAGAAAATAATGGAGAAATGGGAGAGAAGAAAAGAGGGGGAAAATGTAAAATAAGTTCAGCGATATTTTATGTACATGTATTGGCGTTTAAGTTACATGCAAGCACATATTTTGTTACATAATACAATTGTACATTCTAAAATGTATTTTTGTTTTTATACATTGATGAATTTGGTCAATAAATAACATTTTCATTAAGAGATAGACGTGTAACCGTGTAACTATAGCATGTTCTTACAACCACTCGCCATCGAATCGATCTTCGTTTACATACAGATTTGGAACATGATAGTAGTAGTAGTAGTAGTTTATTGGCGTATACATTACAAACATTGCCATAGCATAAATTTAACAGTAATTTACAATAATTGTGGGTACAGGTGGGAGGCAGGTTATATAAATATAAAGTATAACGTGTAAGAACAAATGTCAAACAGACAAACACGCAGTAGTTTTATAAACTTAATTTACGCTTATTCACGTCTGATGGTAAAGTTATCTCTCTTACTGAAACATTCGTACACATATTTCCCAAGTTTTTTTATCGTAAATATAGAGTCAAAATTAAGTAAATCAATAAATTTTGCCATACTTGGTCGTACATAGAAGTATTTCTTAACATATAATTTCATTAACTCCGTGTAAAAATCACAAACCAAAACAAAATGGTATTCATCTTGGACATCGTTTGAATTACAATATATACATTTGATAATGTAATACTAATAGTAGTTTTAATAGTGCTCAATTCTCGATTTGACAAAATGACGAGTCTTTAAACATGCACAATGAAACCATTAGCTGTCAAAAGTAAATTTCTCAGTAATGTTTTGCTAAAATAGTAATAAAATAGTAAATAAAAATAATACATGTATATTGTTTTTATGTGATTTTTTTCTTATATTTTATCATTACTATGTTCTTCGTGCTATCTATATGTTATCTATATAATTACGCTTACAAAATAACATCGTTGTAATTTAAACTTTCTTCAGCAGTTGTGCTTACAAGTATTTATTTATTCACACATGTCAAGTAACAAATCATTGTTTGGGAAAAACCAAGGTAATGTAATAGCGCCATGCTTTTTGTCAATAACATAAAGTAATTAGCTACAGAGAATGACAATAATGATTTTTGATTTAAATTCTTTAAAAAAAACCCACCGTAGTTTTGTTTTTAAACAAGTACGTTTCAATTATTAACACATGCAATAAACATCAATTTTAATGTTTTAATTAAAAAACCTCGTAAATTACAACAAATTGATTCTGAACGTTTTGGTTAAATATTAATATTTACATTCAGTGTGAAACTCAGCCTAGTTCTTTGATTTACAAATGTAATTCCTATGATAATTGTAAGTGTCTCGCAGTTTCTTACTCTAAATTAATACCCAGTACTATGAACAGAGGTGCGTGTTGTGTCAGATAGTCAGAGTGGGGATATTTTAATATCCCTGACTAAGAGCGTATATAATGGATTTAAAGCGACGATACACAAATACTTCATACAAATAAACATCAATATGAATTTAAATATAAGCATTTGATGCTTATTTTTGCTAAAGCGCGGTATTCAAATTGTCTGCACAGCCTTGCAATGGGTGTGTTATAGGACCGACGACATCCAAAAATAAGCATTCAATGCTCAATAAAATATGGTCAAAACAATTTCAAAGCGTGTAAACGTTTGTAAATGTAATATTATTGTGCTTTTACTCCACCACCACCATTATCATCATCGTCATCATCATCATCGTCATCATCATCATCATTTTTATTACTCCTGATTACTGCAGAGAACCCACGAACACTCTAATGAAACACAGTTACGGAGAAATCGAATTTCCAAAGGTTTCCTTCTGCAATCTCAATCCTATGAAGTTTTCAAAAATGTTGGAAAATGAAAAGCTTTTCCAAATTATTAATGAAACAGCCACGAAGAATCAATTTGAATTGACGGAGTTTGGACTGTATCTCGAGGTATTGTTGTTTTTTTTTTTTAATTTTGAACATGTATAGCAATTGTATATGGTGACCACAACTTTGAAATGAATCTTGCTACGCGAAACGTTGAAATTAAACGCTAGGAAGAAAAACCAATTAAAAATTGTCCATAATCTAAAACGTATACTTTTATGACAAAATAAATGAAAAAGTATACACGAGAAAACGTCCTTAATATGAGGTCGATTTACGCTGAAAAAGATCTGAGCGATTTTATTTTAGTCTAATGAGACTAAATACACGTAAACTTATGATAGAAACTGGTATATATGTATAAATTCCCACTTAGATATTTTGTAATTTTTTGCAATGCTTGTGTTGTTGAGTAAAATTAATTTTCGTTTTTCAGTGCAAAGCTTTTAACTCCTTATTAAAAAAAACACCTACATTAGAAATAAAACAGGAAATAAAGAAAAAAAAAAACATCCTATAACTTTTAAAAGACCTTTTCTAACGCAAAAGCCAATTATTTAAAAAATGTACTAGCATACGAATAGTAATCAAACTTTGAGGACATTACCAAGAGTTATATACATAGTAACCCAAACTTGCAAAATCTAAACAATACTACTTGTAGATGATGTTCCATGGGCTTTTGCCATAGTTTGCCAATAATAAAGATATTTGTATTTCAAAACACTCAAGCTAGGAACTAAAATCTACCTTAATTTCTTTTATATAATGACTATTATTATATAAAAGAATTAAATCTAACGGTGTATTTTTGTAGAAATATCTCCAGATGTATCAACCTTCGGCTCCACTGGGTAAGTATTTTCATGCATAGAGTCCTCAATGCATTGACATTAAAACTTAAAATGCTTTCTATCACGTGTATTTTCAATTATGTCAGTTTCTATAAGAATTCACAATCTATTTTTGTAAGGAAAAATAAAGGAAAAAAAACCCCACTTGATGTAAAGACATACACACATAGGAATACATGTAGGAATTCATGTATATGTCTGCAGAGCTCATCGCCACCAAGCCTTGCCGCAAACATTGTCGTATTGTTTTTAAAAAAGTTCACGTGATGACAATTTTGATATCAATACCACGTAAACACAAATTTATTGAAGATTAAATTTATTTAAATTGACAATTACTGAGTCATAATGTTCACTGGCTATGACTTAACGAGACGATTCGCTTTCGCTTATCATAAATAGTTAATGCATTATATTTAGAAATATACGTTTAATGTCAATGTTCTTACGGTAATCGTTATTGAGCAGACAAATAGACATCAACATGATAAGTTTTCCTTGGGGAAAATGCTTTTGGGATATTTTCACCATACGCTGTTTCTCTAATTGACCACTACCATTATATTCAACGATGCACTTTTGGCTCAGACGTATGTTTTTAAAACTTACATTATAGAAAATAAACATTTTTATTTTCTTAACACATGAATTTGCTTTGCAGCAATTTTGACATCAATGATCAATAATTGTCAATTTCTTCTCTGCTTGTACTGCGCGCTCTCTCTCTCTCTCATATTTCTTTTTTACTTTTATAGGTATAGAATCCAATTCTGACAGTAAAAACCTCTTTTACCGGGAAATGGCTCAATATTCAACATTAGATGAAGTAGCTCAACCGCGGAATGAATTCATTATTTCCTGCGAATTTGAAGGTGTTAAATGCAATACAAGGTAAGTTTATTTTTTCTTTGTGTATATTTTTTCCATCAATACCATATTTTTAAAATTTTTGTTTACGATATCCATTTCTTTTTTTTTGGTTTGATATGAACTTTTTATACACGTTTAGATATTCATGTGATTTTAATGTGATATCTTGTTATCTATTTTGTACATGTATATTTTATGCACTCCCCCTTAAGTGAACTTAAGCCATATAGAGATGAGTTCTTTGGAAGATGTTATAAATTCGAACCTCTGGTGTCAACCAAACAAGCTTCTCCGGGACCACAAGGAGGTAAGTATTGTTTAATGAAAACGAATGCTCCATTTTCCTATATAGTGTTTTACACTACCAAAGCAAATAAAGAATAAAGTATAGTAAGAATTCTCGTCTCGCTCTGCTTTCTACATTTGGCAAACCTTATGTCGTAAACACGACCGCTTAACTTCGTCATCATTCAAGGTAGCATTTGTTGTGCACAAAAAAAATATTCGGAGAAAACATCTTCGGGCATTTTACAAATCTGTTTCCTTGGAATATTCCATAATGATGAGAAGATTAGGCAGTGTGTGAGTGACTTATGAATAGTAATTAATAGTTTCTTCTCTTATAGAACGAATACCGAACATTTTCAACTGTTATACACACACTTGCCCTCGCACGCACGAATCTGGAAACATCACTTCCAATATTCTCTCTGTAACATTATAACTGAGAGTTCAATAACAATCATTTGCTGTGTGAAAGTATATAATATTATTGCTGAATTAATCTTTACACTTTTGGATATCAAAGTAGACGAAACTCAACTTATGATTGTATCATATTGTAAATTTTAGATTTACTGGGTGGGTTTAAATACAAAATTTACAATATGACGATCTCTACTGCATGGTACAGGCCTCACCCTGACGCTGAATGCTGAAAAAGGGGAGTACATTCCTTTTATCACTGGATCGGCTGGGGTCATCATGGATATATCCAAGAAGTCAGCGAACCCTTCCAGAACCCCCAGCATGAAAATCACCGGCACCCTGGTGTCTCCACAGACAGAGACTAACATTGCTTTGAAAAATGTAAGAACTCTCTCTCTCTCTCTCTCTCATGTAATATACTTGTAATGATTTATTAATATATTTAACAAAGTAAATAAGACAATACAATTCCATAGAAATGTAACAAAAAGGCAAAATAAAAACCATTGATAACTGAAGACTACTTATAAATTTTTAATTGTTACTTTAGATGGAATATAAACGACTTCCTGGGTCTAAAGGGAAGTGCTCCAAGTCAGCCAACAGCAGTGTGGCGGTATGCTCACAATAGAAACGCAAAACATTAGCATCCAATGCAGGCACGTAACAACAGCGAAGAAACTTTTTTTTATAACATTTTTATTAGAAAATCGCCATTTTTCTCATATGTACATAAAGAAAAATATTTTTTTAAGGAACTGACCCTCCACATTTTTAGACAGTGATAAGTGATAAAAATACAGAGAAATTAAAGATTTTGAATGGAGGTTAAGTTAACGTTTTCAGTTTTTTATAGCCCCCCCCCCCCCCCCTGCATTTTCAAAATTGATGCTGCGTGCCTGCATTGTACTGCTATCACAATAATAGTTCTGAATAAAAAACTGCCCGCTTTATTTCATAAAAAAAAAACTACAAAGTAATGGTAAAATTAATTATTAACGTGAAAATGTATTAATTACCTGTACATTATAAATGTCTTTGAGATTGACTGATAGAAAAATCCAAAAGTTTGGGTTTGAAGAAATCACTAAACGAATACAAATTGCAGTTTTTGCTTTGATTTATTCCCTTATAGGAATGTATAGAATACTGTGTTGGAATTGCCGCAGCTTTAGCAAGTGGCTGTTCTCATGAGATTACATACATGGATGCAGCCCCTGCCTGCGAAACTCTGTTGGGTATCATTTAAATTATATCTAATTAAAATAATATTTAATTTGTAATAAAAAAAAAATCATGACATTATGCAAAAATGTTACATTAAGAAGATTTTGATGATGAATTTCGGTTCTGATACAAATGATTAAGATTTTGTGTCGTAGTTTATTTAGCAGTAGAACATGATTTATGTTTATTTGTCTTTCAAACAGAAATGAAACGAAACGAAGACGTCCGCATTAATATTGATATTTCATACACGTGTGCTTCTTGCAAGATTCCTTGTTAGTGAGTAAACGTTGTTAATTTTGTTTTGATAGAAACAGTTATTTGTCTGGGTTAAAGCTGTTTATATGAGTGGATACCGTTATCATTTGATCATTGTAATACTCTGTATTATATTTTCAGTTGCATCTGAGGTATATAAGAGAAGAAGTTTAACATTAAAATTTGAAAATGTAACAATCTAAACCTATCTATAAATGATACGCTTTAATTGATATATTTTGAAAAAAATCTATAAAAGTTTGGTTATTAATAATGTCTTAGATAAAGAATGTATTTTAATTAGATTTACAGTTGATTACTATGACAATAATCAATCCGGTATACCTGATACTTTACGCAATAGAAAAAAAATTAATGCATCTTTTTTCTCAGTGAAACAGTTTACGAGAAAACCCTATCGATGACAAATTGGCCGATCGATACTTACGTTCCGACGCTAAAGAAGCAACTTAAAGAAAATGGAATCAATATTTCTGCGTAAGTGTGTGTGTGTGTGTGTGTGTGTGTGTGTGAGAGAGAGAGAGAGAGAGTGAGAGAGAGAGAGAGAGAGAGAGAGAGATATTTAAGTTTTCTTCTATAAAACTCAACTTTTATTGCAGCCACATCCTATAGCTTTATGGATTAAACGAATTTGGTCTACATCAAAAAAGAAAGCATGCACATGTATATCAGAGTTTTAAGGCCGAATATTCATGAAATAGCAGTTTTTTTCCACGTCAATGTTCCGAATATATTCCTACTGTCCTTTACAAAAATTTAGATTATTGGGAATCAACTTTTATACATGACAATAACTGTGACCGCGTAGAATCGTACGGTGCTAGAAAATTCATCTGGAACTGCATTCGTTGTGTGCAGTACGATTGGGGTGAGGGAATGTTGGCGTAGAGGGTACAAGGTATAAGGTTGAGGCGCGCTGTGGGCCGTAAGGTAAACACGAAAGTTAGGTATGCCGTATTCCCGAAGGTCCACCAAAATGAAATTACGGAGAAATAGAACCAAGTAATGAAGTATTCCGTATTTATTATCGAATCTTAAAGATGGACAATAACAAACAATGAAAGGGACACAGACGGAAATGGCCGGTAATGTTTCTGGCCTCCGAACTAAAGATTGACAAATATAATTTAGTATATATAAGAATCTAAACAATGAGTAAAAGTGACAATTGATGACATCAAATGAATTGAGTGAAAGATTCAGTTATTATGTAATTAAATAAACTCAATGAGTCTTTGATGGCCAGGACAGTCATGAAGGCATATAATTACGCAATGTTGTTTCGAGAGATAAACAGTTCTTAGGAGAAACATATGCCTGATTTGTAATTACAATTAAATATAGAGTCTGCAAGGTGTCAACCGCTAATTCACTTTGTAAACATTAAATTCTTAAAATATATGTCAAAATAAATTATGTATTTGAAAAGTAGAGTCCGAAATTAAGTTAATTATAGAACAGTCAATTTTGCACTGTGATACTACCAAAAACATTTTCACCTTAAATGTTCACTCTGTCGAGATGCTTGCAAAAGTATATTATCTTATATTTACATTTTCAAATGTCTTTGTCTGTGATAACATTATGAATCAATTTTGAACCCTTCATAAAACATGAGTGACACAAAATGGGCGTGTCTTATAGCATAACCGAGAGACGGTATTGGCTGCGCCGCGCAGTAATACATAGCATGTGCTACACGAAAAAATAGTGATTTTAAATAATGCTGTTTTAAAGTGTACAAATTGGAAATAATGTAAATATAAGTAATAAGGAATCATTCTTTGAACATTATGAGGTGATAATTTTGGTCGGAGCGTGGTCAAATCTATCATAAAGCCCTTCGGGCTTTATTGGATTTGACCACGCCCCGACCGAAATTATAACCTCATAATACTAACAGAATGATTCCTTATTCCTTAATTACAGCATTTTAGTTTAAAAAAAAATAAACATTTTCCCGCTATTTCCAACCGTCATTGGCCTCCATAATTGGTTGGATGGTCACGTTATTTACACTAAATCAGTTTACTTGCATGTTGATATCACAAACTGTACCATTGTAGCTCATGGTATGGGGACAAATTTTTAAAGGTACTTAGAAACGCTTTGAGCTCAATTTTTCAAAATTTTTAATGTCTAGAATGGTTAATATGGATGTTTTTAATGCTTTGTCAAAATTGAACGTCAAATATCGAGCTACAAGCGAGTTTTAGAGGTTAATAGAATTCATTGTTTTGTAAACAAAGGTGGAGTCATGTTATTGTTTACATATGTGTTTAAGTTTCAATGAATGTTGTTTTTTTTGGTAAATAGAAGACTCGAGCTTTGTTTCCATAACAAAGATTTCTTTTCTCTGTATCTCACTTGTAACTTGAACTCTAACACTCAAAATTTGGTGAATCATTCAAAATACACAAGTAAACCATTTTATATATAAAAATTAAACAGACAATTTTCACCACAAATCGTGTCTAAGTCCCTTTAAAAAGAAAAACAAACATATTCCTTATATTTATTATTGCTAGCATATGTTTTCTCGTCCATGGACCAAATTTTCCCCTATTTATTGTAATTATATACATATGTAGAATTTCTTGGATCAAATAACTGGAACTGAAAATATGGGTAAGACGATTTTGATTCAACACTTAACAGGATGGGTTTATATTATCATCACAAAACTGTACCGTAGTATAACGTTAAAAATCATAAAATATCTTTTTATGTTAAGAGCCGTTTTAACAAGAGCTGTGACTTATATTTGGGCAGACAAATTCCGATTTCCAAAAAAACACTGAAAAATGTAAATATAAAGAAATATTTACATCCACTAAGTATGATTCCCTTTATTTCTTACGGAAATTAATTGTAATTCACAGCTATAGAAACTGACAGAACTGAAATATACGGGCTTTATTGGATTTGATCACCTCATAGTACTCAAAGAATGATTCCGTATTTCTTAAGAAACAGCGAAAATTTATCACAACAGAGCAAATTTTGGCAAAAAACTTTCCGATTTTGACCGTCTATGAATATTAATGAGCTTCTCTCAGGAATTAAAAAATAGGCGGTCAATATTTGACCGCTTGTTTTGATGAGCAAACTAGATAGTTATATCCGACCGAAAATCCAAGCTCTTGTTAAAACGGCTCTATATTCTATATTGGGCCCTATTTGTTGATCCGGTGGTTTCCGTTGGAACAATTTACAAAGTAAGCATTAACAGCTTGGATACATTCATGGAAATACTGAAAAAAAATTACGTCTAAAAAGACGAAATGTTGAATATGTCCCTGAGAATCCTCTGTCGAATTTTAAACAACATGTTTTACATGTATTTAAGAAGGAGTCTTCTCGTTATCATTGTTTATTCTTATATTGAGTAATTCGTGAAATTTTCACACAGTCAAACAGACCATATTACCAAATGATAGTATCTGTTTAATCAAATTTGACCATCTTGTTTTCGCATCAAGGTCAGGTCAAGGTCACTATCTTTTTCCTCAACTTAGAGGATGATAAAAATAGATGTAGTTATCTGTAGTTCTGTTAGACATCTGTTTAGATATGAAGTTTCTATTCTTCAATGAAATGATAAAATATCAAAATATCTATCAGTTTATACAAAATACTACTAAATTGAAATAAATATTTAAGGTAAGGTTTGCGGCTTGCATTTTTTAATCGTAATTTAGATATTGTACAAAAGTTACATGCCATTTTGTTCACTAAACTAAAGTCTTTCCTCTTTTAAATTTGAAAGATTTTGCCGGACCCGTTTTATAACTACAAAAGGTCAAAGTTCATTATATTTTATTTCAAACTGTCATGTTGGTGAAATGTAAGTAATTTCGTGAAAATATGTACATTTCATATGTGATTATTATGGGGGTTACTTCTTCTTAAAATGTTCGAAAATAATGTCACTATTAATATCAAGATTCGTTTCTATCTATTTCTAATGAACTATTTGAAAATAGAATATAATACAACAAAAGTTAAAATTTTGGACTACTAAAACGATGTAAACGAAAACATCTAATTTGAAACCTTTCCAAGTCCAACGATTTCAGGAAAAAACTATCTTAGTATAAGTGTTATCTGGTGTTTCTAAAACACTATTTAACACCATATGTTGCGGACTTCGTTTTTGTGGAAATTGATAAAGTACTTGTGTCCTGTTACTTTTTCATTGTCAACTACAAAACCCCGCGAAATAAAAAAACCTTATATCAATTATTACGTCAGATAAATGTTGACGTCATATCTAAAATAAAGGGTAGTTAGTGTTACGTCACAATGTAATTTGTGAGTTATCTCCCTGTAACCGCAAACCTTGCCTTAAACAGGTCGTGGAAACTATTTTCTGTGACGTCGGAATAAATTTACATACAAAATGAGGCACCGACAAAATCGACAAACTGACCAATCAGCTGAATGACATTCCTGAGTTGAAATGCATCATGGGTTACTACAAAAAATACAACGTTTAGAAAATTCTATTTTTCTAATTGCTTTTGGAAAGGCATAATCAATTTTTTCAAGCATTTTGCACACTTAAAACAATAATTACATCATCATCTACTAATTCCATGCTCATATTTACAAACACTCATTTTACAATGGTAAAAATTTGGTTTCATCAACTGCATTGTATAAGTCCATTTGTTGACATAAGCCTTACTGCCAGCGCTGATTTCTATGCGAATACAGAATTCACGTGAATTTCATGGTCCTAGGCATTCGACTCGGAGGTGTTCGTACATTGTCAGGCATTCAAAATACCTCATGTGGCCATTTAAAGCCTAAGTGTAAATGGTTACGAGATGCGTGTTTGGTGCGTACTTTTGATATTAATCCATGTGAATCCTGTGAGAGATATTTCAACGTACTATTTAACATGAAAAATCGGCAATGTTTGTTAATGTGAGCATGGAAAATCTTAATTAGAACCTAAACTTTGCATTTTTTACAAAAAAGTTGAAAAATTTTATGAATTGACGTTCCCGCAGTCATTTGAAATCAAGTCGTAAATTAGTCAAAACCACGTGTTTATTGTAAAAACGTAAACATGTAGTAAATCACATGTGTTCCTTTTTATTCACTGATTGGACAGTTGTTCGCGGCACGCATCGCTCTGCGCAATGACAATAATATCCATATAAGGTAGTTTCCCCGACCTGTTAAACTAATATAGATATTGCTTAGCCCGCATTTCCTCTACAGAACATAGAAACAACATGCATATGCATTGAAATTTTGTAAATATACGTATATACTTCAACTTTGAATTCAATTTTTCTGAGAGTACCATATGGTAGCAGAAGTCAACAAAATTAAACAGAAATCGACACGACAATCACTGCAAATAAATCAAATAAATCAAATAAATCAAATAATTACCGCTTTTAAACCTGAATCATATATACTTTTACATGTAAGTACATGTATAAAAATAGTATATACATGGTTTAATAGTTATATGGATTTTAATTTTAATATTAACGAATGTCAATTTTTTTGTGCATACAATTATAAAAATATATGGACATTGACAATTTGTTTTAATAGCTATGCTTGTTTTGAAATTGTTTTGATTTGTCGAAATATTGCTGAATAATGCCGAATTTTTAAAAACCCTTAGGTATAATTGATTACCATTTGTTACTCTAACCTGACTCTATACTAGTATTTTGAAGTGGGTTGAGATATGAAGGGATGTACTTTTTTTCTGGTCTACGACTTAAAAAGATTTTCGTGTCCGTCATTTTGAGTTAAAAAAATAAAATATCGAACCATAGGTGAACTAAAAGATTACATCCGATAAAAATACGGAAAAATATGCATTATAAATAGTAACCCAAAGTATTAAAAAAAATATTGATATACATGTGGTTAAAAATATTTTTCAGTTTGTGGGATTTCCTTGGATCGATCACATTACAAAAAACTGGTTTTGTTTTAAATTTTGTCCTAGCAAACAAACATCAGCAAGCACTTTTCTTGAATTATATGCCTACATATTGCCATAGGAGTCTTACAATGCAGTCTATACATTTGTATTTCTAAACAGAAAATTAAGGTCCAATTTAAATTTTTTTAGTTGAAAAAATGATTTTACTTTAAAATTGCTTTTACTTAGGCAATTACTTATTTTTTAATTAAACATTCATTTTATTTATTTATTCATTGAATTCAAAGCACTAACTGACACCAGTCTGTGAAGTAAGCGACATCTTTTTTCTTAATTTCGTGTTAGCAACCGACATCGTCAAGTTTTAAACACCGCTGGCATTTCATTTCTGTAACATGATAGAACATGCTATCGCTTCATATTTTACTAATTGTGTATAAAAAGAACGTAGATGACTAGAAAGCGATAATAATATTCATGATAAGTAAGTTAACTACCTGAGAATTTTATGCCTTTTTGGGTCATCGCCATGTTGGATGACGGTTACTGCAGTAACGATCAGTCGCTTAGTACCAGTGGCTCATATGGATAAGAATAAAGAGTTTTTGCCTGATTGATGCGAATTTTATCTATCAAGTACCAAGCGACTTTTTTTTACAGGGAGTTTGAAACGAGCAGTATGATGAAGATCCATGTCTTTTTCTCCACCTTGTCTACTACAGTCATCGAGGAAGAGCAAGCATACACGGTAAGTAATCAAAATAAGCATACACATGTACTCATGAGGACTAAAATAGTTAAACCGTAAATTACGCTACAATGCTTGGCTGTAAACAATATGTAGGGATAGAGAGATAGCAACACCAACAAGCAAAGGATACAATGTACCACAATTAATACTTAGTGACACAAGTAATAAGGTTACTGTCTTTATAATATTGCATCACCGATTATTATGTTAAATAGATGGTGGGGTCTAATTCACAGCAAATCTTGCATGTAGTTTGTCTATGGAATCCATTCAATGTACTAGTAACTATATAACCAAAAACTACTTAAGACTGTTATATACCTTTCCATGTAGGTTGGGAACTACTTGTGTGTGTGTGTGTGTGTGTGTGTGTGTGTGCGCGCGCGACGTTTTCAGATGAGGGACAAGCGAAACTGACCCCTATAAAATAAATTGTAAAAACATGTTACATATATATTTATATATCAATATAAAGATAAAATTATGAATTTTCTAAATATTTAAGAATAATGCACATGCAACTTGATAATAGAATTCATTAGGAACTTAAAACATGAGGAAAATAGACAAAAGGATGCCTCTAAATGCAGTACACCCATGCATTTTTGGCTTCCCCTAACAGCAAATGCAAATAAATAAGACATTGTAAGTTCTGTGCATTTTCAAGAGCAAGTCCATAGGCATCGTTTTATAATAGTTTCAGGGTACATTCGCCAGCTTTTTAAAGAGCTATATTACACGCTACTAAGTTCATGAAATTCTGCACGCGTAAAATCCGGATGATTTTAGACTTACCTCCCTCTATTTTTAGAGTCTCACAAAATTAATTTTTAAGGTGGCTCTATACACCCCTTTTTGATGACGCAGTACGCAAATAAGTAAATCTGGAAGCATGTAATTCCGGTACTGGCTGATTTAAACTGAGGCGAATTGTATGGGGACCGCTCTTTTGAAAAATTTGTTAAATGAATAGATTTAATTTGATAATTGGAAAATTCATTATTTACATGTAAAGTAGTATGGGACACCTTCATGTTGTGTCGTATTATTTGTCGAAATAAACAATTAAATCAAGTATAATTTTATAAATAGTTTCTTTCCCGTCATTGTCATCTTACAGCGTAGCGCAGTGGGTTAGAGGGTCACTACGGACCTGTAAGTCATGAGTTGGAATCCCGCTGGGGATTTTAAAATTTTTACCTTTCCAAAATTTTCTAAAACGTATTTTATGGTTAAATATTGTGAAAGAAAATTCTAAACCGGTGAAAGTATTTCAATTATTATGTACTTTAATCCACATTAATATCGACAGATGTTCCATACCACCTTAAGGGGATGGGAGGGTGGCTTTGAATTTCTCTCAGGTTGATATACATAAATCCTATTAAGTTAATTTCCCCCTTTATTTATTTGACTTAGTTTTCCATTAAAGCTCATTTATTTACTTATATAGGCCTATAATGAAATATGTATGTATTTATCATTCCAACACAATACTTAGGAAATTTTCTTCAACTCAGAAATTGAAAAGTCTCCAAGGTGTTTGGGCCTTGGGATTTAGGAACGATAACTCTTACCCGAGGAACTTTCATACCACATAAAATTTAAATTTTTTTTGGTGTTTATTTGTAATGATTTTCATTCAATTTTTTTATGTCACATTTATTAAAATACATTTTCTTATAACATCAAGCAGCTTTTCAGATGATTTGTCAACAGAGCAAGAAGATATAAAAAATTATGTTTTAGGGAAATACTAAAAAAAATTACAGTAATAAAATTTTTGAGTGATATGAAGTGTTATGGGTTTTTTTTTATGTGTCTGAAGGGAATATCCATCATATGACAAAAAAAATTTCTTTCAATTTGTTAATAGTTAACTTTTTAAAAATTATTTTATAAAAACACGGAAAAACATTAAAAAATTCTTTTAAAATACCTATAGTATCACTATCATCATTTTAATATTTGATAAGTATATGCTTGTGGTCTTCTACTGAAAATTGGAATAAACTGTGGGTGTAAAGAGCCACCTTAAAATTTTTCTGCATACTTTTTTCATGTACTCGAAAGATAAAACTCTATATTATGCAATTGAGAATTAAAAAAATAAATTTTCATGTATACCGCATAAAAATAGCAGGAAAATCCCTTCCCTTCATGCTTTTTTCCTAAGACCCCCCCCCCACCCCCCTGGATTTTATACGAAACTGTGTTTAGCTTATAGCGAATTTCAAGGAACCATAACAAAAACTTCGTGATAACCGAAATTCGTTACACGTTTATAGCGAATTGGTAAGAAATCTTATAGCGAATTCGTTATTAAATGGTCAGCTGAAAGTACTTCAAACCATGATAAGTTATAATAAAATCAATATTAACGCCATTTACAAAATATAATAATATAACCTTTTCATTTAAATCTTTTTATTTACTGTATTATAGTTGAATTTGAATATTTAAGATATGCATCTTAAAATTTCATGTATCTTCAATGAAATTTGTAATGGAAAAAAATTCGTTATATGAATGATAAAAAACGTTAAAATTTTGCCAGTAGGGGTCTTAAAATTACTTCGTTATAGCCGTAAATTCGTTATAGCCGTGTTCGTTATATAAGGCAACATTCTATAGGTTTATATAAAAATTTTGCCGGGACATTAATAAAAATTCGTTATAGCCGTAAATTCGCTATATCCGTGTTCGTTAT
>WFKH01011581.1:52162291-52183685 GCA_016163765.1 Magallana hongkongensis | reverse complement strand
CTTCCTGAGCGACATTGGCGGCCAGCTCGGACTGTGGGCCGGGATTTCTGTCCTCAGTCTAGCGGAAGTGATAGAACTGTTGATTCTGATGGTCGCGGGGTTCATCGCAAGAAAGAACAAGACTGCTGACAATGCACAACCCATCAAAGAATAAAGTGGTAATGAGGATAATGCGTCATATTGTCATACCACATAAAGCAGCATCCTAATGTTTCAATATTCATATTGAGAATTTATAGTTTTCCAGAAGACAAGAAACAATGAGGTTCGGCTTTAAATGTACCAATTTGCTTGATATGCATATGGAACGAACTGTTAGTACATGTTTTATCTAGATTCTACAACAGGGTGCTGACAGTAGCATTCTGCTTCATTACTTTGATGTAAATATATTTACATTTTCCAGTGTCTGTGATAACACTACAAATCGATTTTGTAACGTATAGTCCAGTACATTTCATCAATGGATATTTTAAAATTTAATTGTACAATCGATGAAAATTATATAAATATAAGTAAAAAGGAATCATTCTTTGAATATTATGAGGTGATCAAATACGGTCGGGCGTGATCAAATAGGGTCGGGGGTGATCAAATCCAATAAAGCCCGATACATCACCTCCTAATACTTATAGAATTCCTAATTCCATGTTTAGTAAATTTACAGCAAATATCCTATGCTGTATATGTAGGAGTATAGTAATAGTTGTGACTAAAACTTTTAACTTATGCTATGCCGTATGTCCTGCAAGTATGCATTATTATAAAGTATCTTATCTAATGCATTTGTTATGTGTACAATTTATATATGCAATGCTCATTTTGTTATATACATGTAATTCATTGTCATATCCAAACCTTCTAAATTTATGTATATATATACTAATAATACTTTGTTACTTTGACATTTTTTTTCTCAAGTGTTGATTGCTAAAATGACTTGCATGTATTTTGTTGAAAATATTTTACAATATATATACTGTGATGATTATTCAGAATTTCAATTAAAAATTAACTCTAGGGTTTTTTATTTATATAGAAGTGTTTCTGTTAACTCACCATCTCGCAGTGAAATGATTTCAAATATTCTATATATTTGAAAGGTATAGTCTTGTTAAAATATTTTTCAAGACATACATTTTCCTCTATTCTGAGCCTTCCGGTATTTATTACCAGCGCAAAATTAACCTCTATGTTAATGATCATTTGCAAGAGTTAGGGATATTTTTTAACTGAGGGCAAAGGTTATTTTAAGACATGAGTACACAACATAATTTGAGTGTTCCTTCTTTCCTCTATCGTGACATATTTTCTTAAGGGATGAACACGTACTTATCATAAGTATCTGACTGAAAAAAATACAATCACCAACTGTCACATGATTTTTATAAATTGTGTACCTGAATAAAAAGAAACAAAAATAAATTTCAAATGTTAATGATTTATTACGATTACCACATTTTCTTTCCAGCAAAAAATTGGTATTATATAAATATTATTGATAGATTTTTTTAAAAAAAGCTGATACTTGCCATTTTTCAGGAAATTTTCTTCAGGTCTGGTGCCTGTTTGAGCTGCTGTTAACTTTTTTCAGATCCGCAATTGTGTCATCTGAGCTTGGACAGGTTAAAGTTTTGAATGTCATAGAAAACAGTGCCAATTTTTAAAACTGAACATTTATACGAAAATTATGCATGTTCATACACATAGTTCACAACATGTACTTATGTGCCTTACATTGTATGTGTGTGTTACTGTTTTACTAGAATATTGGTTTTCATGTCACTCATATAATGCTAAACAACTGAACTGACAACTGAATTTTCTATTATTTCTTTACACTTCTTTGAATTCCATTTAACCATCTCGAAGGATTTCAATAGACATACCGGTATATTCATACTGGAAAAGGCGCTATTATTGTGATTTTTGATAAACTTAAAACGAAAAATCATCATTTCAAAGATAAAATCGTAAATGAAAACACAATCTGTGAGAGATTGAAGCTCTCTCAATGTTACCTTACGTTTAGGTAATAAA
This sequence comes from Magallana hongkongensis, assembly GCA_016163765.1. Lineage (NCBI taxonomy): Eukaryota > Metazoa > Mollusca > Bivalvia > Ostreida > Ostreidae > Magallana > Magallana hongkongensis. The sequence continues at coordinate 52,181,645 of WFKH01011581.1, read as the reverse complement.
GACAAAAGCTGTGGTTAGAGCTGCTCTAATTTCTCCACAGGTATTCGAATTGTCATATTGATGGTGTCAATTTCTAAACCCAAGTGTACAAATTTGGTTGTGGGCCCAATGTTTTTTTTAATGTGCTAATGGAACCCCAAGGTCTAAACAGATATAAATAAGAATTGACATAAGATTAGCAAAATCCTGAGTGCCCTTTTTACCTGCTACCAAAAGTGAACGATCATTGCCTTTCGCTTGCTGCTTGAGTGCCCACTATAAAAAGGTTGAAAATTAGTCAAATTTAGAACAGCTTATAGAAACCCCATAAGGTAAACACTTATCCACAAATATTTAACTTTACCACAGGATCGATGTGTTTAGGCGCTCACTGAGCTTGGGGGTTAGCAGAAGCTGCCCCGTCGTGGTGCCTGGATCGCCTCTTAGGCCTTGCCAACGGTGGCTGGGCAGGATCTCGATTTTTTTCTCTTCGGCATGCTGAATTACTCGTTTTGTAAATACAAAACAAAAATATATAAGGATAAGAGATAGCAAAATTGCATCAAAATGCCACAAATCACGTGTGCGTTCATGGACGTACTGCTGTCTTCATGCAGATGAAGCTTTTTCCAATCCGCACAAATCAAGTAAAATACATGGTCATCGGATCATTTCATTTATCTAATTACCCCTTAATCAATCTTATTTTACAACACAAGTTACTTGAGCAGCAGTATCTTGACAAATAACGGGTCGAAATACAGATTTGTGAAGACTGACGAACTTGTGTATGACGTCACAGATTTCGCTGTGTTAAACTAATATCCGATAGGCCAAGGAGTCTGAGGACACTGATAAGGCTAAAGTCAGGGCAAGACCCATTTGAAATTTGAAACAAGCTTATTGGCTCTTCGATAAACGGATTTCACCCTAAATGGTTAAACCCCATTATCGGTCTTTATGTATAATCGATAAATTGAATCTGTAGGATTGATGAAATATCATTAACCTACTGCTTGAACATCAAAGCAATACCATCTTCCAAATATAAAACAGATTTGACAAATAGGAGTTATTTCTGTATTGTTCTTCATATTGAAAGATGCCGAAACATATACCAAAAGTATGCAAGGAGTTTACAGAATATACCTCCATGCACGGAATCGGCCGTTTTGGAAGTGCCCAGTTCCTGATTCAAAAGATTCTGTGGCTGTTGCTGTTTTGCGCTTCCATTTCGTACTGTCTGTTTCAGACCTACAGCCTCAACGTGCAATATCAATCGTAAGTCATACTCAGTACTCTGGCTACATATAATATGTATATGTTCCGTTCTGGACCTTTCGTCTTTTTTTGCAAAGATAAGGAAGGGTAGAGACGAGACTTACCTATTTTAAAATTACATTTACAAAATAAAGTCGTTGTAATCTAAATCTTTCTTCAGCAGTTGTGCTTGTATTCATTTTATTCACTTATGAAAGTAACAAGTCAAGGAAATGTAAAAGCATCATGCTTTCTTTTAACAAACATAAAGTAATTAGTTACAGAAATTGACAGTATTGATTTTAGTTTAGCTTTGTTTAAAAAAAAAAAAAGAAACAATGATTAACATATCGAAAACATCAATTTTACATGTTACATAAGAAGAAGAACTTGATTCTAAATGTTTTGGTTAAATAAATAATATTGGGTCAAACAATTTCAAACGTGTAATTATAAATGTAATATTATTGTGTTTTTACTCCACTACCCCCATCATTGTCATCATCATCATCATCATCATTATCATTTTTTTTTATTACTCATTATTACCGCAGAGAACCCATGAACACTCTGATGAGACACAGTTACGGAGAAATCGAATTTCCAAAGGTTTCCTTCTGCAATCTCAATCCTATGAAGTTTCAAAAATGTTGGAAGATGAAAAGCTTTTCCAAATTATTAATGAAACAGCCACGAAGAATCAAGTTGAATTGACGGAGTTTGGAATGTACATCGCAGTAAGATATGTTTTTTTTGTTTTTTTTTAGAAAAAAGTTAAGTAAAGCAAAGGTAGTAGTTAATATGGTGACTACAACTTTGAAATGAATCTTGCTACGCGAAATGTTGAAATTAAACGTTAGAAAGAAAAAATGAGTCAAAAAGTGCAGATTATCAAAAATGTTTACTTTTATGAAGAAATGATTTGATAAAAAATTATACAGGAGAAAACGTTCTTACTTTAGGTCGATGTACACTTAAAAAAGAGAGATTAAACTTATGATAGAGATTGGTATATATATGTATATCTTCACACCAATAAATTTTGTAATATTTTACAATACTCTTGTTTTTGAGTAAAATTAATTTTGTTAACTCTTTATTTAAAAAACCCCACCTACATTATAAATTTAACAGGAAATTTAATAACATTTTATAACTTTTAAAAGACTTTTTCTAAAGCAAAAGGATATTATCTAAAAAAAATGTACTAGTATAAGAATAGTAATCAAACTTTAAGAACATCACCAAGATCTATACATTGTATTACACAGTTACAAAATCTAAAGGTTCCATGGGCCTTTGCCATATTCTGGCAAGTAGGTTTGCCAATAAGATATTTGTAATCATATCACTCAAAGTTCTTTGTCAACATTTATTCTAAAATCTACCTAATTTCTTTCATATAATGGTGATTATTATCTAAAAGAACTAAATCAAACGATGTATCTTTGTAGAAATATCTCCAGTGGTATCAACCTTCAACTCCATTGGGTGAGTATTTTTATGAATAGAGTCGCCCTTATATTTTTTGTTGCATGCAGTGAAAATATACACACACATTTATTGTAGGCAAATATGTCTGCAAAGCTCGTCGCAACCAAGCCTTGCCGCAAACATTGTCGTATTGTTTTTAAAAAAGTTCCCGTGATGACAGTTTTGGTATTAATACCACGTGAAAAATTGGAAAAAAAACCCACCATGTTACTAATTCAAATTAAAAACTACCCGATGTTTTATTGAAATTATTTAGCTTATATTTAATTTATTTAAATTGACATTTACTGAGTTATAATGTTCACTGGCTATGACTAACAAGACGATTCTTTTTTGCTTATTAATAAATTATATTTAGAAATATACGTTTAATGTCAATGTTTTTACGGTAATAATTGAGAATACAAATAGACACGATAAAGTTTTCTTGGGGAAAATGCGTTCCGGATATTTTCACCGTACGCGCTGTTTCTCTAATTGAACATTACCATTATATTCAACGATGCACTTTTAGCTCAGACGTATGTTTTTAAAACTTGCATTGTAGTAAAAACATTTTGATTTTGTTATCACATGCATGTGCATTACAGCAATTTTGACATATAATCAATAATTGTCAATTTCTTCTCTACTTATATTGCTCTCTCTCTCTGTGAGAGATTTTTTTTCCCTTTGTTATAGGCATACAATCCATTTCTGACAGTAAAAACCTGTTTTACCGGGAAATGGCTCAATATTCAGCATTAGATGAAGTAGCACAACTGCAGAATGAATTCATTATTTCCTGCGAATTTAAAGGTGTTAAATGCAATACAAGTAAAATTTTTGCCCAAATAGCCGTTTCGCTTTGAACAGTCCTTGTTTGAGCGATTTCACAAACTTAACAGAGGACCAATTGAACACAGTTTACGATATCCAATTCGTTTTTTTAATGGTTTGATGTGAACTATTTTATACACTTATTACTTATTCGTGCAATTTTATTGTGATATTTTGTTATTTATTATGTACTTGTATATTTTATGTTCTCCCTTAAGTGAACTTAAGTCTTATAGAGATGAGTTCTTTGGAAGATGTTATAAATTCGAACCTCTGGTGTCAACCAAACAAGCTTCTCCGGGACCACAAGGAAGTAAGTATTGTTTAATGAAAACGAATGCTCCATTTTCCTATGAAGTGTTTTACACTACCACAACAAGTGACGTATAGTAAAAATTCTGGTCTCGCTCTGCTTTCTACAAACATTTGGCAAACCTTATAAATGTCGTAAACACGACCGCTGAACTTCTTCATCATTCAGGCATTTCTAAATATGTTTCCCTGGAATATTTAATATTGATGATAAGATTAGGCAGTGTGTGAGTATCGTCAAATGAATTATAAATAAGTATTTACTGAGAACCACAAAATTGAAGAATGCCCAACATTTTTAACTGTTACACACACACACACACACACACACATGCCCTCGCACGCACGAATCTGGAAACATAACTTCCAATAAGTACTACATCCTGCAAGTCAATACAATAGTCTTTGGCGTACGTGTACACGTATTAACCACATTTCTCTCTGTGATATTATAGCTGAGACTTAAATTACCAACAATCATTTGCTGTGTGAAAGTATATAATATGATAATATAATTACTGAATTAATCTCTACACTTTTTTGGATATCAAAGTAGAAGACGCTCAATCTTATACTAGTAATTGTGTCAAATTGTAAATTTTGAATTTACTGGCTGTATATTACTTAAAAAGAAGAAATGTTTGTCTCTGAGAATTAATCGTCTAGCTGTCGAATTTTAAACAACATGGTTTTATTAATTTAGAATCAATTTTGAATTTACACAATAGAAAAAAAATTATCCTTTTTATTAGCAACTTTAGTGCAGTTATTGAGAATATTTTTAAGACACCTAGTATCTTTTCACTGTTTCCCGCCACCAAAGCTTTGTACCGAGATTTGTTGAAATGCCAAGTGGCTTAAGAGAGACGAATTCGGAATTTCAAAATATTGTTTTTAGGTTGGACAGGCGGACGGACGTCGAACCAATATTTGGTCAGTTGAGCTTACGTAAGCTTACAGCTCAGGTGGATAAAAATAAGAGTTTTGCCTGATTGATGCGAAATTTACTTATCAATAACCAAACGACTTTTTTTTTTACAGGAATTTTGTAACGAGCAGTATGATGAAAATCCATGTATTTTTCTCCACCTTGTCTACTACAGTCATAGAGGAAGAGCAAGCATACACGGTAAGAAATGAAAATGAGCATACAGGTGTACTTATTAGGACTAAAACTGAAAACCGTAATTTCCGTTACAATGCTCGGATGTAAACAATATAAAGGGATACGGAGAAAAGCAACATCGGCAAGCTAAGGATACAGTGCACCACAAATACTACTAATAGCTCAAGTAATAAGGTTAATGTCTTTATAATATTGCATCACCGATTATTATGTTACATAGATGGTAAAGTCTAATTCACAATAAACCTTTGAAACTGTCATGAAGTTTGCTTATGGATTTATTCCATTCTATATAACTGAAAACTACTTAGGATTGTTATATAGCTTTCCTGTGATTGGGAAATACTTGATACATACCTGTTTTTATACTTCTTGTAATATATATCTTTGGTTTGGGAGCTTCCTGAGCGACATTGGCGGCCAGCTCGGACTGTGGGCCGGGATTTCTGTCCTCAGTCTAGCGGAAGTGATGGAACTGTTGATTCTGATGGTCGCGGGTTTCATCGCAAGAAAGAACAAGATTGCTGACAATGCACAACCCATCAAAGAATAAAGTGGTAATGAGGATAATGCGTCATATTGTCATACCACATAAAGCAGCATCAGATTCCTAATGTTTCAATATTCATATTGAGAATTTATAGTTTTCGAGAAAACAAGAAACAATGAGGTTCGGCTGTAAATGTACCAATTTGCTTGATATGCATATGGAACGAACTGTTTGTACATGTTTTATCTAGATTCTATAACAGGATGCTGACGGTAGCATTCTGCTTCATAACTTTGATGTAAATATATTTACATTTTCCAGTGTCTTTGTCTGTGATAACACTACGAATCGATTTTGTAACGTATAGTCCAGTACATTTCATAAATAAATAATTTAAAATTTAATCGTACAATTGATGAAAATTATATAAATATAAGTAAAAAGGAATCATTCTTTGAATATTATGAGGTGATCAATACTATAAAAATGATTCCTAATTCCATGTGTAGTAAATTTACAGCAAATATTCTATACTGTATATGTAGGAGTGTAGTTATAGTTGTGACTAGAAACTTTAACGTATGCTATGCCGTATGTCCTGCAAGTATGCATTATTATAAAGTCTCTTATCTAATGTATTTTGGTATGTGTACAATTTATATATGCAATGCTCATTTTTATATATAATGCATTGTCATATCCAAACCTTCCTAAATGTAATATGTATATACATGTATACTAATAATTCTTTCTTACTTTGACATTATTTTTCTAAATTGTTAATGTTAAAATGACTTGCATGTATTTTGCTGAAAAGTATTTTACACTACATTTACTGTGATGATTATTCAGAATTTGAATTAAAATTTATTAACTCTAATGTATTTTCATTTCATATATAGAAGTGTTTCTGTTAACTGAGCATTTTGCAGTGAAATGATTTCAAATATTCTACTTATTTGGAAGGTATACACTTAGTAAAATATTTTTGAACACATATATTTTCCTGTATTCTGAACTTCCAGGTACATGTATTACCAAAGCCAAATTAACCTGTGTTTATGATCATTTGCAAGAGTTACGGATATTTTGTAAAGTGAAAAGGCATCTTTTCATAGACTTCTTTAACCCCAATCAAAACAGCAGGAAACTGTACTTGAACACATGCAACAGATTGCTAAACACTGGGCATTTTATTATTTATCTATATTTACAATGTATACAATAAATAATAACATACATACAAAAGTTCATCAAAAAAATACATGTACAGTCATGAAAATTACTGTTGAGTTGGTATATTTTCTGAAGTCGTCATCTGCCAGTTTAGCACACTCTTAACAGTAAAGCAAAAAATGAATGAAAAACAGAAATGATAATCTCTTGTTAGATGATAGACAATTCACTGTGCAAATTATCTGGGATGTATATACTATATACGTCCCTGAAATTATTAAATCACATAAAAATGTTGTTACGACTTTGAAATCAAAATTAAAACATAGGTAATCACAGGTTACAAAGCTCACCGAGACGAGGCATCATCTTTATGAGGCATCACCTTTATGAGACCACCTTTCTCATATTATATGAAATTCATAGTTAATAATCTTGGATATCCATGGATTGTAGTGTGGTTTGACACAACATCGTATATAATCATATGTTAAAAAATTGTTTGATAATCATGTAAATTTCATACAGTATTGTAAGATACAATGTTTATCAATACACTAATAATATAAAATACGATATTGCATCCTATGATACTTTATAATATTGTATCATATGATACAATATAATACTGTAATAAATAGTGATACAATATGATATTGTAACATATTATATGACATCATATCAAGATATGATATTGTATCACATAATATGATCATATTGTATTGTATTATACATTATCGTATTTGATCACATAATACAATATCATAACATAAAATATGATACAATACAGTATCATATGATACAATATCATATCACATAACACATTACAATATTGTAACATATGATATTATATTGTGTGATATAGAATGATATCATTTTATAAATTATGATATTGTATCATATGATGTTATATTATATGATATTGTATCATAAATGATACATAATATGATATTGTATCATATGATACAATATAATTTAATACAACATTGTATCATATCATATGATACAATATCATATGATATAATATAATATGATTCAATAATATATTTCATAATACAATATTATGTTATACAATATTGTATCATATTATATAAAATATCAATATCATATGATACAATATCATGTGATACAATAATATATTATATAATTCAATATCATATTATACAATATCGTATCATAATATACAATATCATAGATTACAATATCATATGATACAATATTTTATCATAATTTATAAAAAATTTGATACAATATCATATTTTATCATATATTTTTTTTACAATATAATATTATATGATATAATATTGTATCATAAAATGCAATAGTGTTTCATATCATACAATACTACATCATAGGAATCATGCTATATCAATTTACACCAAACACATCTATCAAGCAAGTTTGAATGCGGAGGAGGTTTTTTTAGCATCCTTGATAATGGAGATTAGGCTCTGTATCTGAAGCTACCTCTGCGATTCATTTATATAGTTAAATCAACCATGCAAGTTTGAAATAGTACCATTATCTATTAAACATGTGACCTGTTCCAAAAAACTAAACCTTCTCCAGCATCTGAAACCTATGGCTCTGATTCAACATCCATGCCTGTGCATCAGAATCACAAGATGCATCATCTTTTCATATTTAATAAAGATTGAACCAATAATAACTAAGATTTGTCTATCTAAGGGCACCTGCTCTAAAAACTTAAACCAGCTCAAAAATCTTAACCTCATCCAGCATCCGAAACCTATGGCTCAGATTCAGCATTCAAGCCTGTCACGTGCCTAAGTATCATAAGGCCCACCATCCATGCAAGTTAGGACCAGTAATTACTAAGATATGATCTTCAGAGGGCACCTGCTCCATAAACTTTAACCAGCTCAAAAAACCTAAACCTCATTCAGCATCCAAAACCTATGGCTCAGATTCAGCATTCAAGCCTGTCAAGTGCAAAAGTATCATAAGACGCACCATCGATGCAAGTTTGGTGAAGTTAGGACCAGTAATAACTAAGATATAATCATCAGAGGGCACTTGCTTCAAAAACTTTAACCAGCTCCAAAAACCTTAACCTCCTCCAGCACCTGAAACCTATGGCTCAGATTCAGCATTTAAGCCTGTCAGGTGCATCAGTATCATAAGACGCACCATCCATGCAAGTTTGGTGAAGCTAGGACCAATAGTAACTTAGAAATGGCTATCAAAGTGCACCTGCTCCCAAATCTTTAACCTGCTCCAAAAACCTTAACCTCCTCCAGCATCTGAAATTCATGGCCCAGATTCAGCATCCAAGTCTTTCAAGTCCATAAGTAGGTCCAGATGCATCATCCATGCAAGTCTGGTGAAGATAGGACAAGTAATAACTTAGATACAAGACCTGCACCAAAAACTTTAACCAGGTCCGGACACCGACGCCAATGGCGGGGGTATAGCATAAGCTCCCCCAGACTTCATCTCGGTGAGCTAAAAAGAAATTCTGCTAAAATATCATTCCACAACACAGCAGGAAATATATCTATAACAAAATAGCAATTTTGTGCAAATTCTGAAATGATTTACATATAAATATTACTTTCCTTTCATTGATAAAAAAAGCTTTATTATTTTTTTAACTGGTAATTTTTTTTTTCCTTTACTAAAATGTTAATATCACATGACTTGCAAACAATATGTGTTTCATAAACCAGTCTATTTTTTTTTTTTACATTAAAACATTTCATTCATGGTATTATTATTAGGTTTCTGTATGAACGTTTTTATGTTAAATATAGATTTTCCAATGCATTTGAGAGATTTGAAAAATGTTGGCAGCCAGCTAATGCCTATTTTAAACTCCCATTTCATCTCATGTACAACAGATGTGTTTTAGGAATCACAACAACCAGATATATTGCATGTACATGTATTGGTAGGTTTTAATAATGGGTAAGTTAAGGTGGTAAAACAAGCAACAGCTGTTAATAATCCTTATGATAGCTCATGGTCTTTTCATTCAAAAGCCAAATCTTTACAATTAGGATACATCATCTCCACGAAAACCAAGATTCTTTTTTCTGGGTTGACTGTGATGCTAGATCTGGGAGTGAAGAAGACTTTTTAACACTAAGATTTCTCATTTCTACTTCCGTCACCTTGTTTTGTCTGTTCTTCAGGTATTTACCTCCAAAAAATCCTGTGGACATAACAAATTTCATTCACATATAGAACATGCAGTTGCACTATACAAAATGTAAAAAAGTCAATATCAGATATGAAATTAATTCATCAAATGTAAAAAAAAAAAAAAATGTATTGGCACTCAGGCACTGCCACATTAAGTCAAATGCTGCCTCACTGATTAATTTTATTGCCATATTAAAAAGGGGAATGACTCAATTTTCAATTTTAGTAAAAATATAACTGAGTTATTCCCCTTTGCAAATAATACGAAATTGAGTTATTCCCCCTTTGCAAATAATATGAAATAAAGCCTGACACATTAAATTTTAAAATTTTTGGCCTGAGAACCAATACATTAATTTTTGGCCTAAAATACTCTGCATAGTTAATAATAAATTACCTGCAGTTCCCCCAATGCCCAACCCCAACGCACCCCCAATTTTAGCCCCAGCTAACAATCCGACAGGTCCTGCTACCACTGTTCCAATCACAGCACCTGCTATTGGGAAAATGGCGGTCTTGTACTTGGAAGCCTACAATACGTGAATCACTTGATAGAGAAATAATTCAAGTGTGATAGTAGAGTATTATGTCTATTATGTGTATTTATTCGTTTTGCATTTTCTATTTTTCATTTTGTTCAATAGAATCTGAAATTTATATCAGTCAAAGTTTTACTGCGCAAGTGAATTGAGTTCTTCCTATCTGTAATTTCATTGGTTCATAATATTAACCAATTAAATTGAAGCTAAGTGTATATATAAGTAACCTATAATTCTAATTAAGTTAGAGCAGTATACCGTTTCCAGAAAATACTATCCAGTCGATATCCGTAGCATCTTATGGTATGTAAATTTCATATTAACTTATGTTTTACTTATCAGTGTAAATGTTTAGTATCTGGTTTTATTTTAATTGCATTGTCAATACTAAAGTGTATTTTTGTAATTAAAGTTACAATACTTGGAATGTGTCTGTAAAGTTCAAAGGTTAGCTTTCTTTACAGTACGCAGTGTAATTGATTTTTTATGAAACGTATAATGTATTTGTGGTAACTTATAGCTAATGTATTTTCTTTCATTTTGTCAGTTTTCTCATATAATGTATTATTTTGTAGGTCAATGCCTCTATATTCATTATTCAAATAAAGTCATCAGATACACGGTACTCCATCTTCATTTTTCCTTGACTGCTCGGTTACAGAAGCATATGCATTTTTAATGGCAGAGGAAAATAACATAAATAAATTGAAATGGCAAATCAAACCAAACTTTCTCCACTGCTATTTTAAAAGACATTTAATACTTTAACAAAAGATGACTAAATTTTTTTATAATTCAATAATAGCAAAATATAATCTTGATTTGAGTGAATATCTTAAATCAATTAGAAGTGTTCACAAGATGTACAATGCTTGTACTTTATCACATTATCACAACTTTCATTTGAATTTCCAAAATGATTAGCACTGGTACCTGTAATCAACCAAAAAAAAAATTAATGTACTGGTTCTCAGGCAAAAAAATTTAAAAATATAATGTGGTGGACAGTCACAGGTATCTTATTTGTATCTCTGTTGCAAGATTTGTAAAGGGAAATAACTCAATTTTCATATTTTGACTGAAAATTGAGTTATTCCCCTTTATGGCAATAAAATGAATCAGACCCAATGCTGCAGTGCCCGAGAACCAATACATTTATATTTGTTGGCCTTATTTGTTGATTTCAAAATCCATATAAAAATTTCTTCATCAAAGAAAGTGTTTTTGGATTTTTTATGAAAAAGTTCAATCCTTCTCCCAGCCAAGAAGGCCCATAAGGCCGGTGCTTATCCCCGGTTTCTGTGGTGCTTAGCGGATGAGAGTCATTGAATCCCCCTGGATGGGACACCAGTCCATTGCAGGTTAACTCCCAGCGTAAGCCGGTACCCATTTTCAGCTGGTTGGACTGAGACAATGTAGATAAAGTGCCTTGTCTAAGTGCACAACATACAACATCAAGTGACCACAGTGGGGTTTGAACCAGCGACCTTTGGGTTAATGACCTAACGCCTATGACAATTGCATACCTTTCCCAATTGAAATGCCCCCTTTTGAACCTCACTGTGTGCCTTATCAATGTTGTCTTCAATTCTGTCAATGGTTTCTTGTTGAGTCTGAAAATAGCATATTTGTTTTTATGTATAGTAAAACATTCTTATATCAAAGTGCTAGGTAAAATGATTTTAATTCATTATAAGCATAATTCATGTTCCATTTCTGATAAGTTTATTATATATCATAAAACTGATATGAAATTAATGAAACGGACCTTTGCTGTAAGCATGAATTCATTATAAGTATTTTCCTTAAACCATGTTTTACAGTAGTTGAATTATAGCATTTTGTTTAATGCATTTTATTGATTATAATCATATGTACACATTAAAACTGCTTTGCAAATTCATTTAAATGTAATTTGTCATAATTGAAGCTCAATAAACTCATGATGCTTACCTTAACAGCACTTGAAAATTCATGTACCATGGAATTTAACTCAATTAAGCTCTGCAAGAAGTAAACAAATTGATTTTTTCAAGACGGCTCAACACACCAAATTGAATATATTATAGTTGATGGATCTATAAAGTATCTTTTTTAAAATATGATTTATTTCACAAAAAAGCTACTGATTTTTGCTTTTGGTTATTTATTTGCAACTACCGGTGTATACTAAAACTCACTATAGACGGAAATCTTCTTTTTTGGGGGTGAAACTTAAAACCACATGGCAGGTGCTAGTATATTACAAACATGTACTTACTTCATGTAAATTTTCCCAGGATTCTTCTGCCTGTGAGTTATCTGGAATCTGATGTAACTGTTCCATTCCTGAGATGTCAAGCTCATTTTCACTCAGAGTTCTGTGTCTTTCTTCCAAGAACACTTCACTGTCATCTTTGTCAAGTTAAAAAAAAAGGAAGAGGTATTCAGTATGAAGCTCAATTATATATCTTAAAACTGAACACATCTCATAAATAGGCACCAGCACATGGGTATATAAACCCTTCGTTTTCGTTACACCTGGTTGCACACCTGGAACTGATGGCCGAAGTGTAGTATTTCTTTCATTATCTTAGATTCAGTACATGCAATTTCTTGTTTTATGTGCATTTTCTGTTTGTTTATTAATTATAGACCTGTATACTTGATGTTAATTTTCTCCTGTCTTTTATGAGTCATGCTCAGCTTTAAACAGGAGCTGTATAATTCTGTCATTGATTAGTAACTGAGACATGTTTAAAAAAAATACAATGAAGTTGACATCACATTCTTCTGAATAACTTTACATGTGGAAAAAAAACAAAACTGTTTAATACGTGAATTTTTTTTAAGGTCTTCCGTTTCCAACGGAAGACCTTATAGTGATTGTTAGGTTTTTTCTTTCTTTCTTATTATTATTATTTTTTTCCCCTTTTTTGTCGGCAGAATTTCTCAGAGATGAGTGAATAGATTTTCCTGAAATTTTCAGAATTGGTAGATAATGATAATATCTCTAGGCGTTTTTTTCATTTTTTCAAAATTCATTTCCAGTCGTCTATTTCCTGTTCCGCGACAAAAAAGCTTGTCACCTCAAGATCTCAAAAAAGAAAACGACTTTTACATTCAAACTTTGTGGGATGATAGACCTATATGTGCAGATGTGTTTAAACTATTTTGTTTTGTTTGTCCTAACTTCCGGTCGTCACCGGAAGTAATTTAAAAATTAATTTTTTTGCGAATTTAATTTATTTTACAGAGAACGAATATATAAGTAAAAATCTTTGTATATGTCATCTGAGCGATGTTTAATACACAGAAAAATTCCACTTCCGGTGAGATATCTCAAATATCTCAGGTAGCTTTTTAAAAAGAAATTTTGTACCCGCGAGATCTCAAAAACTATAAGTGATTAAGACACGAAACTTTCATGGATGATAGACATTTGACTGAAGATATGTTTAATTGCTTTCATTTTGTCAGCCGTCACTTCCGGTCCACACCGGAAGAGTTCAAACTAATCAAGTTGTTTATAAGTTTACCTGTTTTTCTTTGCTAATTTTAGATAAATTGATAGGCAGTAAAGTTCTGTTTTCAAATGCATAAGAAATGCTAACTTTCAATTTTCACTGAGTACTTCCGTTTGTCCGTTTCCTGTCCTGAGGCAAAAAACCTTGACTCCTCGACATCTCAAATATGGTAATGACTTGAACAAACAAACTTTGCAGGATGGTAGACCTATATATGTAGATGTGTTTACACTATTTTGTTTTGTTCGGCGTGGTTCAAATTTTTTTTTTTTTTTACCTTTCTTTAGTTATTTTAGATAGAATGATATTTTTTAGTATGAATCTTTCCATAAGTCATTTTTGCGATGTTTAATAAACAAAAAAGATCTATTTCCGGTGAGATATCTCAGATATCTCAAGTAGCTTTTTTTATACTAAATTGTGTTCCCGCCGTTTATCAGAAACTGTTAGTGATCAAAACACACAACTTACGTTGGAGATATACATTTGATAGATGATGTGTTTAACGTGTTTCATTTTGTCAGCCGTCACTTCTCGTCCTCACCGGAAGGGTTCAAACAAATGATATTGATGATAAGTTTAACTGGTTTTTTTTTTACACTGTTTCAGTAAGCTTGATAAACAGTAGTGTACGAGAGGAAAATGTTTAAGATATATTAACATTTTTTTTCATTAAGCAATTGTGTTCGTCCGTTTCATGATATGTTTACCATGTTCCGTTTGATCCGGCGTAACTTCCCGTCGTCAAAGCAAATTTCAAAAATGACTTTTTCTCGTTTTGTTTTGTTTCACATAGAAAAAGTTACTGAAAGATTCCATCACAGTATCTATTAAATCCTTTTTCTTTTTATTAGAGAAATGCATTTTTTTTTTACAGATTTCTATATGAGTAACAGAAGACCTTTTTGTTGCTATAGCAACAAGAGTCTAGTTTTTTTTATTTTCGTGATGATACAATTTGATTTTTTAGTGATCACTTTAGCGTTGCTAAAAATGCAATACCTAGAAGTTATGTCTAGTATTGTATGCTATAAAAACTTATCAAATTACAAAAATGACTTGCGCAAATAAATTAAGTTAGTACAGATTTACCTCATTTTGGCAAATTTTGTGACGTATGCAAAAAAACATCTGATATACATGTATGGTAAATGCTTAAATTAAAACAATGAAATATTGCATGATTACCACAAGTTTGAGATAACTCTGTGCTTAAGTTCACGAAGTCTTGCAGAGTCTGAATTGCCTGCTGCACCATTGGTTCAGTTCTGTTATCAAATTCTTCAATATCTTCCTCCAAGACCTGGTTTCGTAACTTCTTAATTTCCTTTATATTTGCCTTGATTTGTTGAACTGTTCTTGTTGCATTGATGTTTTCTCTGTGAAGAGCATTCCAATCACTGATTCTGTTAAACTGAAATTTGCACAAAATATGAAAGATTCTTTAGAAGGGGATTAGGTTATTGCATATGAATTTTGCATATTGATGCATGATGGAATCTGTACCCAATTTCTTGCTTTGCATTGAAAAAGAAATGAATTTCAACACAAGCATCATAACATATTTCATTAAGTTTATCTTCAGTACTGAATGTAAGATTTGCATTAAAAAAGAAAATAATTTCAACACAAGCATTATAACATATTTCATTAAGTTAATCTTTTTCCCCCCCAAGAAATCAACATATAGATATTTACCCTTTTTAAAAATCAAGTTAAATTATTACTGAACCAAATATTATATAAAAAGGTTGAATTGTACCTTTTCCACATTGAGTCTGTGTTGCTGTAGCCTATCTATGTCTATTGTTATGACCTTGATAAATTTTTGGACTGATATTTCTAATCTCTGCAATGAAAACTTCTGTACTTCCTGTGGAGTGACACTCTGTTTTATGGCCTTGGATTCAAATGAAGCCATCTTGAATCTGATTAATATCTTTAAAAAGAACAAATGCATCATTAGATCTCTATAAAGTTAAGTAATTTGAACATTAAGTTATCTGCCAATTTTCTTGAATAAAATAATAGGCCCTGATTTTGTTCTTACAAACTAAGCTCATTTGAAAAAAAAGGAGCAGTGAACTGCACTTCATTGAGTACTTTATAGTTATACATTAACCAGGTTGGGAACAATTGCACAAATGGGTTATAAATGCCCATTTGGGTTCATTATATACCTAAATGGGATATAAAGTTACAGTGCAAAAATGGAAAAAAAATTCTTTGATAATATTTGTAGTAAAGCTGCATTAATATACATGTACATATAAATGCAAAATGTTTTGAAAGCTTGTTTTTCTGTAAACCTAAAGTTCACAAGAATCCGAGATGGATCCCCTAGAAGTTATGGATCTACAAAGAGATCAATATTCTAAACAGTATGGTTATAGAATACTTGTTTACAAAAAATGTTTCTTTTAAAGTATTTCTATGCGGATTTACAATATCTTTGCAGAACATAAAAATTTTATAATTTTTGCACTGAAAATTTATAGCCCATTCATTCGGGGTATACCGTAATATCCTAATTAAATGGACTATTATGACCTATTTTGGGAAATTGCTTTAAGTTAATCTTCGGAAGAGACATCAGTTGATTTTATTTATCTCGACGATTCTCGAGATTAGGCATAGTACCCAAACTGGGGTACTACTAAACAGAGAACTCTAGAGAACTCTAAAAGAACTCTAGAGAACTCTAGCGATTTTTTAATATTTAAAGACTTTAGAATGTATTTTTGCATTTGATATAATGAAAAAGTTGTATTTTTTTCAAAATATTTATTTAAAATATTTGGTTTTAAGTAAATTTCATGCACAAATTAGATGGGGAGGAGACTAATTATTTCAACGGATCTCGATCCCGAGCAGTTTACTCGTGCATAACTTTTTTGGAAGGTCTCTATAAATTCTTTTAACAAAATCAACATTTCATATAGTTTCTTAATTAGGGTAAATTATTTTTTATATTTTGTTTTATTTTTAGCTATTTGTTTCTTTATTATTCGTTTGTGTTTTGTATTGGCGTTTTGCTTGTCATCAACTTCAAATGTTGATTATTTTACCTGTAATAAAACAACACTTCTCCACAAAAATGTATAAATGGACATTGAAATGAACTCTACACTTTCTTCTGAAATGTCCGTTATAGATAACACTATGCATTAATGCATATTTTGATGATAACAATTTATATTAAATATTTACTTTGTTACTTCCCGTTTCCGTCAAGCTAAGACACATCTAGATATGCCAAACCAAATTTTCACGCTTCTGATACACTTACACGCTCAGTCATTTGTAACTGGCATGTTTATAACATGTAATTGAACAGATACATACATAATAAAGCATTTATTAGCCCCTTTAAATGAAATAATCCTAGAGTTCTCTAGGGTTCTCTAGAGTTCTATAGAGTTCTCTGTTTAGTAGGACCGCCCAAACTGTCAACGTTTTATCAGAAATGATAGCTATTGTCTCTTCTCTGGCTTTTGGTCTACATGCATTGAGTTCAGTTGTGAATAATGAAACTCACAGATACAATTAGTTACCAAAATACTCATTATTAAATACAGTAAAAGTTTGGCTACATTCTATTGATTCCAATTTGTGAAATGTAAATACAGTAAAATTTCTCAGCTGTCTTACCTACACGTAAACTGAAAGTAGAGTGTAAAAGTCGGAACAGATAGGTTGGTAATCCGTTTAAATGAGGGTAAATGGAAACTTAAATTAAAAACAAAAAATATATATATTTGATTACGGATAAAAATCATCTCAACATTAAATATTTGGTGGCAAGACATAAGAAATAAATAAGGTTAAAATATATTACATTTAAACCTGAAAAAACAATCCGTAAAAATATCATTATAGGTTCTTCATTTACAATTTTGGCAAAAAATTTAATGAGTTGGAAATACATTAAAACACAACAAATGACTAAGAATGAGGAGTGTCGTGTTCTGTTTGGTGATGGTAGTAACTTTGGTTAACGTCACAAACGGTAAGTATTATATATGCCATATTTAGACACAAAATATGCACTCCATTCGATATACATGTAATCACCAATGGGCCAAGTGTCCAGGCATGATCAGTTATTTTATAACGTTAAACAGAGCATTTTAACAAGGCGTGGGGGAAATTATTGCTTTCATATGATAATCATTTATTACATTTGGTGTTTAAAAAGTGATGACAACTGTAAATAACAACTGTAAATCGATAATTTAACATTTAATTTTAATCTAAGATACACATGTATATCAAACTGTTAAATTGTATGATATTACTTGTATATTGTATATAACTTGTTTGAAAAGTGGCTGGGTCATGATCTCATAGGTCCAAGTTTTCCACTGATCCATATTTCCTTAACTGACTTAAAATCCACTTGTTAAAAACAATGAAGTTTAAGACTTTGAACTTCCCCAAGTTCTCCATGACTGCTAGCTAGCATGCCATTTATGGTTTTATGCATCATATTGACTGAGTGCAATCTGTTTTGACTTCCTTACAAAATGATTTCCAGTTATTGTAAGTTTTCAAGGAAAATGTTGCCCTTTTTTCCTCGATAAATTTGATCAAAGATGAAGTAAAGGTGAAGCCTATTATTTGAAATATAAATATCCTAAGAAACCTTGAACAGGTAATACATTTAATTATAAACACTTTGTCTAATGCTTAGTATTAAGACACTTCTCAAAAGGTAAAGATTGATATATCATATTTTTGTGTGAAATATCAACAGGAGATGTATCCAGCAAGTTGCAGTATTATGAGTTTCTGCGTATGTCAGATATTGAGCGTCGGACTAGGCGAGGAGCTGATCCCAACCCTGCTTCACATCTGCATCAATTCTGGTTCAAGGCATTTGAAAGGTATCGGTAAAAGTTGTGGTGCAACAAATTACACTTAAAATGCTTTATACTCAATGGCCTGTAGCCAGATGTTCCAAATTTTTCTCTTATTTTTGCTGTCTTTCATGTGAATAAAATGTGAGATAACACCTGAGTATTTTTTATGCTAAATCAATTATCAAAAATTGATCTCTTTTTCTTTTCAGAAAATTTCATTTAGTTCTCAAGCAATCCAACATCTTACCTCATAATTTTAAAGCAAGGACACTCAACAATGAACAGAAGAGAGAATTTTTCATTCCAAACTCAGAATTTCTTCAAGGTTATTTGTCAGGTAATGTCAATACTGGTACTTTAGTAATATATCTTGGTGTTCAAATTTGGCATAGTTATGATAACTGATAAAATATTTAGAGAGCAATCATTTAGTAAAAAATTTTTGGTCATCTACATCATGTGGTATTGTGGTAACTATCTATTAAATTATAATTATCCATGCTATTTATGGTTACATATCATGCATTATTGGTGTTTGGCACAGATGCATTACAGTTACAGTACCATCAACGCGGATCCCGTATTTAACCGCGCTCCCCCCGCGGTTATTTAATCCTTTCTGCGTT
>WFKH01011581.1:52134449-52152280 GCA_016163765.1 Magallana hongkongensis | reverse complement strand
AAATACACACAAAATACAAATATAACCAATACATGTAAATGTGTACTAATTGTTTTCTATAATACGATTGCAAACTGGTTGAAAGTTTGTTGAAACTCGAACGTACGGACATAGATCGGCAGAAGCATTTCATAAATTTAATTTACCCGGTATGCAGTTTACGTAGATTAAATAGAAAAGTTTCAATCAATAAGACTGAATTTAAAAAAAAGAAATTATAATCTGACTGCCAAGCATACTTAAAAATTTTTGAATAGGCTATGTCAATTTGAATGGATTGTAAAAATACATCGTCAAGTATTTTAATGGATGATTTTAAACACACTCTATATAATTTAACATTTTAAAAATATTTATGTCGAATGTTATTCTAAATAGTTCCATTAATTAAAATGATATATACGTGTAGTGTCCTGTAGCTGTCAATTATTTTTTAGTCGAGGGAGATAACTCGCGTTTCAGTCCGATACTTTTGTTCACCTGTAATTTATCGTCAAGACCGCAGCGGTGTTCATATGCTGGACGACTCTACCGCGGGGGTACGCGGTTTTACCTGAGACACCTGTTTTAAACCGCGTTGCAATTTGGACCGCGGGGGTGCACGGAAAATACGGGATCCGCGTTGACGGTACTGTAGATATGTTATGATATGAAAACTGTAGCATCTATGCAAAAACATGTACATGTATATTGTATTCATCACTCTTCATGTATGTGAAGTTATAAAGATATTTGTTATATGTACATGTATCTACGTAAATAACAATACTTGTACATGTACTCTCAATATGGATAATACCATCTGTAAATCAATAACTGGATATATTACTTGTACCGGTACTTATAAAGATAAATTATCAAAAATAAACCAGTTACTGTATTTATTCTGTACTTATGATGTACGTTTGTAGATGATGACAGTTCTCATGTAGAGGCTCATTGGGAAGATGGTGTGTTATCAGCAAGTATTACTACAGCAGATGATATCATTGTGATTGAGGTAGGTGTATCTGTGAAGTAGACTGATATTCCCTGCGTGATGGCATCAGTAGTCTTTGCTTGGTAAATCTTCTCTGAATCATGGTAGTTTTCTTGGTACAGATGCCTTTCATGACAATAACTTTCCATTTTAATTGCTGTGGCCTCACCCCTTATCAATAGTACTTAAACAATTTATTTTAGTATTTTAGGCTTATTGTTTTATCATATAATATGATAGCTATGACTTTATCATTTTGTTCAAAAAAATTTTTGGGCAAGGTTGTTAAATTTCATTTACAGCTATCAGGTATATACACAACAGGTATACATGTAGATCATGACATTTACATGTATTGTCAGAGATTTGTATTAAAATGTTTTACAGCCTTCTTGGAGATTTCTAAAAAGTTTGACACAAGGAAAGAATGGCAGCATGATAATCTACAAGAAGTCTGATCTGATATCTGATCCCCAAGATAAAGCCTTCGGATATAGGTAAAACCAATTTCTCATAAAAAAATAGATAGTTATTTTTTTCAATTGATACCTCTGTCTTTTCTTATTGAAAATACAATGTACCACTGAATTGATTGTAATATTCATACTAAAACTGTTATATCATATGAATTTGATTGTAATAATCATACTAAATCTGTTATATGATATGAATTTTAAAAATTAAGTGAATGCTGCACATGTATTATTTAATCTGTCTGAAAGTAGGATTGTTTAACTGTTTTTGATTGATTGATTTTGTCATGAATTATGTTCTTGTTGCATAATTGTTTTCTGATTTCCATACGAATGTACACCACATTATCACATTATGAGTTATAGTACATACAGTTCATTACTACGGGAATAATTATGTAAAATCTATACTTAGTCATTACACATTGGAGGAATTTATATATACAGTAAAACACGCTTATAACGAAGAGCCAGGGACAGGCGATTTTACTTCGTTATAAACGTAATTCGTTATATCCGTCAAGTTTACAGCATCCTATAAAGTCACGGGGAATGAAAATCACTTCGCTGTAAGCGTTAATTCATTATAAGTGTGTTCACTATAACCGTGTTTTACTGTACAAGTGTTTTGTGACAGAATGAAATTTTGTGGAAGTGGTGCTGAAGTATCAAGAGCAGCAGATGAAATCCCATCAACACCTGAAAACATATTTTTAGAAAATTATTACACAGGTAAGTCAGGTTTTATTATTCACTGACCCTGCTTTATTTAACATAATAAAGAAATGAACACCAATAATCGTGTCTTATTCTGTTATGGCATTTTTTTTTGTTACAGACTATAAGCATCGGAGATTAAAAAGACAGCAGGATTTCTTAGGTCCTAGAAAAGTTTGTCGCCTTTTTGTAGTAGCAGATTATGAGTTTCATAAAAACGTTGGAGGGAAAAACAAGCATACAACAGCACGATACATTGTAAATATTTTTTATCAGTTTCAATCCAATACTGTAAATTAATACTTTCATTCTTAATATATTATGATAACACAATGAAATAGATATATTTGACCTTGTTTTGTAATTGCATGTAACAAATATCTTTGAACAATGTCTTAAGTTTTTTTCTACATCTTAATTATTTTTCCTTCTTCAGTGCATGGTTTTTTAAATACTGGTAATAAAAATTAGAAAACCAAAAATAATGATTCATTAGATATGTACATGTGTGTACATGTGTGTACCAGTAGTAATTATTTCCTTTTCACTCCGTAGATAGGAATAATGAATAGAGTAAATCAGATATTTATGGGAACAAAATGGCCGGATGATAATTCCAACATACAGGGTCTTGGTTTTGAGATTGCAGAAGTAAGTATTAGGACTAGTATTTATGTATGAAAGAAAAGCTCTTAAAAAGTAGATTGCTGGATTTTCTTTAAAGTAAACCAGTGTAATTTTTTATAATGCCATAATTTTGTGATGCCTATATTTACATGTATGTAAGAATTTCTTAATAAACTACTCATATTACTAGTCTATTCAGAGTGCATTTAGTCTAAACAATAGGGAGTACATTAGGTTCATACAGTCTAATCTGTGCAAAATATAGTACATTTAGTCCATACAGTATAGTCTATACAAAAAAGAATATATTTAGTCTATACATTCTAGTTTATACAATAGGGAGTACATTAGGTCTATACATTCTAGTTTATACAATAGGGAGTACATTACAGTAGGTCTGTACAGTATAGTCTATGCAAAAAAGAGTATATTTAGTCTATCTAGTCTAGTCAATAAATTGCGAGTACATTAGGGCTATACAGTCTTTTCTAAACAGTCTGGAGTACATCTAATCAGTTTGGTCTATAGATAGTACATTTAGTCATTATAGTCTATATGTTATGAAGTACACAATCTAGACAGTCTAGTCTGTACAAAAAATGAGTACATGTATATTTAGTATTTACAGTTTAGTCTAAACTATAGAGAGTACATTTAGTCAGTATAGTCTATAAATTAGGAAGTACAATTAGTCTATTGTCTAGTGAATACATTGTACAATTAGTCTATACAGTCTAGTGTATACATTAGGGAGTACATTTAGTCTACACCTCAACTCACATTTATTCAAATTAATGTGTTGGTTCATGTTTCTTCTTTGGTAAAAACCTTTTCAAATATAATATGAACATTTATATAAGTATATTATCTGCCTTTTAACACTGTGTAGATCAGAAATTAGACTTATCATTTACAAAGTTTTTATTTGTCCTTTTTTGTTACAATTTATTGGTATATGCTGCATTGCTATTTTGTACGTACTATGTTTTATGAAGATTATTATCTTACTTTCCTGATAGTTTTTAAATCTTTAATATATATTTTATGGAAGTATATATTCATACTTTTATGTGTATGATAGTTTCACAGTCAACTTATATTACATACATTTCATGCAAAGACAGAGTGAGAAAAAATCCAATCTTATTTACCAGGTCAAATTGCAGTTAGTTTGACCATTGTCAGTACAAATGTATTTGTTAAAGCTATAGCTCTTGTACATTTCAGCTGGAAATCCATGAAAACTACACATACCAAGGTGTTCATTTTAATAATCCGAACATTCAGTGGAACACCACATACCTTCTGCAGGTACAAGTAGCATCAAACATATGGTGAAAATATCAATTAAACAAGTTATTTTTATTTTAAACAACTAGCATTTGTATCAGGTCAATGAAATATTTTTGATGAAATTGGAAACCATCTGACGACTGAATATTCTTTTGTGTTTATATATGGAATAAGAACAAGGGATATAAAAAGCTGTTAAACAGAGAAGGAATGATTTAGAGTTAATGTTGGTAATAAATTCTTTACTTTAGGTCTTCAGTCGAGGTTCAGCATTTAAAGACTACTGCCTGGCCCACTTGTTTACATACCACAGATTTTCTCGTGGAGTGCTAGGATTAGCTTATATAGCAGGCAGGGAAAACAGCCAGCCTGGAGGAATATGTTCCACTGGTCCCTCCCCTGGCAAAGGTACAGAAATTAAATCATCAGTTTTTCTTGTACATACTTGTTTCTGAAAGCGAATATTTGCAACAAAAAATTATTATACTAAAATTTTTATGCTTTTAGTAGGGAAACTGTGGTAAGACAATGAATGAACTTTATTTTTGAAAGGCAAGAAAAGTTTTGATGGTTTAATATGTTACTTTAAACTACAGCAAAAAATACCATAATAGTTTTAAAATTCTTTTCTTTTTTTCCTTTTGGAAACATGTCATGCCTACCCCAAGTTCTGTTAATGGACAATGTGGAAATTCCCTGTAATGTGGTCACTTGAATGTTTCATTTGTTTTATGCATGAGCTTTTAAGGGTGATTGCAGAACTTTTTTTAATGATTTCCAGACATAGTTTGTTAGATATTGCACAAAATGGAAACTGTTTTGCCATCTTTGTTTATACTGGAGTTTATTATGAATGGTTTGATTGAATAGCCACTAAATGCTTACTTTTGATTTGCAATGATTAAAGATGTGCTAGTAAATGTACTAGTACATGGTTTATCTACCAACACTTGTGAAATAAAATTGTAACTAACCATAAAAAATCTACATAATTATAATATTTAAAGAGACACGGTGAGGCACAAACCACTGATTTACCAAATATCAAATTTTTACACGATATCCGCATATTTTATATCTCATATGAAAAGATGAACTTTTTAAAAATTAAGTGTTCAAAAGTAAATAAATTCTGTTAAAAAGGAAAAAATAGAATTATTGTTTGGCCCAACACAAAAATATTAAGTTTCTCTTCCGCTTCATGGTCACGCAAGCGCAGGGGAATGTAAAACTGCAGCATGACATATAGCATGAGCAACCGGCCTCTCATTGAAACCTGATGTCTTTATAAGCTAAAATTATTTGTATATTTATTAAGATATACTCTCTATGAATGTGTATTTATGACTACAGACATAAAATTACATCAAATTCCAATTCTATTCTCAATGCGTCAATCCCACTGTAACTATTTTTAGACAACAATCGCAATCATGTGACACTGAAATCAATGTCCGAAACAACTCGTTTTGTTTACAAGTGTAATTCCAGATGAGTTTTAAAGACTTGATAGCTGATTTGTAATGACTTAGAATGTGTGAAACCTCCAGTATAATCAAACTTCTGATATTTCTTTTTATTTGCATTGTCATAATAAAAAAGTAAAATATCTTTTTTTTGAGTCACTATGTCACTTTAAAAGTATTGTTTTTTTAGAGAAATATTTAGTGTTTGAAAGCGATTGGTTTGATAAATATTGATATTAATTTTTAAAAGCTGATCCTTGTTGCACTTTTAGGGTTATATTGTTATCATAAAATCCCCACAAATTTATAAGATATTGTAATAACAGCTTGTACAAAAAAAAAAAGATTGTGAAACCCTTGTAGATTTATTTTGGAGTGGTCCTAATAGTTAACGCAAAATCAAATTTTATTTACAATGTTAAAGCAATGAACAGTATAGTGGTATGAACTAATCACAAGCTTAGCTTTTTTATGATCAACCAGTAGAAAACAATTAACTTGCTCATAAATCTGTTTCTTTTTACCTGCATGACAAAGTTTGATTTGGTATTCTTAGGATAGAAATTGAATTGGATTTATTGACAAGAGTTGCAAAACCGTTTGTGTGTGCTTACATCTTAGTTACTCAGAGCTTATAAATTGTTGGAAATGAACTATGAATTGAAGAAATAAATTACACTAAAATGTTATGATGAGTAAAATCTTGGCCATGTCAAATATCTTGAACCTCTTATTTAGTTAGTCTAATGAAATCCTTTACTTGTGTGTCATGTAGACATGTTCATTGTTAGATATTTTTTTCAATGTTCAAAGTTTCTTGCCTTTATATTTTGTCTGCAGTTTTCCAATCCCAGGGTTATGAGACAACATTTAATACTGGTTGGAGCTCTGCCCAGAACAGTGAAGGTGATAGAGTTCTCTCCCTTGAAGCAGCATTAGTTATTGCTCATGGTAAGCTTACTACAACAGTGAAAATTTTTATATTTTTATGCCCCCCTTCGAAGAAGGGAGGGCATACTGCTTTGTGCTGTCTGTCGGTCGGTCCGTCAACAGTTTCCATTCATTTTCTTAGCAGAGGTTGCACATACTGAAATGAAATTTAGTATACAGATTTATCATAAGAATATCTAGGTCAAGTTCAGTTTTGGGTACGATCGAGCAATTTTTGACAGAATTATGCCCCTTAGACTTAAAAAAGTTCCAATTATTTGCAGTTTCCGTTCATTTTCTTTGCAGAGGTTGCACATACTGATATGAAATTTGGTATACAGATTTATCATAAGAATATCTAGATCAAGTTCAGTTTTGGGTATGATCAAGCAATTTTAAGGGGGGGGGGGGGGGGGGGCGTGTTTCACAAACATCTCTTGTTCTTAAAAAGGTCCTCCACACCCATGATATATACTCTTTATGACACAACATGGAGTTTATTTGCATTGGAAAAATGTTAATATCAACAATTTTTTTGGCCTAACCTCTAGCTAAACAGTAATATTCTAACTGTTAGAAAATATATATGTATGTTTAGGTATTATATTTGTGTTTTTATTCTGGAGAAAAAAAAGAAAATTGCAAAGAGTTGTACAGCTCTTGATTAAATGAAAACATATGTACATACATGTTTTTATTGTTATTTGTAAGAAGATTAACAGAATGGTGTTATCAGTATGACATACTTTTGTACATGTAATTTAAATCTTTTTTTTATCCTTGTATTTCATGTTGATGCAGAGCTTGGTAAGTCACATTATATAGACAACAATTTTAATGCTATATTGTTCATAAATGGAAACAAAACAATTGGGAAAGAAGAGATGTCTCAGATTAATGTAACAATGTTGAAAGCAAATAATTCAATTTTGTATGATTCATGTTTGAAATCATTTGTACAAGCAAAAAAGTTTGTGGCCTGATTATAGGTCACAACTGGGGGAGTGAACATGATCCAGATACTCCTGGCTGTGCCCCAGGGGTAGAGAAAGGAGGAAAATATCTCATGTATCCATATTCTGTAAGCGGGTATGAGCATAATAATCAAGTAAGTATACAATACAGCATGTTTCAACAACTTTGGTTCTAAATTGCTGGGTATACACAAAACTTGATGATGTCCTTTTTTCAGATTTTTTCTTCCTGTAGTAAAAGATATATTTATAATGTGATAAAATCCAAGGGACCTGGGTGCTTCACAGGTAAGAAAACTCAATCCACAAAGTTGTACATGTATAATTAAACATGATCAAGTGCATTTTGAAAGTACCACTGCTAGAAAGGAAATTAAAAAAATGAATGCATGTTGTAACTTTCAGAGAGTAATACTCTGACCGTCTGTGGTAATGGTCGGATAGAGGCGGATGAAGAATGTGATGCCGGATTTAATGGGGACCACTGCTGTTCATCTCAGTGTAAACTACAGAGTGGAGCCATCTGTAGTCCAATGAACCACGAATGTTGTGATAATAAATGCCGTACTGCTGACAATAATACTATTTGTCATGCCTTGCCTGATAATCTGGTCACTTGTAAAGGGATTTCTAAGTGCAAGTATCCTTCACTGTAAAATAAAAGAGGGAATGGTTGAACCACATGTTCAGGGTCTATGATATTTGTCTTATTTGTAAGACAACAGCTACCTGTTACTCTACCATTTTATATCTTAAGAAGCGGGTAGTGGTTCATATATCAGGGTGTATAGTCACAAACAGAAGGTATGCTGTTGGTATATATCAGAATGAAAAAAGTAGAATGGACCTCTTGTAACATCAAGTACATCTATGTAAATAAATTCCTTAACTGCGGTTCAGTGGTGTAGATTTAACTTGCCCTGAGGCTGGGAATAAAGACGACAACTCGACTTGTGTGGATGGGTCAGTTTATATCAAATTTGATTATATTATTATAATTTTACTTTGTTTTAGTTAATCCTGAGGTTTTTATAAAGAAAAGCATTTCTCATATAAATGAAAAACTTTGCTTTATTTTTAAATTTTTCACCTCTAATAAAACTACATGTGCCATTTCAGAGGAAAGTGTAAGAATGGAGTGTGTCTAAACTATTGTGAGCTCCATGACAAAGTTCCATGCATTTGCTCCAAAGGTAAGCTAAAGATTAAGAACATTCTACAACTCCTGTTTAACCAGGCTCAGATTGTTATTCATTCAAAAGCTCAGAGATTTAGGTGTACATGTACAGGCATTTTATGGCAAAGGTCCTAAGTTCAAGTCCTGTTTAAGACAATATTTTCATTGTACATGAATAATCTTCACAGTATCATCTGTGTTATTGGAAATTTTCTTTTAAGAAATGTAAATGATAATTTTAAACATAAAGAAGAAGTTTATGCTATACTAAAGCAATTATCAGGGGAGATTTACTTTCAGAAGTCTTATATTGCTCTTATTTTGCCCTTGTAGAGAGTGGATATGCATGTTACCGCTGTTGTAAAGCATATAATGCCTCAGAATGCTTGCCCGAGCCCCCACCCCCTGCCTTTCCCCAGAAACTTCCCAATGGCAGGCCATGTTTTCATGGTGTTTGTGTTGAAGTGAGTATTCTAACTGTAATCCTTTGTGAACACACAAACTTGTGCTGTCAGTAAAGAGCCTGGCAAGATGCTTATGCTTTGTGTTTGATTGGGCAAAATAAAAATGGTTGCCCTAAGTATATCACCAGTGCTTACACATGTATATGTAGATAATTGTCTGATTTGCTTAGTGAGAATACATTTAGTAGGAAGTTTACTCATGGAAAATTGCAAAAGAGCTATGGAAGGAAAATGGAATGATGGTTCAAATGATGTTTTTCTTTGTTGTTTTTGTTGTTTTAATAGGATTTTATTTTACAGGGTGTGTGTGAGAAACAAAAGAATCATATTGTTCAAAGATTATTCAGCATTATTGATACCATTACTGTTGATCAGTTTGGTAAGTTGTCATGGAAACCACTTTCTAACATCTTAATTGTAAACGGAATGAAGCTGATGTAAAATCAGAATTTGCACACATGTTTTTAAAGGTATTTTGTTTGGAACACATTGTATGCTTTTAAGTACACATATTATTACTTTAGAGATACAGTATAAAAAGATGACCAATCACAGGATTTAAACAATTTTACAAATATCAATTTTGTTCAGTGTGCAGTCATCTTGCTGAGGGTACAGTACACTTTAGACAATTTAAGTATTCTATAAGTAATGTACATTAGTTATATGCTCTATATGGTTGAAAAACATGAGGTTAACTATAATTTGGATTGTTCTTCTTTTCAGTTGAGTTTATGAAAACCAATATTGTTGGTACCATTCTTGTGTTCTCCTTGTTGCTGTGGATTCCTGCTAGCTGTACATTCAGTCATTTTGTAAGAACCTTCAACTGTTTTGTTGTATTATTTTAATTGTCAAAATAAATATACACTTAGAGTTATAGCATATATAATTAATTCTTCAAATGATGACAATTCAATCCACCAATTTATCTGAGTGCTGTTTTATCATTAACAGGATAAAAAGAGAGAAAAACGATTGAGAATGAGACATGGAAGGTGGAAAAGTCATTCAGTAAGTAAATCTTTAAATTTTCTTTATGTCACAAATTGTCTAACAATCATGCCTATCTATGTTGTACTATGTATTTTTGAGCCATATGATGTTTATTTTTATTGATTTTTACCTAGTGTATGCAATAATTTGCAAGACACAAAGTCAAACAAGTTACATGTTATAATCCACTTTATTATGACCACAATTTAAATTCTTAGAGCAAAGTCAACCATATATCAATATTTTTCCTTCATTTTTTGGCAATGAATATTTCAACTAGTTTGTGTCACCAAATGTTTGACAATTTGTACACACAAGGCTGTTGATTTTCCAGAGATACACCTTACTTATGGACTATCTGGATGCAGAAGACAGACAGAGGATCAAACAGGCGGGAAGTTTCCGTGTAAAACATGTCGGAGGCAGTGTGATTCGCCATTCTGCATTCCGTGCAGGACACATGTACTTAACTCAATCCAACTTCACCAAAGAGGTTTTACAGTATGCGGATGATTTGAAGGAGTCCTCGGTGTGACATGTTCAGTGTGAATGAGAGAGACAACTGTGTTCTACATTTAATGCCTTAATCTTTCAATCGATGTGTGATAGTCTTATAACCAAAAGTGCATTATTTCATGTCTAACAGGTAATTCTCAGTCAACTCATACAACACATATATTTTACAAGAGGGTTTTATTTTTTATTATGTTATAAATGTTTTATTGTGATTGGGAACAAGTATATTTGTTTATATTGCACAGAGAGTGCATTTTGTATTTGATCTTCTTAAATCCAAATTTTATGAATTTTTATGCTTTAAGAGATTTATTAAATGATTTTAATTTGAAACATAGTGTGTGATCAATTCATTAGGTTGGCAACACGTCAACTCTAACTATATATAACTGTATCTGTTAAACAATGCTTTTCTTTGATTTATTAGAAATTTAATATAGTTCAAAATACAGAATACTAAGTTAAAAGTATTTAAATGACCATATATACCAGAGTACAAAATAGTTGTATTATACATCAGCACACTACATCATACAGCAAAAGATCCATGGTAACAACAAATGGAAGGGCAGTATGCATATACATTTTAATTGATATGTCAGCACCATAGATATATAACATGTAATATGATAATTTATTTCAATCATTGGATGTTCAAGTAAGTGACCTGAAAGAGGAGTTGCAGCCAGCAACTAGTTTTCCACATAAAGTGATGTATTAGTTTTTATGGTTTTAAAACGTAAGAAGAAAATTTATGATGTTTAATAATACGCATGCTGAGCAATACCCATAAAGTACAGTTCCTCAGATACAAAAACCTTTCAATATACAGCGCACAAAAACGTACACTAGTTCTTGGCTGATTAAATAACATTATTTCCTAACACATTCTGTACAAATGACCGTTACCATCAATTACTACTTCATTTTAATATGGAAGTCGTCATTTAACTTGCGTCTGACTTTATTTACCGACTACGGAAAGTGAAGTATGGGGCACGTACAACATAAATACTCAGTCTAACATGAATGATCAGCAAGAATACATACATGCATGATTATGGAGTAGGGATCTCAACCGGTTTCAAGATATTTGACCGAGAAAGGGGATTGGGGAATGACTTGGGGGGAATGTACATTTTGACAACAATAGCAAGAAAAAATATGCAGGATGGGGAACTGAAAAGTTTAAAAGGTGCTTGAGTACATGTAATTAGAAAATAAGGGTGGATGCAATGACCTAGTGCACTTGGACAACATACAACACTCAATTCATTCAATTCAATTTATTGTCCTGGAGAAATACAACTCATGGGAATACAAAGAACATAATGAACAATATATAAACAGTCTATAAAAAGCAATCGGTGAGTGGACAGATAAGACAAATAATATATATGAATATTTACACAATGTATATTTTACACAAAATATTATATGAGTGCACAGTAGTTTGTTATATAACAAAGATAAACTTCTTAATTTCAAAGCTTTTACCATATTGATTTCATCTTAATTAGTGAGAGATTTTGTATTGTCCAAATACATACTTATTTTTTATAGGTTATAAACATCAGTTTTATAGAATTAGTTTTTGCATAATAAAATGCTTGATATATTAATTTTTCTATTTGACATAAAACGGACATTACAAAATAAAATGGAACTGGTCCTCTACCCTATGATCACACACATTACATAACCTCGGACTCCTCAGTACATTATTGTGTCTGCCTTTTTTCATTGTTCAAATAGTGTGATAGAGTTCTTAATTTTGTTATATGTTTTTCCATTTTAATTAATCGATATCTAGAAATTAGGTTGTTAAAAGATATTGTCTATTAAATGTTGTTATGGAACACTCCTTGGCGAACTTGTAAAGTACAACATTAGACTTTGTTTGTAGATATTCAATATTTCTACTTCAATTATCTCGTAATATTAAAATTGATTTGTACATGTATTTCATCAAACATATAGTATAAACCAATTGCAGACAGTTCTTCACAACCCAACTATCATTGGTTACAATAATGTTTCCGTAACATTTCTTTAAGATACAGTTATATGTAGTTTTAATTTTTAACAAGTAATCAAATGTTTTTCAATTTTCTTCTAATTTATAGGGGGAATCTCCCAAGTTCACAATACACCAAAGCATTGTTAGTTCTTTTGTTTCACTTAATTTTTTCTAACAAAAATTTAAGGTGCTCATTTTCAATGGCCGGTGCTTTATGAAAAACCCCATGTTTCACCAGCATAAGAGTACATAGTTATCAAAAACAGCAGACTGAGTTTCCACTTAAAAGAATGGGTTTAAATTATTGGATATTGCAAAAAGTGCTTTATGACTTTGTTCTGCATTTATATTTTTGTGTTTGAAAAATACTTGAATGTATTTGTAACTTTCAGCTGTACATTATACGCCATTTTCCTATGTTCCGAAAACTTATATCTTTTTATTCAACATGCTACAAGTATGCATAAAACTGTTTTTTAGTTATGCATTTGGCACGGCCGGGGGATGGGGGTTGGAGTGGGGGTAGTCCCGAACCTTTAGCTCTTTTCACACACACGCACACACACACACACACACACACACACACACATATATGTTAAATATAAATTTTAAAGATAAAATTTCATAGGGATTCAAAAAAATTCATCTCAAGGTCACTAACATACAAATTAAAAATATGCGATAGAACTTTGTCCTGCATTAAACCAGAATTATCAAAAAATATTAAATTTCTCCGTAACACATACTTTTACATTGGTAATTCACTGATCACTCAATAGTTTACCTTATCTCTACTTTTGACTATCGATCGAATCAAAATGCTTTTTTAAAAATAAATGGAAGCACAATATAAACGTCTTTGTAAAACATAACATACAACATTTAAAAACAAGCAACCCCTGGTTAGAATTAACTGACCAAATCATGAAAATTTTGGTGGCTACATGTAGCAATTAATTTGTAAGCATGTAAATTAAAAACGGATTACTACACAAAATTTTTCCAACATTAACAAGAATATATTCGGAACAATGAGTTTTAACAATTAACATGTACCACATGCCAATTTTTAAGGTATAAAAATTTAGAAAGTGAATGCTATTTTTCAAAGATAAATTTATCATTCTAATAAGTCAAAATAGAATACATGTAGTTTTGAATATACAACTGTATTCAACTACCAATCACAGATAAATATTCATTAATACTTGTCTACATGTTGGTTTCGTTCCTTTGCAGTGATTCGTAAGATGGTTCATTGGAGTACACAGGATTTTGATGTACTTCATTGCTACAATCAGAGATACATATAAGTAAATGTAATACAAGTAAACATTCCAATAATAATAATATTCAAAGGGGGGGGGGGGGGGCTGTAAGTTACAGTTAAAAAGCCTATAAAAGGTATATTCACCTTGATTTTGTTTCTTTTGTCCCTGAAAGAAAATTTTTAAAAATGTGTATCAAGATCTTCTATTTAGTAACCAACATTGCTTTCAAAGTGAACTATCTTTCAAAATAACAAATTCGTACGATATATTCAACATTTACTACATTGTACTTATTCTTTATTACTTTCGCTTTTACTAGTCTAATTCTTCACATATTCCAATTAAATTCGATGTATATACATACACAAATGTAACATTTTCAGGTTTCTTTACCACAAAATCATTGATCTTTTGCAAACAAGTTATTTATTACCGGTATTCGCATACTTAAATCAAATTATAGAGTATCTTAGCTACATTAATGAAATGTTCAATTAGAGGACTGTTAAAACACTTTTTGTAATTACTTTTTAGCTCACCTGAGCTGAAAGCTCAAGTGAGCTTTTCTGATCGCTTTTTGTCCTGCGTTCGTCCGTCTGTCTGTCTGTAAACTTTTTACATTTTCGACTTTCTCTCCAGAACAACTCGGCCAATTTCAACCAAACTTGGCACAAAGCATCATTGGGTAAGGGGGATTTAAGTTTGTTTAAATGAAGGTCCACATCCTCATTCAAGGGGAGATAATAAAGAATTATTGAAAATTTGTTGGCATATTTCAAAAATCCTCTTCTCAAAAATCATTTGGCCAGAAAAGATGAAACTTGTGTGGAAGCATCCTCAGGTAGTGTATATTCAAGTTTGTTCAAATCATGATCCCCGGAGGTAGGGTAGGGCCACAATGAGGGTTGTATTTTTACATAGGAACATATAGAGAAAACTCTTTAAAAACCTTCTTCTCAAAAACCGGTCGGTCAGAAAATCAGAAACGTGTGTGGAAACATCCGAAACATCCTCAGGTAGGGTTTTAAATTTGTTTCAATCATGATCCCCAGGGGTATGGTGGACCACAATGGGGGGTTCATATTTTTACATAAGAATATATAGAGAAAACTCTTTAAAAATCTTTTTCTCAGAAACTGGTTAGCCAAAAAAAGCTGAAACTCGTTTGGAAGCATTCTAGGTAGGGTATAGATTCAAATTTGTTCAAGTCATGATTCCCGAGGGTATGGTGGAGCCACAATGGAGGGGGGGGGGTCGAATTTTTATATAGGAGTATATAGAGAAAAATCCTTAAAAATCTTCTTCTCGAAAACCGGTCGGCCAGATAAGCTGAAACTTGTGTGGAAGCATCAGATAGTGTAGGTTCATGTTTGTTCAAATCATGATTCCTGGCGGTAGGGTGGGGTCCCAATGGGGATCATATTTTTATAAAGGAATATATATAGAAAAATCTTTAAGAATCCTCTTAAAACACATTTGCCAAGAAAAGCTGAAACTTGTGTGAAAGCAACCTCAAAAAGGCTAGTGTAGATTCAAATTTGTCAAATCATAACCTTCAGGGGTAGGGTGGGGCCACATATGGGGGTCCAATTTTAAAAAGGAAAAAAATTTAAATTCTCAAAAACTCGACAAAAGGAATTTTTGTTCGATGATATTCTCTTACAATAAATTGTGAAAACTTATCTAAACATTTATGGACAACATATTTCAATATTTTAGTTTTTGTCATCTTTAACAATAAGGTGATTCGTGGATCAAATTCATTTGAAGCTATTTATTTGCTATGCTTCAAAATTGATTTCAATTTGAGGCCACTTTTAAAATAATAATTAACGAACATTGTGTTTTCTGAAGTACTTCAGATCCAGCCATGTATATGAAGTAATTATCACTAAATTAATCACTTTATGCAAAAAATGTAATATTTTAAAAATGAATTTATCCCAAACATCACAGTAAAATTTTAGTATTTTGAGTGTAGATTAGAACACTAAAAATGTTCCACTATTTTAGCTACAACACGATGATTTTGAAAGATATTTATTTGTAACTGATGTCATACCATTATTTTTTCTCAACCGCAAGCACAGCAGGACTACGACTATGGACAATGTTACTATGATGGCAAGGAGAAGACCAGTTGTTGTTCCAAAAGTCACGGGGGAGAGGTATTGCATGGCAGCTTCAGCTTTGTATTTATATAAAAATGATTAAAAAATAAAGGCATGTCATATATCAGGATATTGAATATATATATTTTTTTTTTTTACAATTTTATAAGCTATATAAAAATTTCAATATATTTTTATGCTAGTTTTGTTTAACTCATTTATTACTTACATACAATGGTCATCCTCTTTAGATTCGAATACGCAACATAATGGACTAGAGACTGATTTGCTTTGCAGTAACAATACTGCTGATGATATTTCATTTCTGCTCTGAATATTATTCTTGTCATGCCCCCAATCTGTTCCGCCCTGTCGATAGGAAGCCTATGATTCCCACAATACCAGGTCCAAGAAACGTCAAGATTACTCAGTTTAGACACTGAGCATATAAGGCTTACATCGTCTCCTTCACTCACGTCCATTGGTGTTAGCGAAGTCATGGCAGGAGGGTCATCAGGAATGGCTGAATATACCGTAAATAATACACATGTATTTGTTATGAGATTTCTAAAATGAAAACATGAAAATGGAAAAAAAAATGTTACATTTCAAACGTAATTTAAATTAATTTTTCGAGTAATATTAGTGATATTTCTGTTAGGCTACTTACGAAATACCAAAAACTGGACTAGATCGGAAATTTCATCATATTGATTGTAAGAGTTCGAAGATGTTCCTCTACATCTACATCCAATACTTCTGTTATTTACATTTAAACTCAAATAAGTCTCCATCTCGATTGTGGTCCCATAACTGGGAGTTTGATTATCACAAAACCATCTCCAAGAAATTCCTGGATATCCTAGAGAAGTTAAATTGCATTTAACGTGGATATTCTCTCCTGGGCGAACAGTGGTAGGCGATATAGCGTATATCATTGGCTTTGTCGGAGGGCTATCTGTGAAAATATTGTATGATATGATTTCAGTACTTTAACAGCAGAGGCCCTAAATAAAAATTACTAAACTTGTATGTGTTGGAATGCATAAACTAGTAAATTTTATGTACAATGTAGCACTACCTAATAAGCATTTTCTTCAGGTTTCGAATGTGTGTCATGAATATCTAAATATATTACTTTAAAAGTCTGAAATTCTATACAGTCTGAGTTGACATGAAAACAGTGAATATAAAGATGAGAAATTGTAAACATGTATTTATAAAACAAGGTTTCAAATATATATTTGTAATTTGTACTCTCTTATTCACATATAACGG
Organism: Magallana hongkongensis; assembly: GCA_016163765.1. NCBI lineage: Eukaryota > Metazoa > Mollusca > Bivalvia > Ostreida > Ostreidae > Magallana > Magallana hongkongensis. The sequence goes on along the minus strand of WFKH01011581.1, from coordinate 52,134,988 downwards.
GAAATATAACCATCTGCAGTCGTCACAACATTCACTCACGATAAACATAAATTTTATATCTGCTGGAAGTCATATTATAGATTAATGTAGAAGATGGCGATGTCGCTCTACAGTAACAAAAGTTCTGGTGGTATTTTCCAGACAACCGAAAATCCAGATACGTATAGGTAGTTGAATATGTTATATGGCTTTTCATCTGCTCTTGACCGCAAAACCAGCTCCATGCGACAGGGGGATCCCCAAGAGAAGATAGATAACAACTGAATTTCATCGTATCTCCTTCATATCCACTTGTTGAATATGAGTATGAAATGGATGGTGTAGACGTAGGAATAGCTTTACAAATATAAAGCAAACAAACGTTTTATAACTATACATTTCAACATACTTTCTTACAGAAATACATTTACAATTAAACTAAAAAAATTTGATTGAATACTTCTGTCAAGTACAAGCTCTACTCTTTGTATTACTGGTTTTTTTTTTCTATTGTGAATACTATAATCAATATAACTATTATCTGATTGTATATTCTAATA
>WFKH01011581.1:52113012-52123259 GCA_016163765.1 Magallana hongkongensis | reverse complement strand
GAGAGAGAGAGAGAGAGAGAGAGAGAACTTAAGAATTGTATATTTCTGAAATTCTGATTTCTGATTACGATTTGCCAATTGCTGTTTGCAACATCATAAATGATGTAAAATGTGTCAAAAAGACAATGTGTCAAAAAAGACAAAGATCTTTAGAGAATCTACGTAGACTCAACAGAAAGCAGGTCATAGCTGCTAGCCCAGGGGATTGACCTTAGAAACACAAATGTGAGAGTGTATGAAACCAATCCCGTCTGCAAAGCGCACCCTCGCTGCACAAATTGCTGGGAAGAGCATAATTTCTCGAAAGACTGCCTAAACCAAAAAAGATGCAAGGTGTGCAAATCTGAAGGTCACATGCCAAGTGACCAGAAGTGCAAGTACTTCTCTCAAGAAGAAACTGATGTCATTGCGTTTGCTGGTCAGGACAACTGTTTGTCTAACTTTTATCCATCTACCATCAATGTCTTCGGCGTCAGCCATAAGTCTGCGGAACACGCCTTCCAGTACGTTAAGGCTATGCGCAGTGGGGATATCCTCTGGGCAATGGCGATTCAATCAGCTAAATCAGCCCTTAATGCCAAAAAAAATAAAAAAAAAAATAGGGAAACCCATCACTGCTTCCACCAGTTTTACAGAAAACCAGGTAGCCCTAGGCCTAATGACTGAAATCATCGAGACAAAAGCGGACCTAGTTCCAGCATTCGCTGAGGCCCCTAAAAAGTACAAAAAAGTCTGACGTATTTGTCGAAACAACATTTGATGATTTATGGGCTTCTGGCCTAGACAGAATGGCTACCATTCACACACGCTCTAGTGCATGGCCTAGTCCAACAAGCTTGGTCATATCATTTCCGAAATTGCTTCACGCATGCGCCGCACCACAAGTCGCTCTCACTCCGCTCCGAGAACTGCGCCAAAAGACAAAACTAAATCTCAGTCAAATATCTCGCACATGCTTAAAGAGCTGAAGAACCGAAGGAAACGCAGTTGTTCCGGTAACAGGAAATCTTCACCTAAAATTCAGGTGCGCGATTCTAAGAAACGCGATGGTGAAGGATATCTGCATTCATTATCAATAAGACCATTACTTTAGAGACGGACAGTGATATGAGCTTCATTTTCTTCTTGAATGTGGTAATTACGGTAATTTTTGTGTATCATTTGTAGTAATCTGTTATTATACTTTATATGAATAACTATAGATCAGTTAAATTTTGTCTCTGCTAACGTAAGAGGTCTTAATACAAAAGAAAAACGACTTAAATTTTATAATTGGCTTACCGACTCAAAAGTTGATCTAGCTTTTATACAAGAAACACACTACGTTTCACAAAATGAATATCTATATAACTCTGTATGGCCTGGTAAATCTATACACTGTTACTCAGATTCTTCCCTTAGCAGAAGCGTATCCATTTTAATTTGGAAAGGTTTAGAATTAAAAGTACTAGCCGTACATAGATCTAATGATGGTCGTAAATTACTAATCAATGTTAATAATAATAAAACATACAGAGTGCAGTTTAAAAAAAAATGAGATATTTTATTAATAATTACTCAAATAATGCAACAAATATTGCAATATGCGGTGATTTCAATTGTAAATAAAATACTAGTAATTCTACGGCTAAGAGTGCTAAGTTACTTAATGAAATTTAATACAATTAAATGTTGTTGATATATTGGAATGATAAGCATAATGATACGGACGGTTTTACATGGTGCGATGCTACTGACACACCAAAAAGTAGAATTGATTTCATTTTTCTAAGCAAGTATTTATATTCAAAAGCTAAAAATATCTTAGTATGTAAAATACCCGGTTCACATACAAACGGGAAGAGAATGTCAGATCATAAGGCTCTACGATTTAACGTTAAATTACACGAAAATGAGAGAGGAACAGGTTACTGGAAACTTAATACATCTCTACTTAAAAAAAACCCTGATCATAAAGAAAAATCTATGACATTATTTAAAATTTCAGCATTTCACGCTATACTTTTATGAAAAAATGGGAAAATTAAAAACAAGAGGATAAACGATTTTCTATTCATTATTCAATAAACAAGGCTGTTTACTCTCGCCCACCCTCTTCTTAATAGTGATAGACTGAATTACAAAGAAGGCATTTGACAAGCCAAGGGGAATACAGTGGACAATGGTCAGAAGATTAGAAGACCTAGACTTTGCTGACGACCTTGCCCTACTGTCCCAACAAATAAAAGACCAACAAACTAAGTGAAATCAAAAGAAGATAGGGCTCAATATTAACAGCAAGAAAAAAAAAAGTTTTGAAAGTGAAGACAAGAAAAGGTGGACCAATCACAATCGAGGGGGAAGAACTGGAAGAGGTAGAGAAATTCACTTACCTAGGGTCTATTATTAGCAAGACAGGTGGCTCAGATGAAGATATTAAAGCCAGAATAAGCAAAGCCCGACAAGCCTTCGCAATGCTCAAACCAGTCGGGAGTTCCACCACACTTAGCGAAAGTACAAAGATCAGGATTATTAACACTAATGTCAAGTCGGTGCTTCTATACGGATGTGAAACCTGAAGACTAACAACAGGACTACAAAAAAAATCAAGATTTTTACCAACAAATGCCTACGACAAATATGTAAAGTGACATGGACAAGAAAAATATCTAATGAACAACTACTGGAGCGTACTAGCCAGGAACCAACATCACTCCAGATCAAAAAAAGAGCATGGCAATGGATTGGCCACACATGGAGAGACCCCAAAAACATATCACCAGAGAAGCACTAGACTGGAATCAACAAGGCCAGAGAAAACAAGGGAGACCACTGCACAGTTGGAAAAGAAGAAGATTGAAAGAACTTGAAAATATTGGGAAGACCTGGAATGAGGCAAAAAGAACAAACAGCCCAAAACAGAGTGAGATGAAGAGCGACTGTAGTAGCCCTATGCTCCACAAGGAACGAAGAGGACTAAGTAAGTAAGTAAGTAAGTAAGTTTAGTTGTTTATCTATACTGTAATCATACAAGTATACAAAATATATGTGTGCAGACATGGTATAATCAGTATACGTAATGTATTTAAACAAGAAGGGTCTAATATTTTAACAAACATATCTCTCAAATTTACATATGACAAAGGGAATTATGATTTTTTTTCATCAGTCTGCCCCCCCCCCCCCCGACTTTCAAAAACGATGCTACGTGCCTGTAACGACAATGATAACTGAAATTCCCTTATCTCACAATTCATGGCGTGAAATTAATTCATATTTTAAACATATTTTTGCTACAAATTGTTTAATAATACTAATACAATGAACATTGAACAAACTATTGAATGAAAAAAGTAGATAATACTGTGTCAAATATAAGAAGCGAATGCATATACACTTTCACATGATTGTCTTTATGCACAAGTAAATTAGCACATAAAAAACCTAGAATTTAATTTTTGCGTGATTGCCTATGGGAGACCGACTGCTTAAAGGAGGGCAGAATGGAAAAAAAACTACGGACAGGACTTTCCTCTTCATATAACACACGGACTTATCATTTATCTACAATCTACAACGAACTAATTTGATAACCGTGTGTTATGAAGACGGAGAATTAAATGGTATCTCTTAGTCTTACAGAATATTATATTTGTCGAGAGTTTCTGCTCTTTTTATTTTGCCACTAGCTATAGGTGTATATATTGTTATTTCATTTAAAGTTAAGTCTTAAAGTTGTTTATGTTTGAAGTTGTTGAATGTACATACGTTTGTCCCAGACCTATATTGCTTTTAATTATAGTACTTGAAGGTCCTTTTTCGATTTCATGTATGGTGTGATTATTTGATTTATAAGCATTAAATTGTTATTTAATGTATAAATGATTTGTTTGTTAAGTGACCTCCCAGTGTTGTACTGTGGTTTTGTTAATATTCAAGGGTATCAATTTTCGTGGATAAAGTGAAAATCACAGTTTCAAGGATACGTAAATTTGTGGCCAATGATTCTATCAATACAAAATGTTAGTAGAAATTGCACTTCAATAAACATTTAATTTCATGAATAAAAGTAACAACGAAATCCACGAAAATTGGTTTTCAACGAATATTGATGAAACCACAGTATAACATGTGTTTTTGTTTCAAAGCTATAGGCACACAATTAACTTCATTGATGACAGTAGCTATCAAGTAGAAGTTTAAAATTTGTATACAAGGAAGCAAAGTTCTAATTGCTCACCTAACGATTTTGTAATATTTTGTAATAAACACAAATGAAACGTAAAGCTTTTAACAATCTATACCGATGCATGTTTCTCCTGGATGTTGTGTGAAAATCAATTAGTACCTCATAAGACATGAAAACAAATACCGCCTGACAAGATACCCCACCCCTCCGAAAATAAGTAACGTAAATGACCACCTCTGACTCTTAAAATCGTAAAATCTCTGTGGCATTATTGTGCACATTTTTTTCTATATTAGAACACCCTTTTCAATCATCAGAACTTTGTTTCTTGATTTCTTAATTTTGTTTACACTTATATCTTCAAATATGGTATAGTATATATTTCAATTTGTATAGTACTTAAAAATAAACTATATTTGGAAATAGCATAAGTAAGGTAATGAAAACCCTTTTGTGTATTTTTTTTGTAATATGAATAAGCCGTATGCAGATGAGTGAATGAATGTTTACCACAATGACTTTGTAAAACATATAAAAAAGGCAACCCTAATTAGAATTTACTGACCAAATCATAGATTTTGGTGGCTACATGTAGCAATTAATTTGTAAGCATGTAAATAAAACAAGAGGGGAGGCTTTTAGTTACAGTTAAAAAGCCTATAAAAGATATATTCACCTTGATTTTGTTTCTTTTGTCCCTGAAAGAAAATTTTGAAAAATGTATATAAAGATCTTCTATTTAGTAACCAAAATTGCTTTCAAAGTGAACTATCTTTCAAAATAACAAATTCGTACGATATTCAACATTTACTACATTGTACTTATTCTTTATTACTTTCGCTTTTACTAGTCTAATTCTTCACATATTCCAATTAAATTCGATGTATATACATAAACAAATGTAATGTAACATTTTCAAGGTTTCTTTACCACATAATCATTGATCTTTTACAAACAAGTTATTTATTACCGGTATTCGCAGACTTAAATCAAATTATAGAGTATCTTAGTTACATTAATGAAATGCTCAATTAGAGGGCTGTTGAAACACTTTTTGTAATTACTTTTTAGCTCACCTGAGCTGAAAGCTCATGTGAGCTTTTCTGACCGCTTTTTGTCCGGCGTCCGTCCGTCCGTCTGTCTATCTGTAAACTTTTTACATTTTCGACTTCTCTCCAGAACAACTAGGCCAATTTCAACCAAACTTGGCACAAAGCATCATTGGGTAAAGGGGATTTAAAAAAAAAATTTAAATGAAGGTCCACACCCTCATTCAAAGGGAGATAATTAAGAATTATTGAAAATTTGTTGACATATTTCAAAAATCCTCTTCTCAAAAATCATTTGGCCAGAAAAGATGAAACTTGTGTGGAAGCATCCTCAGGTAGTGTAGATTCAAGTTTGTTCAAATCATAATTCCGGGGGTCAGGGTAGGGCCACATTGAGGGTCTTATTTTTACATAGAAATTTATAATCAAAACTCTTTAAAAACCTTCTTCTCAAAAACCGGTCGGTCAGAAAAGCAGAAACGTGTGTGGAAACATCCTCGGGTAGGATGAATTATAATTTGTTTTAATCATGATCCCCAGGGATATGGTGGGCCACAATGGGGGTTCATATTTTTACATAAGAATATATAGAGAAAACTCTTTAAAAATCATTTTCTCAGAAACTGGTTAGCCATAAAACTGAAACTTGTTTGGAAGCATTCTAGGTAGGGTAGATTCAAATTTGTTCAAGTCATGATTCCCGAGGGTATGGTGGACCCACAATGGAGGGGGGTGGGTTGAATTTTTATATAGGAGTATATAGAGAAAATCCTTAAAAATCTTCTTCTCGAAAACCGGTCGGCCAGATAAGCTGAAACTTGTGTGGAAGCATCAGATAGTGTAGGTTCAAGTTTGTTGAAATCATGATTCCTGGCGGTAGGGTGGGGTCCCAATGGGGATCATATTTTTATAAAGGAATATATATAGAAAAATCTTTAAGAATCCTCTTAAAAAATTGCCAAGAAAAGCTGAAACTTGTGTGAAAGCAACCTCAAAAAGACTAGTGTAGATTCAAATTTGTCAAAATCATAATCTTCAGGGGGAAGGTGGGGCCACATATGGGGGTCCAATTTTAAAAAGGAAAACATTTTAAATTCTCAAAAACTCGACAAAAGGAATTTTTGTTCGATGATATTCTCTTACAATAAATTGTGAAAAGTTATTTAAACATTTACGGACAACCTATTTCACTGAAATTTTTATTTGAAGCTATTTTTTTGTTATGCTTCAAAATTGATTTCAATTTGAGGCCACTTTTGCGTAATATTTTAAAAATGAAAATATCCAAAACATCACAGTAAAATTTTAGTATTTTGAGTGTAGATTAGAACACTAAAAATGTTCCACTATTTTAGCTACAACACGATGATTTTGAAAGATATTTATTGGTAACTGATGTCATACCAATATGTATTCTCAACCGCATACACAGCAGGACTACGACTATGGACAATGCTACTATGATCGCAAGGAGAAGACCAATTGTTGTACCAAAAGTCACAAGGGAGAGGTATTGCATGGCAGCTTCAGCTTTGTATTTATATAAAAGTGATTCAAAAAATAAAGGCATGTCATATATCAGAATATTGAATATTTTTTTTCTTTACAATTTTATAAGCTATGTAAGAATTTCAATATATTTTTATACTAGTTTTGTTTATTACTTACATACAATGGTCATCCTCTTTAGATTCGAATACGCAACATAATGGACTAGAGACTGATTTGCTTTGCAGTAACAGTACTGCTGATGATATTTCATTTCTGCTCTGAATATTTTTGTCGTGGCCCCACTCTGTTCCGTCCTGTCGCTAGGAAGCCTATGACTCCCACAATACCAGGTCCAAGAAACGTCAAGATTGCTCAATTTGGACACTGAGCATATAAGGCTTACATCTTCACCTTCACTCACGTCCATTGGTGTTAGCGAAGTCATGGCAGGAGGGTCATTAGAAATGGCTGAATATACAGTAAAAATTGAAACGAATCGTTTGAGTTATGATTTGAATTTAAAAACTTTAGATTTTTGTTCATTTGATAGATATATCACTTTCATCCTACCATTATATACAGTACACATAACACATGTTTCGTGTTTTGAATGAAAGATGAAGTATCAACGACAGCTAAATACACATGTATTTGTTATGAGATTTCTAAATTGTAAACATGAAAATGGAAAAAGATGTTAATTTCAAACGTAATTTAAATTGATTTTTCAAGTAATAATGATGTTATTTCTGTTGGGCCTACTTACAAAATACCAAAAACTGAACAAGGTCGGAAAATTCATCATATTGATTGTAAGAGTTCGAAGATGTTCCTCTGCATCTACATTCAATACTTCTGTTATTTACATTTTAAACTTAAATAAGTCTCCAACTCAATTGTGGTCCCATAACTGGGAGCTTGATTATCACGAAACCATCTCCAAGAAATTGTTGGATATCCTAGAGAAGTTAAATTGCATTTGACTTGGATATTCTCCCCTGGACGGACAGTGGTAGGCGATAGAGCGTATATCATTGGCTTTGTCGGAGGGCTATCTGTGGAAATATTGAATGAAATGATTTTACTAGTTTTAGCAACAGATGCCATGTTATCAAAACACAAAACTCGTATTTATTGGAAAACATTAACAAGGAAATAATGTATAATGGAAAAAGTAGCTATTAACATTCACTCACGATAGACATAAATTGGGTATCTGCTGGAAGTCCGATTATAAACTAATATAGAAGATGGCGATGTTGCTCTACAGTAGCAAGCTTTCTGGTGGGTTTTTCTAGACAATCGGAAAGTCAGGTAGGTATAGGTAATTGAATATGTATTATGGCTTCTCATCTGCTCTTGACCGCAAAACCAGTTCCATGTGACTTGCGGGACTCCAAAAGAAGACAGATAACAACTAAGTTTCATCGTCTCGCCGTCATATCCACTTGTCGAATACCGGTTTGAAATTGATGGTCTAGACGTTGGAACAGCTTTACAAATCTAAAGCAAACAAACGTTTAGTTACCATAAATTGGAAAGTGTTTTCTTAAATGTGCTTGTCAAAGTTTTACAAATTTATTCAGATTAGTTTTGACCGAATAGAGGTTCATCGTATTTGGCTTATATTTAATATTGAAGAACTAATATTGTTATGAATGGCGTTTTGTAGGGGTTTTTTTTGTAGGTTTTGAAGAACTTGATAATATCGTTTCAAATATGTAAAATTAAATGCATATAATAAACAGGTACTAAAAAATGAAATATTTTTCCAAGAAAAAGGGATTATTTTAATTAAACAATGATAGCATGAGAAAACATTGTGAGAGATAACATAAATAATATTGAATGTACACAGTGATAATTTAGTTGGAAAACTTAACATGAACAAACTAAACGTACATAAAATTTCCAAATCCATCCAGACTTTCATTATTTTCACGAAACAATTGCAACGTTGTGATAACGAACTAACGTGTATATTTAAATACATGTGTATATGTCTATTTGATTACTTTTATCTAGTACAACAATTAAAACAAGTACATCACCAATCTCTTTAACCCTCAATGCCTTCATTAAACAATTAAAATATGCTGTGTTATGCATATCAGAACTTGCATTTTTTGGAAACATTTTTGTTATTTTCTCCGGCTTTGAAACAAAATGTAATATATTGTATTTGTTGATTTAAAAACAATCATATACTTTAGGTGTCAATTCTTAACAATATTGGACAGCAAAGATGACATAATTAGAAATAATCCACAGTAATTGTCAATTTAATGGACACTGATAAATAAAACTATCAACATTTTGAAGATAGGTAAAGTTAGCTACTAGTAACTGGCTACTAGTAACTGGCTACGAGAAGTAAGAAAAGCTAGCTACTAGTAACTGGCTACGAGATGAAATAAAAGTTGGCTACTAGTAACTGGCTACTAGTAACTGGCTACGAGAAGTAAGAAAAGCCAGCCACTAGTAACTGGCTACGAGATGAAAGAAAACTTGCCTTCTAGTAACTGGATACTAGTAACTGGCTACAAGAAGTAAGAAAAGCTAGCTACTAGTAACTGGCTCCGAGATGAAAGAAAACTTGGCTACTAGTTACTAGTTACTGTCAAAGTGACAAAACATACCTGGGATTTCTATTTGTGTTCTTAATATGTACATTGCACTATATCATCCACATGATTTATCATCTTTTGTGATATCGTCAGCTACAAAATGCCTTACGATATCTCATTTTTAACATCTTTGTCAAAACCTTTCAAATAGCTGCATATTAGATAAAATATATTTACAAGTGATGTTAATATCAACATTTGACTAGGTTATCTACATGATTATACCTTAAAAATACTCAATACATATTCCTCTTATAGTCTCATCAGTAATTGGTGCATTTCGTTTAAAATATCTCAATTTTAGACAATATTGTCCCTTTGACTCAAGTAGCTGTACATATAGATTGAAAATATCAACAAGTGTTATTAATTTTAACAATCTATCATGTCATCCGCATGATATTACAACAAAATTACTCAGATATTTCTTTTAATCTCGTCAGCTACCAGTGCATTTCTTTTCAAATATCTCTATTTTAAAGACAAGTTTTTGCATGTAACTCAAGTAGCAGTGCGTAAAGATTGAAGACACCTTCAAGGGTTGTTAATATCAGCATTGAATCAGGTCATCCACATGATATTACGATGCAATTACACAGAAATTTCTCTTTATGTCGTCAGCTACTAGTGCATTTTGTTACAAATATCTTTATTTTTTAGGGTTTTGTCAATATATCTCACATAGCTGTACATATAGATTAAAGATATATACCAGTCTTGCTAATTTCAACATTCTATCAAGTCATCCACATAATATTACGACACAAATACTCAGATATCTTTCTTTATGTCGTCAGCTACTAGTGCATTTTGTTACAAATATCTTTATTTTTTGAGGGTTTTGTCAACATTACTCAAGTAGCTGTATATATAGATTGATGATATGTACCAGTCTTGCTTATTTCAACATTC
>WFKH01011581.1:52101829-52112912 GCA_016163765.1 Magallana hongkongensis | reverse complement strand
TACATACACTGTTAACATTAATAGATTAAGCCAAGGACATAGATGTAATTACAATGTTGTGTAAAAGGAAAGTCATGATGTTCATGTTATTCCTTATGAGTGGATATATAAGTGGACATGTTTAATTGGAAAAACGAGAAAATAAAAAAAACGCGCATAAACCGGTAAAACCGGTTTGCCCGTGAGTTTTTTTTAATATTGCACCACTTTACCACTTCGTCTACCAGTTTGACGAAATTTAAAAATGAAGCACCCGTTCGAAACTCCTTGTGTGAATTCATGTGTAGAAAAAAAATAAATTTAGTGTGGTGAAGCACAAATACTTTGAGCTTGTTCAATTATCCAATTTATTTCTTATTTTACCATTTCAAGACCTCTTTGATCATCAATTCAGAATTATTGACTAGAGAACAAAAGTTTTGTACTATGTGGAATATTTGTGTAGAAGATTCTTTAATAAAAATATTCGAATGTTCTTTCCACAAAGAGTGCAGAAAATGTAGATCAGCACGACGCAACTTAAATGGTTTATTCTTTGGGTATATTTTCAAAGCAAAATGCTCCGTCGATCTTGCTTGGTCAGGAAAGGTCATATGATTTGAAAGCCTAAATGTTACTTCCGGGTTTATATGTTTTCTAACATATTAAAAAGTTAACAACTGACTGTCTCCAGAAACGTGTGACACCATAAAAAGAACCAGAGCAAAATTAATATCCATATCTTTTTGATGCCCTCAAACAGTAAAGAAATTCGCCAACCGGGAAGTAAATTAAAGAAGTTTCGGTCTGTTCATTTCTACGTAACTATTCAAGTTTCAATAGTTCTGTTAAAAACAATGACCTCATTACAGTGTTTGAACAACGTTCTTGACATTCTTTTCCTACAAGAACTTGTTCAAAATTTCAGTCCAATGAAAACATATAAAAGTACCTGAAAAAATTTAACTGTTCATTCAATTTGTAATAAAGTCTACGCTTTATTTAAAGAACGTTAAATACATCTAAAATTTTGGTGAGTGTAAAAGGAAGAGGAATCGAAAAATATAATTTACTTTTATCAGAAATATTAAAGGGGCATGTTCACGATTTTGGTAAAGATTATTTTTTTCCGATTTTAATGTTTACAAAGCTTTATTCAGGTATTTTTAATACGTAACCAAAAGGTATTTTTAATAAGTAACCAAAATTTGAGTATCATTTGTTTAGTTATAAACGAGTTACAGAACTTAAAATTTTTTGCTATGTAAACAAATCTTTTGTTTACGTTTTGAATGTTGAAGTAAAAATTCTAGTTTTAGAACTAAAATGAATGTGTTAAACATTAGGAACTGTTTATTTATGCATAAAAGGAATAAGAAGATAGAAAGCTTGAAAAATATTTTTTACTGGTATATTGATCCCATGTAAACAAAAACAGGGCACGAGCCTTGTTTACATGACAAAGAATTTTGAGCCATCTATCTTACTTATAACTCTACGACTGACTCTCAAATTTTATTTTATTACTAGAGATGCATTCCTAAAGCATTTTAAATAATAAAAACAGAAAAATAGAATTTGACCAAAATCGTGATAATGTCCCTTTAAATAATGACGATACTTTAATAAAGTAAAGCCTTCTAAAACTAGATAATGAGGCTTGAACCCTTTTGTTTATTTCTTTCATGGGATTTTATCAATTTAACACTCTCGGTGAAAGGTTTATGAAGGTAATTCACATTCCCCCCAGCATGAATCTGTTCTTTGACGCAGATAAGCCACATTGCTACTTAGTTGACTTGGTCAATGTTTATACAGAGTTGATAGAACTAATATTATTGCCTAGATGTGAAGCAATCTGACCCTTAGATAACTATATATGTTCTGTGCAAAAACTGGATAGATAATTTGGGAAATATGAGACCACATGCATCGCATTTCAGATGTTTGTATGGAGATGTGGCAGTCTATTTAAGATATTTACCTACTAAATAAAATTCTGTTTGTAAATTTTAAATAGATGTAAAAAGGTAATTTCATTTCCTTTGCGGGGTTTTTCCTTCATAAACCCTGTTTCAATATGACAAACTACATCCATTTTAAAGTTTATTCACATTTTGATGATGGCATCTGTTACTAAGCGTGTGTAAAAATGCAATGTGTCCCACTGACGTCAGCATCAGTGCTCTCCTCTCTTAGATAGTTAGAGATAACCCAGCAGGAAGGTAATAATTTTAACAATATGACAGAACCCATTAATTGCAAGAATAATTTAATCTTAATGGCATATCTTCTTACTGAGGAAAGCTGTGTTTAAATATTTTTCAGAAATCATTATATAAATTAAACTGACAAATTTGAGCCCTTGATTATTTGTTTATGTTCACTTCCTTTTATGCATGTAGCAACTCTGTTTAGGGGCTCAGTATTTCAGCAAACCATCACAAAGCATTCTAAGTATTATTTATTTTTGTCGAATTTTGTCGAGAGTTTCTGTTGTTTTTATTTTGCCACTAGCTATAGGTGTTTTCTATAAGTGTGTATTGTAATTTCATTTGTGTCTTAAAGTTGGAAATGTTTATTAAAGTTGTTGAATGTACATACTTTTGTCCAGGAACTATATTGCTTTTAATTATAGTACTTGAAGGTCCACTTTCTATTTCATGTATGGTGTGATTATTTGATTTATAGGCATTAAACTTCATTTTAATGTATAAAGGATGTGTTTGTTAAGTGACCTCCCGGTATTGTATAACGTATGTTTTTATTTCAAAGCTGTGGGCGCACAATTAACTTCATTGATGGCAGTAGCTATCAAGTAGAAGTTTAAATTTTGTATGCACGGAAGTAAAGTTCTAATTGCTCACCTAATAATTTTCAAATATTTTGTAATAAACACAAATGAAACGTAAAGCTTTTAACAATCAATACTGATGCATGTGTCTCCTGGATGTTGTTTGAAAACCACTTAGTACCTCATGAGAAGTTAATACAAATACCCCCTGACAAAACACTCCCCCCCAACCCTCCGAAAATTATTAACTTAAATGACCACCTCTAACTCTTAAAATCGTAGGTTACCCTATCTCTGCGACATTATTGTGCACATTTTTTTCTATATTACAAAACCCTTTTCAACCATCAGGGCTTTGTAGATTAATTTTGGTATTATCTACAAAATGGACCTTTGCCTAGATAGCTCAGATAAATCTGAGATGCCTTCGTACCCAACCCTGACGTAAAGTTTGATGTCTCCGAGACAGTACTTTACTCCCTTTGCTTGTCTGGCGCGTAAATGTACCTCTTTTAGGTGACTGAGAAATTTTTGGACAGCTTGAGATGACATTGCACGACCATAGCCAACAATCGTTTGTCTTGTTGTTGATGTTGCTGATCTACACGTATCTTTCAAGTGATTAAGAACGATGTAGAGACCACAGGTTGCGATTCGAGGCCTGGGCCTTTGCCAGATATCACGAACATTTCGGTTTGGTTAAACATGGCAACAGCTTTAAGATTGCTGTTGGTTGCCAATGGATATCATATGACTATCATTATACCAGAAAAAAAAAATGAAGTTTAAATACAGCACACTTTAGATAATTTGAGCATTATATAATTTCTGATTTGTTTATTACGGTTGAGTAACATATAAAATTTACTATTATTTGTTTCATATATTCAGTGATTTAATGGAAACCAGTATTGTAGGTATCGCTCTTGTGTTCACCTTGTTATTGTGGATTTCAATTAACTTTAAAATCAGTCATTTTGTAAGAACCTTCAGCTGATGTATTGTATTCAAATTTATAGCTATTGCTATAAATATACTATGAAAGTTATATTAATAGTGATTTCTTCAAATAATGTTAATCCAATTCGCTAATTCTTTTGTTTACTGCTATATTATTTATAGGGAGAAAAGATAGACAAATATTGAGAGGAGGGGAAAAGTCATTCAATAAGTGTATTTATGTACATGTATATAAAGGAATTTATGTGATCGAAATACTTACATTTTTATGTATCATATTTTTACTATGTAACTATTATTCATATTATGATAGTATGAGGATTCAAGGGGGTCTTTTGGGGTTTATATACTTTTCCCGCTAAGAGCATTTTCAGGCCAATAGCCGGATCCTAAATATATCAAATTTGGCTCCAAATCGGTGTGATTCGAAGTTTTGCCCACCTACACCCCTTCTATCCTCCTTACTATAAGTTATTTTGTTTGTTTGTGTTGAATGGATAATTTCTTTTTGTGAAAGGTGTGGGATATTTTTTGGGCCCCACATTCTGCGACATTTTTGATAATTTACTAATTGTATGCAGTCTCACATTTTCATGTTTATATTTAGTATAACTTCATCTGGCATTTTTAATAAATGCTCTTCACACAAGCCCTTGTTTTTCTTAATCAAGGTAGCAGCAGAACAGAGCTGCAAATGTGCTTCAGGTTCTATTTAGCAGTAATAGTAATGTAGGGTTTACCAGTATTTAAGAGCACATAAGTAAATTTCTTAATGCAGAGAACAGACTGAGGATCAAGCAGGCAGGAAGTTTCCGTGTAAAACATGTCGGAGGCAGTGTGATCCATCATTCTGCGATCCGTGCAGGACACATGTACTTAACTCAATCCAATTTTACCAAAGACGTTTTACGGTATGCGGACGATTTGAAGAAGTCCTCGGTTTGACATGTTCAATGTGAATGAGAAAGATAACTGTGTTCTGCTTGTAATGCCTTAATCTTTCAATCGATGTGTGATAGTCTTATGACCAAAAGTGCATTATTTAATGTCTAACAGGTACCGTAAATCTGGAAATTTTTGCGTCGATTAATTTTTACTAATCCGAGTCATAAGGCTATAGAGTAATTTTAACCCTTTAAATTCTTGCGAATTGTCATCGGCGCTAAAAATAAAAAGCACTCAAAATATTAATTGTCACACATATTTGGCATGCACAATGTTAGCTAACCTTCGGATATCGTATATTATGGCCGCTTCTAATTTTCTCCAGAATCGTATATGCATGTTCACCAACTTCATATAGTATCATGTGAGAGTTGGTGTCTGCAATTTATATCTTGTTCAAATTACCGATATATATACAATAACGGCAGCAAATGCAACAACACTACCTAAACGGGTATCTTGATACGGATTTATAGCGAGATAATTATCCCAATTAGCAGTTCACACCTTCACATGCGGCGGTTTGTTTACAATACACAAGTATCGGAGGGTCACGTGTCAAACACAGGTGATGGTTTCCAGTCTCGAGCGAGCGAAAATGGGAGGAAAATGGCGACATTCAGCGAGAAATTCAAAATACTGTACACATTTTCATATTCCGTGAATTTTGGTGTCCCGCCGATGCACTGTGAATGGGGTAAAACAAAAATAAGGCTACATTCTTTGTAACGCTGATACATATCGTATGTATTAATGAATCACGCATGAATGCAGGGTCATCAGTATACATGTATACTAAGATAGACATGAGGCTGCCAGTCAATCAAAGGTACCGTTTTGAGTAAAGTTCTTCTCCATACGCTGGTTATAGCTAAGGGGGTAATTACCTGGTTATATAAACAGCTTTTTTAAATGACTTCTACTAACGGACACCTGTTCGTGTACATGAAGTAAGAAGTAGAGTCCAGCCTTCGACAAAATTTTTATGGACTCTTTTTTTTTTGTTGATTATTTTTTAGGAAAAATATTTTTGCGAATGCAGAGTACGAGCAAATTTGCTAAAAATTTATCTACGGTAAAAATAACCAGATTTACGGTTATTCTCAGTCACACATATATTTTATAAGAGGGTTTTATCTTTTATTTTGTTATAAATGTTTTATTGTGATTGGGAACAAGTATATTTGTTTATATTGCACAGAGAGTGCATTTTGTATTTGATCTTCTGAAGTCCAAATTTTATGATTTTTGATGATTTAAGAGATTTATAAAATGATTTTAATTTGAAACATACAGTTTGTGATCAATTCATAAGGTTGACAATGTTTTGACTCAATAATTATTTTAGTTAATGTTAATGAAATAAGCAATCATAGTTCACTTGTGATATCACAAAATTTTCACACGAGAAGAATTATTGTGTGAAAATATCATGTGAAATTCATTTCTATATATTTCACAGCTGAATTTTGTGTTAATGATATATTCAGCTAAAACTTGAGACAAAATTTGTCATGTATATAGAGTATCAAGTAAAAAAGAAATGATTAAACATTTATTTATTTTTGTTTAAAAAATAATGTTTGTGACATGTTTAGGGTTACAACAGATGTTAGTGATTCAGTTATTTGACAGATACTACTACGGCATCTCATGATAGTCAGAATCTGTACTAAGGGGTATTGTCATGATACTAACAGTAACTGCCACACTTACATTAGATTGGCTACATAATGTCGTGAAGTGTAAAATAAATACAATTAATTAAACTGTTTGGTAGCAACTAATATGTTAGTAGTTTTGAATATAATACTACAATTAAGGTCAAGATCTAGTAAATGATTCCAGAATGCCTTTTTGGTGCTAGAACCATTATGACGTCATAATTGATTTAATGAAACATTTCCTCATACTTTACGGCTTTGAATGAATTATGTGGAAAATGAAACAGTTTCTTCGCATTCTTTATCAAATCACGGGAAAAGTAACCCCGATACCAATATTGAATTTGATATCATTTTAAAGAGAAGGTCAAGAGCTTGTTATGTGCCGTTTTTTAAGAGACTGTAGGCATTCTAGATATATTTCATTAGTAAAAAGTGGTCAAAACTCCGAAATTTTTTACTTATTTCCTTCATATTACATAGACATTGACTGTTAAAAACATGATTTTTCATTGTATTTATCAGAAATTTAAGCCCCAGTACACCCTATGAAACAAAGGTATTGTTGTGAAGCATCAATAAAAGAATGTTTATCCTGAATTTCATAAACCTGTTGGCATCTTTCATTTACTAGATCTTGACCTTAAGTCATAGAAACCTGTCATGATAATGATATAGCAAAGAAGCCACAACACTTTTAGTGTAATGTAATTACATTTGGAGTAACTTATAGTACATGTATTTCTATACATACACATACACACATGCAATCAACAATTTATTTTTAGATTGGTATACAAGTAGCATCTGCAGGCGTACGCATAAATGTTTTTTTTCAATATCTCACTACTGGTACTAAAGTAAAAATGTAAATACGTTAATTTATATGGTTAATCGTCAGCTATGTTGTTTTCATGGAACTCATCTTTTTCACGACTTCTATAACCCCTACAAAGGCAAGAATATGTTTGATTTTGAAAGCTAATTAAAGAATGTCAAAGTAAAAAAAAGAAATGAAAAGAAGAATGTTTTTGATAGGGGTTTTGAAAAGTGATCATTTGTTCTTACCTTAGTTTTGTATTTTTCATACAAGGAAACATAACAAGTGGAATTTACTGCTTAAACCTTATCTTAGGTTTAACACGTCATGTTATAAACAATAAAATATCGATAATCAGTCATTGTATTTACCACGGTTTCTTTGAAGTGTTTCGTAAGAAGGGTCATTGGAATAAACAGGGTTCTGGCGGCCTATTACGTCGCTACAACATCAGATTTTTAAAAAAGGCAAATGTTATTATGCGAATACATTATTGCTTGAAATGTAAAGTGGGAATATGATATTTAAAAAATAATGAAAAAATTATATTTACTTTGATCTTGTGTCGCTCGTACCGGAAAAAAATCCCCAAAACGTGTGAAAATAATGCAATTCGTTAGTAAAAGCAAAATAAATTTCAAATAACCAATAATAAACGTGTATATTGTTAAACAGTTAGTTGGATTGTAATGATCTTTTCATAACTCTAATTTTATAAATTAAAGAAAAAATAAAAGAATTTAATACTCAGTAATATGCATACAAACATATTCATTTTCTATAATTCTTTTAAAAGAATTTGCCGACAAGAATGCACATGTAAAATTTTATTGTTTAAACATTGTAATTTCAAACGCTCTATCGATGAGTTATTTATCCCTCTCAAATTTCAATTTATATACTTTTAGTTTTTACACTCATACCGCTCGTAAAAATGAAGAATTCCCGTCGGGGAGTCAAAACAGTCGATCAATGATTTAACCAATCTCATATGAAGCGGTTATAAATATCGTTTTTTATGTACCTAATCTTTTTAAAAAGCTGTAGTTTATTGATTTTTTTTTCGTTTATGCTCATCGTGCTTTATATTTTCAACATTTTAACACGGAATAACTTTTCAATACTTTGAATTTATTTTCTGCATTCTGACCAATATTTTGAGCGTTTCATTGTGTGAAACAACTTTTCGATGTGAGCAGTGTTTTGACGCTGTTAAAGGGACTTGGACACGATTTGAGCTTAAAATTTTAAATTTTATTTTTCCATTTTTATTGTTTAGAATGGATAATATGTGTATATTTAATGCTTTGTCAAAACTTGAAAGTCAAATATTGAGTTATAACCAAGATACAGAGTTTGAAATTCTTTGTTTTGTAAACAAAGCCCGAGTCTTGTTATTGTTTACATATGTGTTGTACTGGTATAAGTTTCAATCAAATGTTGCTTTTTTCTGTTGTTGATATGATTTATGAACACATTGAATCAGTTTATCTTGTTTGCTACGAGTCATTTTGTCAAATAAATAGTAATTCATTACTTATCATTATTTGTAAACAAATATAAGACTCGAGCTTTGTTTACATAACAATGAATTCTTACCTCTGTATCTCTCTTATGACTTGACTTCAAACATTCAAATTTTGGTCAATCATTCAAAATGCTCAAGTAAACCAGTTTATACATAAAAAACAAAAAATAAAATTTTGAACTCATATCGTGTCCAAGTCCCTTTAATATATAAGTGAGAGAGTCAAGTCTATCTTCGTAATAGTAAGATCATATGAAGAGAAATCTTCGTCATGAAGAATGGGCGGAGCGGAGCGTAGCGAAGCGTAGCCCATTCTTCATGACGAAGATTTCTCTTCATATGATCTTACTGTCTTAGAACAGAACCCAGCCAATCAAATCAAAGTCTTGAAAATAAACTCCTCCCACATTACTGTCATAATTGCATTACGGTTGAATAAAGGTTACAGAGGTCATTGCACAAAGTGAACACAATTTTCGTGAAAATCGAACACGTTCTTTTTTTTTTTTTTTTTTATAATGAACGTTCAATCAAGCCAGGCTAGTGTGGAAATGGATTTAAAGGACGTTGATTTTGATTTACTGGGAGACTGGGGAGATGATTTAGAAGATATTAAAGCAACCCAGCTAATGAATATTCCGACTCAAGATTTATATAGTGTAGCAAATAGCAGTCGTTTTTCCGCGCCGCTTAGTGCCTTGGATATTGCGGAGAAAAAGAAAAACGCCGTGCCTTTGAAAACAAGACAGAATGAAACATGGGCAATGAAACTATGGAAAGATTGGGCAGAAAATAGAAATTTACAAGTTTTAACGCACTTAGAAGGAGGCCCTATACCAGATGATCCTAAAGATTTATCGTACGAAATGTTGGACTTTTGGTTACAACGTTTTATTTGTGAAATAAGACGAAAAAATGGAGATCCTTATCCCCCCAATACACTCACTCAAATAGCTTCGGCAATTCAAAGGCATTTACGAAATAAATGTGAAAAATCAGATATTAGCTTATTTAAGGAAGATGACCCCGTATTTGCAGGTTTTAGAAGGGCTTTAGACGCTAGAATGAAGGAATTGACGGCGGACGGAATAGGTGTAAATAAGAAAAGGAGCGATCCTGTGACGCAAGCAGATGAAGAAACTTTTTGGGATACCGGTGTTTTCTCTTTTGATACGGCCGAGGGACTATCAAACGCTGTATTTTATTACAATGGAAAAGCGTTTTGATTTAGAGGGATGGAATGGCATAAAAACTTAGTCGCGGAACAATACGAAATTAAAACTGACCCTGAAAACAAATTGCAATATAGTCAATTTACTGCTAGAGTTTCCAAAAATATACAAGGAGGGCTAAAACATTAAAATGTAGAAAATCAAATTATTAAACATTACGAACAACCGTCCAATTCTCGGTGTTTAGTGAAACTGTTCTCATTTTACTTATCGTTGATTCCACGTGTTGGCCCATTTTACCGAAAACCCTTGATTGAAAGTGTCATTTCTAGTGGTGAAAACAAGGTCCCGCGATTCAGTGCTGGAAAAATTCCAATAAACAAATTATCTACAATGTTTAAGAAATTTTATGAGAAAGCTGGTATTTCCTTGGATGGTCGTTTTATTACAAATCATTCCGGGAGGGTAACTCTGTGCACCACACTTTATAATAGTGGTTTTAATGACAAAGCTTTAGCCAGCAGAAGTGGTCATCGTTCTAACGCCATACAAAAATATAAAAGGGAACAATTTCCTATTCTTAAAGAAATTAGCAACACTCTTGCTCCCCCTATGGCAAAGAGAGATGAAAACTTCTTAAAACGTTCCTCAGAGACAACCCTGGAATCTGATACGTCTGTGCTTGACGACGACTGTGTATTTTTGTCTGTGCCGAAATGTGTAAAAAAAAGTTATAATTCAAAAAGGTGACCAAAAAAATTACTGTGAAAATATAAAACTAAAATGTGTAAATTGTATTGCAAATTTAATAAAAAAAAATAAAACAATTGTATTTTGTACTAAATGTATATAACTTTGTGGGGGGGGGGGGTAAATAAACTCTATAAAGACACGCCCATTTACTGCTTCTTGTTATTGAATTGACCAATCAAAAACTCTTCAGTATTTCAGAAATAGAAAGATTCTTCGCCATTAAGAATGAATTCTTTACGAGAATCGGAGACATTTGATTGGCTTAAAAACTGGGTTATGTTGTAATTATATATAATTTTGTAGATAAATTGTTGTAGTAGAAAATGGTACCAAACATTTTTTCTCACTGAAATGGTTGCATTTTTTTGGAAGGGGTGTACTTCACGTAATTTAAAGCTAGATACTTTGATTTATTACTATACTACTAGGTAAACTTCATCGCAGAAACAAGTGCCTGCACATGTGTAT
>WFKH01011581.1:52077231-52101729 GCA_016163765.1 Magallana hongkongensis | reverse complement strand
CTAGTTTCAATAATTAATTCAGCATTTTCCAATAAGAAACAATACGGATATTTCGATATTTGTGTTTCTTATTGTGGCATACTTCTGCCCTCTTAATGTAAGTTATTTTTCTATGAATTATGTCGACATGCAAGATAATTATGTTGATAAAATGAAAATATGTATTCAGATGAAAATTCGGAAAAAAAACCCAACCAAAATATCAATTATCACCCACATATGACTTTTAACATGCGAGATGCAACTTATTTATGTCGACATGTAACTTTACGTTGACATGCGAGATAAGTATGTAGCTATGCGAAAAAATTATGTTGGCAAACAACTTATTTATGTCGACGTGGGAAATAGTGAAATGTATGTTGACATGAAGCTTTTTTAAATCGACATGTAACTGATTCATGTGCACATGATAAATATGCATAATTATGTAAATATACGAGATAAATATGCTGACATAAATATTAAAATTGATGCAGGTCAACATATTCACGTTGAATTTAAACATAGATATGTTGCATGTTACATTGTAACATAAATAAGTTGCATGTCAACATATTTATCTTGCATGTTGAAAGTCAGATGTGAATGATACTTGAATTTTTTTTTAATTTTTATTTTACGATTTCTTATCTGAAAACATTCTAGCATATTAACATAAATTATGTTGCATAATCATACTGCATGTCGACTTAATTATATTGTACAGGTATGGTATCATAATTAAAGAAAAAAATAACTTGCATGCAGGAGGCAGAAATATGCCACCAAAGTTTCTCAAACTCTGGATCTCAAAGAAAGGAAATTTGAAAATGTACATGTTTAAAGTCAAGTTAATTATATAGTCACATGAGTAATAGCAAAACACACACAACTTAAACACTTTATAAATGACAGAACAGTATATTTATTACTCTCTTTTCTTTTCCGCACACACTGCAGGATAACGACAATGGAGAGAGCGACGATGGTGGCTAGAAGCAAAGCGGTCGTTGTACCAAATACCACGGAAGAAAGGCATTGTTTGTCATCTTCCGGATCCGCTGTATGAAAAAGTCAAAAATCACGAAAATGCAAAACATTTCATTGTAAGCGTTTCTGCCTTTAATGGCTCTTCAGACAGTTTCAAAATGAATAACAAAATGCTTTAGTTTACTGTTTCATGCATTTGAACTTACAAAATCCAGATCTAATTCTCCATTATCGCAAATCTCACTTGGGTGTGATGCGTTGAGTGACGACACTATTGGGATCGCGAGATGCAGTTATAAAACAAGCATTTTCATTGGCCGTTTTAGTACCCACCCACTCTTACCTATTGATAATTTATGCACCAACTGCGAGATGTGTCGTTTAACTCTGTATCAGAACTGCAAAAACTAAATCACTGCAATAAATGACTAAGAGTTCTCACAATAATCGCCTCTTGTTTTTTTTTAATGGTGTAAACATTTGTCAAAAACACGCCGTTTAATAAACAGGTTCAATCCCAAATTCATTTTTCAGTAGGCCTATAATGCTTTATCGATAAATTCAATCATTTTTTACGCATCAATTTAAGATGAAGCAGTATTTATTTTGTTGTAGCTTATTCCAAAGAATTCACAACAGATACTGACAATAAATATTAGATAAATTGCACACTTCTACAAGTGGTGCATGTGTTTTTTAACATACACAAAATTTGTAACTCAGTCTGTAGGAACATTCATTTTATTGCATGTTCCTCAATATTTATCAGACAATATTTACTACTGATGTTGACGCTTTACTTGCCGCTTACTTTCTCTCAAACACGCTTATCGACCTCGGATTGTAAAATTCACGTGCAAATCGAGTCGCCATTTTACAGTTTTGCATATATATAAACAAACCACACTTCTTCATTTTACGGAGCTGGTGACGATGTTTCAAAGATTTCCAGTACAGATTTTTTTGTAAACAAAAAATTGAAGACATAAGCTGTAAAACGTCTAATGGATTTCACGGCGTGTCAACCCGAATTTGCCCGTGGATCTACATTTTGCAACAAGCTTTTTGTGAGGAAAAACAGTCTGTTCAACTCATGCGATTTTTCACATATGGTACATTATGAACGGTAACGTAAAATATATTTGTTCACTAAACAGTTTCTGACGAATTTTTTCACAATGAACTGAATGAAGCGCAGTACAATCTGTGACTTTAATCCATATGCGCCGATCCCTGCTATTAGAGAACTTTTTCTGGGGTTCTTTCACTAACATTATTTACACATGTACGTAAACATCGCCCGTTTGTTCTGTAAAAAACCTCTGTATTTAATTTTTTACTTGCAAGTACAACTTTATAATAAGTTTTCTTTCTCCGACATTTCTTTCCACGTGTTAGCATCATGTTCTCAACATGCATTTGATAAATGGGCGGGTCTATATAAATGCGGTAATCAGAATCTTTGTTGGGAATCGCAATTGAAATACACACCGTCTAGAAAGTGTCGTCACTCAACGCATCAGTCCATCGCTCGCAGCATGTACACCCAAGTGAGATTTGCGATAAAAAGCAGTTCACAAATTATAAATGCGATTAAATAAAAAAATAAAAATAAAAACCCTTAATTCAGTAACAAACTGGCATGTTAATATTTTTTCCCAGAGAATGCTAGTATGAAAAGAATTAAGTAATTAAATTACGTTTATAGCATCATTTGATTTTTTAAAAAAGTATGAAATATTTCTGGCACTTACAAAGAACGGTAAAATGTACAAAATCGGAGAACTCGTCATATTCATAACTGTTTGAAGCTGTTGCTCTGCATCTGCATCCAATAAATTTGTGATTAGATTTTATATTCAAGCTCAGATAAGACTCCAACTGTACACTCGTACCAGATACTGGAGCTTGATTACTACAAAACCACATCAACGAAATTTGCGGATAACCCAGGGAAGTTATTTTGCATTTGGCTTGTATGGTTTCTTCTGATCGGACAGTCGTTGATGACAATGCATATATCATCGGTTTTGTCGGAGGAGGATCTAAAAAATGTTTGAAACGTATTTATTACATGTATCTATAAATGTATATTTGTTTCACGTATCATTTGTTTATACTATTAAATTAAAGAGGCCGATTTGGGGTTTTTCGTAAAAACTACAATAGCAATACTTTTATTTTTTTACCCAAATATAATTTAAAGCAACTCTAGTGTATTTTCAAATTCAAGAAAATCTACCATCTGGTTCTTCATAGGAAATGAAGAAATCTACAGAAATTTAATTTATATGTACTGATGAAAACATTAGTGATATACTAAAGAAAATTCATATTCTATAGCAGTATCCTTGTCATAGTGAAACATAAAATGACAATGTAATCATAACATTTCACTCACGATAAACATGGATTGTGTATCTGCTGGAACTCCGATCATAGGGTAATGTAGAAGATGGTGATGTCGCTCTACAATAGCAAGCTTTCATGTGATATTTCACTGACAACTTGAATGTCAGGTAGGTATAGGTATTTGAATACGTGATGAGACTTGTCATCTGCTCGGCCGCAAAACCAGCTCCATCTTGCGGGGGGAACTCCAAGAGTAGACAAGTAGCAACTGTATTACGCTGTTTCACCCTCATATCCTTTTACCGAATATGGATAAAGGGATGGTACAGAAGAAGGAATGGCTGTGGAAAGTAAAGCACTAAAGCGATAAAATCTATTATACAGTACCGATCAGACCCAACCTAACACCAGAGTAAACCCCAACTAAACCCCGGGTTTACTTTTGGGGTTTACTCTGGTTTACTTTTTGAAAATTTGGGTCCACTCGGGGTTTACTTTGGGTTTACTCGGGGTCTACTTTGGGTTTACTTGGAAATTGCTTTTGAGGTCAACTGTACGCACTGAAGTGTGAAGCAGACCTGTCTTTTATCTTACCATCCTACTGCCTGTAATTCCTGCCCCTTGTATTTTCCGAATACACAGTTAGCGTCTGCTTTCAGGGGTATACTTCTGACCGGGTTAACTCTCTGTGTCCACTCTGGGTTTCTTCGGGTTTACTCTGGGTTTACTCTGGGTCCATTCTAGTAAACCCTGAGTAAACCCAGAGTAAACCCAGAAAGTAAACCCAGGGTTTAGTTGGGGTTTACTTTCTGTTAGGTTGGGTGTGATCGGTACTGTATATCAATCTGTTGTAACGTATTATCCCTAGAAAATATTACATGAGTATTCCTGAAATATTTGCATTGCTAGAGTGAGTAAAATAGAGAAAACCCTAGCAGTATAGTTTATTGTCATAATTGATAATCAATTCAAGCATCCTGATCATTAGGACCAAGAAAAACTAATTCAAAACATTTTTAAGATGCAGATACCTTTTTCTCAACTAAGTAACGGCAATTTGTTAGTACTTCTTGAATGCGAAGATTGGTACTGGATAAAAATAGCATGTACCCTGCCATGGTTGAAATTGAACTAAGTCAATGAATTAAATGTACACATTTATGCGATATAATTCTCTGGTTTATTAAAACAGTTATGCTTAGAGGGTAATTTACATACAATTGTATAATACGTTTTTATCTTTGTTTTAAGTTTTAAGTATTATGTTCTTGCCTTAATACTTTGTTAATGAAAGACTATTGTTCCGTAAAATAAAACTTTTTGATAAGACTATCAACATAAAAAAATGTGTTGCAAATAAAAACTTTTTTCTTACTGAAACCTATGTCTGGCTGTATGTGTTCTTATGAAACCATTTAATGAAAAAAACCAGCAAGGATACCCAATTAGGTTTGTTAAATAAAGTCTGAATGATCTCGTCAGAAAAGAAACAAATCCAAAAATAAATGTTTTGAATGGATTAAAATTTGTTTTGTTTTCTTCGTTGCTGAAGGATGTTCTCACAAAAGATAACTGGATAATAACTGGAACTGAACGTAAGAAATGACAAAACTTAAATTTGCAAATTCTTCACCATGTCACTTCTGTCAACAGACCCCAAAACACAATAAACCATATTTTTGCCGACTGTTAAAAGAAAAGTTTGGATAAAATTAGAAAAATGGATGTTAAATTTCTTAATACGTAAGCGAATTTTAATAAATATTCAATTATGTTTTTTAAAGTATGAAAAATAGGTGTACTCAAAGACAAGAACATTATATCATTTTAGTTACAAAACAAATGTATTATACATAGTAAGTAAAAACAGCAACACTAAATGTAAACTTAAAAAACAATAACCAAAAAGGCTGTAAATAAAATTTTGCTTCTGAAAAATTGCAATTATTATCCATATAATACATACTGGAAAATTATTTTTCAATGTTTGTAAAATTCATCACAATCTGATGTCTCTTTCTTGTTCCTTCCGAATTTTCTCGCATTTCCCCCCACTAGACATAGATAATTCATGAATTTGATAAAAAACTGAACTGAAACTGTTTATTGAAAAAAAAAGTCTCCCACTAGACATAGATAATTCATTAATTTGATAAGTATATACTGTGAGGGTGTGGGGGTAGCACTTAAATCTTCTATAAGAGGTTCATTAGGTTCCTTTCTGTAAATTTTTCTTATTTCTTTTATCATGCGCCCAAAATATTGGGGAATTTCCTTCAAATATCAATTCTCTATTTGTTAAATTTTTAAAAAAGTCTGCTTCAAGAAAAATGTATGGGGTGGGGGGCTGGCATCCCCTAATGCTTAATGCTTGCTCCGTTATATTAGCAAACAAACGCGTGCATTTTTGGATTTCCAACTGTGGTTTGTGAGATCGGATTCATACAACTGATGAAACATTAGTAACGCAAAGGAACGGCGTGTTACATTAAACCAGCAACTTTTGATGGTAGTCATTCTTGACTAAATTACAAGTTTTATTTTGATGCTTGCACTACCATAAATCATTGGTCGTAAAAGTGTACGGCAGTAATTAGCCGTTTCACTAAGAGAAACAGTTCAGAGTATTTCTTAGAAAATTTTCCAAAGAATGACTTGCTGGTAAAGCTCTTGAGGACGCTTTGAGTCGCCCAATCTGACCAAACTTTCCCATAGGCAATTAAATGAAAGAAAGCGAATAGTCTGAGGCACTGTCCGAGTTAGGACAGCACATCCGTAGATTGACGTGTCTGGCTTTTTCTACGGTATCAGTGGAACTTACGGAGACGCTGGAGAAGGATGCTTTATTAACGCATCAGTTAATTTCAGATACAATTAACACATTCAACATAACTTAATGATTTGATAAGGAAGATGTAAATCCTGTTAGATAACTTGGAAAACAGGTCCAAGTTTCAAACTGGAGGTGGAGATGAACATCCTTGTGATGGGGTGGTTTGTTATCGTGGCATGAAAAAGAACGCATTTGGAGAAAATATCCCCGTAAATCGTCTTTGAAATAAAGAAACAAATAAACACAGTAATACATAATCAATATATATAGTTGCAGTGCACAGTGAAAACGCAGTCAGCGAGAAATTAATGCAATATGCAAGTGCATTCATGTGGATGTAACGCTCTTATGTTTTTTGAGGCAGAAATTAATGAAACAAAAATGTTTATCTCAAAAAGATTGCAGGATAGGATGACACAAGAAAAACGACTTCACTACAGGTAGTGTCCAGAAAGTTTTAAATGCAGGGAAAAGCAAAATATAATATTCAAATAGGGAAATCTGAAACAATTATTCCAGCGATGGTTACTGAAACCACGGTGATGATATCCTTAGTGTAGACTTTATAAAGAAAGTCAGTGGTAACATATATCTAAACACTTAATAATGAGGAATTGTAAAAAAATATGTAAAAGAATAAAGCGAATGCGTTTTGTAAATCAAGAAAAATACGTAAATTTAAACCTTCTTTCTACTCTTTCTCATATAAAGAACGTTTGATTTCAATAATAACTTTGTTTTTATATAATCATATAATATAAACACTACATCATCATCATTGTCCTATACACCCTGGTGTGTGTAGGGCAGCAACAAACTTCCTCCATCCCTTCCTATACTGGGCCAGCTTCGTGATTGATCCCCAGGTCTGCTGCATGGCTTTAAGCTCGCTCTCCACTGTCCTTCTTAATGATGTTCTTGGTCTACCACTTTTTCTCTTGCCTTCTGGGGTCCAGTGCAGAGCTGTTCTCGTTGTTGACTGAAAGTCTTTTCGTAGGACATGTCCTATCCATCTCCATCGGCGTTTCTTAATGATGGTTCCTATGTCCTCTTGGTTGCATCTGCTTAGTAGTTCTTCATTTGTTATTTTTTCTGGCCAGAAAATTCTAAGTATTCTACGCAGGCATGTCGTGTGGAATGATCGTAAATTGGAGAGGTCTGTCTCGGCAATTCTCCAACATTCTGATCCATATAGGAGTGTAGACACAACACAGCTCTGGTAAAGCTTTAGCTTGGTGCTGGTGCTGTACTGGGCAGACCTCCAGATGTTGTCAATGTCCCTAAATACTCTCCTGACCTTGCCCAGTCTACTGTGTATGTCCTCCTTTGCACTGTCCTTTGGTGTTATGATGCTACCCAGGTATGTGAAGTTGTCTGTCTGGTTCTTCATCTCTGATCTTAACATGAGCAGGCGCTTCCACATTAAGTGTCATTGTTTCTGTTTTCTTTGTACTTATACGTAGGCCAACCTGTTGTCCGTATGCTTGCAGCGTATTGGTCTTCTTTTGGATATGCTGGTGTGTGTGAGAAAGGGAAGGATCATGACTTGTGTAATTCATGACCTCAAACTCAACGGGCCTAAATTTTCGGTACAAGGTATCAACGTGATTAAAACGACAGTGTAGTTTTTATATGGCATGGGCGGAGTTGCCATAAGGCACAAGGTCATCCACAAAGTCCAGATCCTCTAAAGTTGAGAAAAGGCCCCAGTGGACCCCTCTTGGATAGTCTTCTGTTGTCTTCCGTATGACCCAATCGATGACCAAGTTGATCAGTAATCCAGACATCACACATCCTTGTCTGACTCCGGTTTTAACATTAAAAAAGATGTTGTGTCCTACTGAGCATCTAAAGTTGTTGTAGAAGCTTTTGATTAGGTGGACCAGTTTAGATGGAATGCCATAATGACGTAGAATGTTCCAAAGGCTGTCTACACTATCAAATGCCTTTTCAAAGTCCACAAAGTTTACATACAGCTGTCTCTGCCACTCTGTGCACTGTTCTATGATGTTGCGGAGTGCAAAGATCTGGTCAGTACTGCCTCGATGCTTCCTGAACCCTGCCTGCTCCTTCCTCAGTACTGCATCAACAGCATCTGTCATTCTTCGAATGATTATCTTGGCCATGGTCGTCTTGGCACTGACAATGGAGTAATTCCCCTCCAGTTGTTGCAATCACTCAGGGTTCCTTTCTTTGGTATCTAGAAAATTACCCCCTTGCACCAGTCGTCTGGAACTTTCTCTCCTTCCCATAGAGTTGTGAACAGTGGTTGGAGGATGGTGGCTGCTATTCCAGGGTCTGCCCTAAATAGCTCTGCATCAAGATTGTCATACTCTGGTGACTTCCCATTCTTAAGGGTCTTGATTGCATCTTCTATTTCATCTTTGGTTGAGGGTCAGTGTCGATGTCCAGATCCTCGGTGGCTTCTGGTATGCCAGCTGTTTCGTCTGGTGATGGCCGGTTCATTACTTCATGGAAATGTTCGATCCATCTTTCTTCTTGTTCTTTCTCTGTATTCAGCAGTGTACCATGTTTGTCCCTGACAGGCCCTCCTTTGCTTCCTCTATATCTACCACACACTCGTTTTGTGATCTTGTATACTCTCCCTTGCTCTCTCCTTACTGCCGCCTCCTCTGCCTCAACCGCAAGTTGGTCCATGGCTTCTCTCTTGTCACGGCGTGTAAGTTTCTTGACTCTCCTGTTGGCCTCACTATACAATTCCTCTTGTCGCTCTCGCAGTCGTGGGGACTTGGTCTGCAGCATCTTTTTATTTCTCTTCTCTCTTCGATATCAGAGTCTCTTGCTGGATCCAGTCTTTGAAAGCATTCCTTTTTTCGATGGCCTAGTTTCTTTATGCTGCTTTCAGTGTACAATTTGACGACTTTTTCCCATATGTTTTCTCCACTGGTGTCCTTGTCTTCATCGGGTGTGTCTTGCAAGATTTGAAATCTATTTCATAGCTCTATGATGAAGGCGGCCTTGATGATGTTGTCCTTCAATCTCTGGGTATCAAATCTCTTTTGAGTGTTATGCTTTGTTTGCCTCAGTTCTCTTCAGCTTGATCTTGATGAGTGCCGTCACCAGATGGTGGTAACTGTCTACATCTGCACTCCGCTTGACTCTAACGTCTAATAGAGAGCGTCTCCGCATACCATTGATCATAAGGTGATCAATCTGGTTCCTGTCCCTTCCGTTTAAATAGTTCCAGATCAGTTTGTGGATATCTCGGTGTGTAAAGAGGGTTCCTCCTATCACTAGGTTATTCATGGCACAGAACTCCACAAGTCTCTCACCATTATCGTTTCTGTTCCCAACTCCATCTTTTCCCATTACTCTTTTATAATCGGTGTTGTTTCTTCCGACCTTGGCATTAAGGTCCCCCATGATGGCAAGGAGGTCGTGCTGTGAAGTCTTTTCCGTCTCAGCTTGTAACTGGCTGTAGAAGTTGTCTTTGTCCGCATCACTACTGTCATTGGTTGGTGCATAGCACTGCATTAGTGTGATGTTGATGTGCTTGCCCTTCAGTCTTGCACTCATCATTCTATTACTTATGGGCTTCCATTCCATCAGGCATCGTTCCACACCTTTCCTGAGAATGATGGCTACTCCTTCATAGTGTAGGTTGTCATCCCTCCCGAAGTAGAAGACAGTTTCTCAAGTAGTGGTTCTTATCTTTCCATATCCAGTCCATCTGCTTTTACTCACTCCTAGGACATGGAGGTTAAATTGTCTCATCTCAGATGTTTCCTGTGTCAGTTTGCCTGTCTCTTATATATTCTCCTCACATTCCAATGTCCTAGTCTGATCTTTGTTTTGGTGTTCAGGTCCTCTCCCATTTTGCTGGTAACGTCCTTGTGGCTTTCATTGCCAGCATTCATACGAGTCTCATTGTACTCAGAAGACCATTCGCACGATGAAGGAAAGTTTATGATTGTTGCCGTTTCCGTAACTTGGTTGTTTTTATGGGACAGGGTTGTTAGCCCTGTACCCAACCCCCAATCTGGAGGACCAGAGCAATTTGTTTATGTTTCCTTCCACTAGATCTATGGCTTTACATGGCTGACGAGACTAGATCTGCCCGAGATTTTTTGTAAGAGTTTATGTTCTCCTAGGTAGTTGCTTACCAGGCTAACGTCCCAACCTGGACGGCCATATGACTGCTAAATGACTGTGTGATGTGTAAAGTGTATGTGTCTGTCTGTGTCTGTGCTTGCCACTCTTGCTTCCAGCTCCACTCTGGCTAGCAGCTTGCTGTGAAAAATAAGCAGAATTTTATTTGTAAGTTTTATTGCCAGGTATAGCCTCTCCACAGTTAGACCTATGTGGCCCAGATATGGGATCCTACTCGAGGTAGCAGATGGAAATTGGGTACCTTACGGCCCCAAGCAGAACCACAAGGTCTTGGAGGAAACTAGGCCCCAAAATGCACGGTACGCATGGCCCACCGGTGAGTGGATACACCCTAGTGCCTGCAATCCTAGTTCCCAGTAATGGGAAAATTGCATTGAACTACTGCCTTGTAGATACCTTTGGGAGTAGGAAAGGCTAAGGAGTAAACCTTACAGAAATCTGGAGTGAAGGATGTAAAGTGAACAACTGACAATCCTTATGGCAACTCCGCCCATGCCATATAAAAACTACAATGTCGTTTTAATCACGTTGATACCTTGTACCTAAAATTTAGGCCCGTTGAGTTGGAGGTCATGAATTACACAAGTCATGATCCTTCCCTTTCAAATGATAAGCCCTAACTTTGGTTAATGAAGCTTAAAGCACGGCAAACGACAAACAAGGCGCAACGACGAACCAAAACGGATAGCAAAAGATTGCCTTAGTTATTTAAGTGACCTAAACTTACTGGCTTCAGATACAGATGACACCATGTCATGGTCGGATCTAGAGAAGGGGGTGGGGTCCGGACACCCCTCCTGGAAAATTCAGATTTATTAAATTCACATTGTAAAATTTCCAACAATAGGCCTCGGACTCCCCTAGATAAACAAAATTATCTTCTCGGACTCCTTCCCCGCCCTGGAAAAATTTTCTGGATCCGCATCTGCATGTACATATGTACATCTGAATACCAATTCAATATTCATTTTCAGAATTATAACCCGATAGTTAAAAATTCCTTTAGAGTAAAATTCCGGGATCGGGAAATAATCAGAAAAAAATATATTTCGTATTGTGCTTTTGCACGATTCAATGGTTTTGCTGACACGTCGTTACATAACGCAATATCAAACTCAATATTTTTGAACAATGGAACTGGTATTTATATTTAAACTCAAATGATTTGATTTTATCTGTGTTAAGTTGATCATGTGGGGGAAGTCTTTGACTTCTATATTTGAGGGTAAGGTTAGGGAACATGTAGATATCTATAAACCCGTGTTAACATACATGAAATAATTATGTAATTTTATTATTTATAATACGCAAACAACCTTTTTGTTTTATTAAAAAGATATACCAATCCCTTGCTTTATTTCATAATTGTTCGGTTCTTTTATATGGTTAAAGTGATCCGTCATTCAAAATCTACTGCGTAGTTTGAACCCAGAGTTTGTAACATTTTCTTTTCTTCTAAACATCTACAGTAACTGCAATGCGAATGAACTAATGTTTAAATAATACTTGGATATTGCGATAGCAAATTACTGTCTCCAGCAACAGCTGAAAAGAAACACAGCGTAATGAACAATATGTATTCCATATTCCCAAATAAAATCCTTTTAACTCTGCGACTCTTTAACTGAAGCTAGCGAATATACACCTATTGCTTTGAAAAAAAATCTGAATGCACGACTGAGTAACGTTTGAAAATGGGTGAAAAAAATCATGCAAATATCTAAAGGGACATAAACACAATTTAAGTTAAAATAAACTGTCAAAATTTACTTTTTCCATTTTAAATGATTAAATGCTAAGCTAAGGTATGTACAAAAGTCCAGCAAACCTTGAAAGACAGTTGTCCAGTTTCAAATAAGAAACAGAGCTCAAACCTCATTGTTATTATACCACACCCAACAAGTTACAATGGGTATGTTTTTCATCTGTCAGTCAGTCAGTGTGTCAGTCCGTCAGTCAGTTCGGCAGTCCTGTTTTTATATGAAAGCGCAATTCCGCTTAAACAGCTGCACGGTATTTCGTAAAACGTTGTAGGTATTTAGGACACAGTGTGTAGATGTGCATAGTATTAACAGGAAGTTCTGAAAATAATCTGAATAATATGAAGTTCTTACCAATATAAAACCATTGCAAACAGAAACACGACCCGAGCCTGGTTTACATAGCATAGAATTTTGGGTGTTCTAACTCGATTGTATGTCTTTACATGACTTTCAAATTTAGGTTACCCTTAAAAATACCTCAATAAAACATTGTAAACAACAAAAATAGATAAGTAGGATTTGAAAATTTTCAGCTCAAATCGTGATCATCGCCCTTCAAGTGTAAAATTAAAGGGCGTCTATAAAATCTGATGATGTGATTTAAATTTACATTACTTAGTATTAAACTGCATTTCATATTGCAGTTTTTGCCGAAAACTATTTGTAAACCTAAACCTGCCAATATTTCTTTGCCTTTAAGGCGCGCCCTTGAAATTAACTTGGTTAAAAAAATATTTGATACTTGAAATCTTAATCATCTAGGAATAACTATGAGTGCAATGAATTACATCTAATGCATTTTGGGTTTTTTTATGGAATGACTTTAAAAGTATAGGTATGCAAGAATTATTTATGAAAGGGATTCTCAGAATTTAAAAGCAAACAGATTTCAAAATGCGTGATAGTACTTATAATAGGATTTAATATTAATGGTACATGTATTTAGAACATAGGGCCAAGTGACTAAAATCACTATTAAGATTAAAGTTTGTCAGAAGATCCCATTAAAGCTGTTTCACAAAACTATCATATATAAAAATATCCATAACATTGTAAAAAATTTATCTTACATGTAAGACATCGAGGTAGTTGTCTTAAGTTTTTACTGAACAGGAAGGCATATCCGAAGGGTATCATGGGTATGTGGTTTTGTTGTACGGCTGTGTGATGAACTCAGTAGTTGTTAAAATCATCTTAAAATAAAATATCAACCTTTTCAAATATTTTTGTCTTTAGATGCAGGTAACAGTAAAGACCCTATATATACTACACATTAATTTCATAGTACTTTTGGTTGTTTATAGGGATTTGCAATTTTAGAAAAATTAGGAGAAAAAATCAATTTATAACAAAGGTTATAATTTGTAATCATGTCAAGTACTCTGAAATTTAGAGTAGAACAAAATAAAATGTTTAAAGACTTAATTTGCATGTATTCCCACCCACTAAAGTAAATTGGAGCAATTGCATTAGAAAAAAAAGAGCATGTCAAGTCACAACGAGTGACTACTTCACCGACAAAACCAGAATGGTTGCAGAGAGACAGAAAGAACTGATGATTAATGGTACAGTTAATCAGTTGGCGACAACCCTAGTAAGCATAATTGCTGCTTAGTAAGATTTCAAACATATATAGATATTCATATGCCTTACATAACTACCAGAAATATTTATATCGTCGTATTCGGGTTCCTCAAATGAAGCAGACACAATTTTAAAGAAAGAAAGTTGCAGATTCATTCAGTAAATAAAAAGTCATGCTATGCATATTACATAATGCTTTTATAATGCTGAGCCTCGGTAGTTCAATTTAAATATGCTTTATTTGTGTGTATTTTTAGGGTTTTCAACTGCCACTGAGAATTTTTACTGGAATTTGTCTAAAACAGGTTTTATCACAATATTATAGGCATGCATACCTACTTTCTCTCGTTTTCAATGTTCTTCTATACTTTATTAGGTTACCCACACTTTGTATCTAATGCACTGCTGATAAACTAAATTACTATGTAGTGACAAAAGACACATCTTTTTAAAGCAGAACATTAAATTAAATGTAAATTTGATGAAAATTGACACCGCCCCATTCTTTCGTTTTTTAAACATCATTTGCTAAGATTCTCTCTGTTTGTTCTTCTTTGTTCTTCGTGTGAAAGACCTCCTAAAAGCCGGTGTTGTATCGCAGCCTTTCCCAATGGTAGATTCACCCCTCTCCCGGAAAACTATATAGTAGTCTTTTTTCCGGGGAAAAAACTACTATTAGTATATTTTTTCCTATTGTAGGGTTTCCTCCTTACGTTTTTGAATAAAGTTTTAGAAAATGTTAATGGAAAGACGGTCAGAATTAAAACTATATCTTGTACACCATTGATGACTTTACAGAGACAATGTTTAACTTCGTTCTTGGAACATTTGGGATTTAACTTCCAAGTAACTTTTTAATTAATGTACTAGGTTTAATATGTTATGTAGCCACATGGATGAACGTGTTCTTAATTTTAAGGAAGCTGGGTGGTCAACAAATTAGCCATCAGATTTTCCTTAAATTTTTAGATATGATATCTTCAGCTATAAACTATTATTCAGAAAAGAAAAGGTTAATATATTTTACATTTTAAATTTGGACAGTTTCCTATATTCTTATCTAGAGCTCTCCTTTTAATATTAATGGAGATCAATACGGTCTAAAATAGCCACGACCATGGAACACTCTTAAATGAAAATGACGTGGGTACTTTTTTAAATATTTTTTTTTAAGAATTGAGAAGACGTATATACTGAGTAGTCTATGCCTACTGTCCCATCCATAAATGCTTTTCCTATTCAAATATTATTTAGACTAAATTTTTGAACGTTGTCCGTCTGTTCCTGCAATCTTGTATGGGCCATATCTAATATTACTAAAATGTCTACCAACCGCAACTTCTCGGGCCTTTCGAGCAGAGCTCGAAAAGCGCATCGAATACATTAACATCGCCGGTTGTTAGAATTGTATACATAATGGAGTCGCTTCTTATCAATTTAGGTATCGAAAGGACATCTTGTACGTCTCCCCTGTGGTTTTTGATGTTGTTTACAAAGAAAATTTGTTTCTCGTTTATTTGAATTTAGTCAAACCTTGCAAAACCTTAGGTTATCGTGTCAACGGGTTTTTTTTTCTTTATTTCTTCTAAGTTTAATCTAATGTTTTCTCAAAATATTTCCTAATCACATTTTTTTCATTTTTGGAGAACTTTTTATTTGTTAAAAGACTTGATTGATATTTTCACTTATCCTTCTATCCTTTCAACATGAACAACGACTTTCGAACGCTAATGCTCAATGTCTGCCTGTATATTACATCTGAAGTTAAGGACTGTGGGACAATTTTCAACTTCTGTTAATGATAAAGAAATAAACTTTAAGAAATGAGTCTAATAGTTTCCCTTTAATTATACTCTGTTTAGTCGTATAATCTGCGCTGCAACTGTTGGTGCTTATATTTGTAAACGCTTTAGCATGTTTATAAAACTTTCTCCAAACCAGGTTATACTCATAAAACTAAGATACACTATTTTTAATCATATTGGTTCTTTAAGATTTATCTTTCTTAATAGAAAGACGACTATAAATCTTAAGACATGTTTTGCAAAATATGACAATTACGAAATTTAGCATAATTGTAAAATGAATCATTTTATATACGCACGTTTTTGAACGTAGGAAAACGAAGTTTGAGATTCATATTTCCAGACGTGTTAAATAAAGAATTTTTTAAAGATTGGACTGATAGTTTCTGAGAGGAGCCAAACATATTGTTTATTATGAGATAAATAATATATTTTCAGATATTGTACTGCGAAGTAGTGCCACATATGATCCGCCATAAACATAACCGGAATGGAAAAAGGGAGAAAATCTATTATAATGGGCCTTCTGTGGAGGTTATCTGGCAATAAAAGGGAAAATACCGCTATATAGCCAGCTTTCCGTCGGCGAAAATCTACTATGTAGCTATTTACAAGGAGAAACTGGTACATGTACATGGCCAATTTTCCGAGGGGATGGCTAGGGGTAGAGGCAGTATACGTCACCGGTTGTAAGTTATAGTGTAAACATATCTCATGCAAAAAATGCACAAAATTGCACCGAAACATATGAAAGTTATTTACCCATCTTGACTTTTAAGAGGGCTGGGTAGACGTGGCCATTTTTACACCGTATTTATCTTCTTAAAAAGACGAGCTCTGTATACGAATAAAGGTGTAGGAAAATATTCAAAATTAAAAGGGAAAATACATGAAAGTTTTTTTTACTTAA
The DNA here is from genome assembly GCA_016163765.1 of Magallana hongkongensis. Lineage (NCBI taxonomy): Eukaryota > Metazoa > Mollusca > Bivalvia > Ostreida > Ostreidae > Magallana > Magallana hongkongensis. The sequence goes on along the minus strand of WFKH01011581.1, from coordinate 52,085,379 downwards.
TAATAGTTTATATATTAAAAAATCATTTCTAAAAATTAAGATGATATCTGATTATCTGATGGCTAATTTATTGACCACTTGGTCTCCATAACAATCATAGGATTGTGTTAATATTCTTGTGAACATAGTTTTGCTAACAGTGACTTTATGGTTAAGATCCATAAGAACTTGTTTCAGTTTGAATATTTAGAATATGTTTTTATGTTTTGCATTTTTGTATTTCTTTGGATACAATGCATGAGCTTTCCCCCTATATTCAACAACTTAAACAACTTTAAAAACCAAAGAGTTACTAAAACATTTAAGTTAAGTGGAGATCTCCCTCTAAGCATAGTGCAACACACTCATTTATAAGGAAGGATAAAAAAGAATGATTAATGATATGAATCATTATATTCAACAAACACCCAAACATCACTTAGCTCTATGCAAAATTTTAGCTGGTGATTTACAGCAACAGTTTTGTCTTCACTTTGATCTGTTCTTTAGAAAATCAGAGCAATTTTTTTCTTCAATACTGTGATTAATTTCTGACAAATCATGATTTGTCTGGCCTTTTAACTGCTTTTTTCTAGATGGTTCAGTGTTAAATATGATAATTTAGAAATTAAAGGATTTTGAATTAATTATCAAGGTAGCATAGTTTACTTTAGGTATGCTTTAAATTCGTTGGGGAAAACACTTTTATTTTTCCAACTTCTTTCAATTTATACATTTTGTACGCTAAATACTTTCTTGTGACATATAAAAATAGACGCAATTAACATCAAATGTTTTAACATGCATATATTGTCTTGTAGTTTTGAATATAAGACATGATACAGATAATGAAAATTATAAATTAAAGCGAAAGCAAGGAAGCGAAAACATTTACACATTTACAGTTTCATGTTTTTACATTTGGAGTGAGATATCATATCCTTTTACATCAAAATAATGTCAATTTATCAGAGTCATAATCATACATTTAGTACCTGAAGATACATATTTTACTTAAGGAAGGAGTCTTCTCGTTATCAGACAAACTTCTTATCTTGAAAAATTCATGAAATTTTCACACAAACAGACTATTTAACCATATGATAGTATCAGCTTTATCAAATTTGACCATCTTGTTTTCTCACCAAGGTCAGGTCAAAGGATGATAAAAATAGATGTAGAAATCTGTAGTTATGCAGACATCTATATTTGATTGAAGTTTCTATTCAGTGAAAATATAAAACATCACAATGTCTATCAATTTATACAACTAAATTGAAATAAATATATGAACTACCATTGCTATTGCTGAACCCCGATTTACTCTACTTTTTTTAAATTTTGAAGATATTTTGATTGCTTTTCTATGCTTCCAATATTGAAATATTTCTGATTTTTACATAATATGAAGACTTAATATAAAGATATAACAGAAAAGCTAATATATTGACTATTTAGTAAGAGAAAAAATCTGGTTTTAATGATTTTTTTTTTTACACAAATCAATTTTCGAATGAGCGCTTAAAAAAGCTAATAAAAATTTAATTTGATAAGAAAATTATATTTTAAAAACAAATGCTGAAACCCAAGCATCGTTTCATTAATTTACATTACTTGAAAAATCCAGCATTAATGTTATTGTTATAATAATGCTAAATAAGCTCAAAAATCTACGGTAATTCTGAATTACAAAAACTTGTGATATTTTCCTACGCCAGTGTTCCTCCAAAAATACAGTTCTTGTCTAAGATTCTAAACTTTGATCACTATTTCTATGGCAAGTTTTATAACAGTAAGAAAGAGAGAAAATTATGATCTTTTAATTTCTTTTCATCTTGATTTAATGAACCTTTAATCAAATGTACTTTTGATATTTTGACAAGTCGAGAAGCAAACAAGACTGCTTCCTTAATTTACACATTAGGCGTTAAGTGTGATACAAGATATTATAGTAAAATCATATCTATTCCTATAAATCAAAACATTTTGCCAATAAACTACGAAATGATTGACCAGAGTTATTGCTTACACTTTTAGTATTTCATCACGTGTGAGTTGATGTCAATAAACATTAATTGCATTTTACCTGATAAATAATTATTGAGAAATAAATTAAAAATCTACTTTCATTTTCAATAAACCAGCCTGCAATAGCAGAAATAAGAGTAACGTAGTGGACACGCTTTGGCGGATCCTAGTCAATGGAAATCTGCATCAAAATATATGCTTGCAATGAAATAATATTGAATGATTGCGTAAAACGTAAATATATTTACCGGGAACGTATTTAGAATATATACAAAGAAATTACGATATGAGAAATGTTGAATAAATAAAATGAGACAATTTTCTTGAATGCGCGATTTTAGTTTTGATGGATAGAATTTTCGAGAACGGGGTAATCAAGAACGCGGGTTGAGTCAATTAACGAATGACTAATTAATGCAATGGCGGAAAATGTAGAGCGAGTTAATCATCGGGCTGACAACTTTGGTTTAAGATATGCAAATAAATATGAATATACTAGCGTTTTAAAATTACATACATATACATGAAGCTATGTATCATAATAATGTATAAAGTGTTAATATTCCGCGCTCCCTAGGGATATCATCTAGTGATACAGAAAGGTATGATCGTCAACTACCAGTATGTCATTTGCTTGGAAAATCTGGATCTCTTTTGTATCTGACTCCTACAAAAACAATGGTATGATTGAATTTTAAAGTAGAATCTTTCTGATTGTTAATGTCTCTAAATAAGAATAAAAAATACTACCTAAGATATCTAGTATTAACCACTGTTCGTTTGAAGTTCTTCGTAAGGTTCATCGGAATATACACGATTTTGATTACCTAATTCTCCGCTACAAACAGATATAAAAACACCTTGCTTTATTGTAAAATGCAAAAAAAATATACCAGTGTCAAAACGAGAAGTTTTGAAAGAAATGAAGTATCAAAAATAATGTAAAATGTATATTTACTTTGATCTTGTTTCTCGCATACCTAAAAAAAAAACCAATGTGTAAAATGTTACAACAATTTGTTAGGAATAACTAACATTTATTTCTATATACACCATATTCTTACAAACGTGAAGATTAATACACGTTGTAAACTTGATTTTTTATTTCTGTATGTAAATCATGTTTTGTTATCATTAATCAAATCCCAATTAAATTTGTTAAAAGAGCATTGTTTCGAAATTCCTATTGAGTAAGTATTGTTTCTTTATTACAATTTAAATACAGTTTTTTTTTCAGAAGAACATATTGTAAGATTTTTCTATTACAGTAAATTTTAGCACCTAAGTTCATATATCATAATGATGGAATAGTATTGTTAAATAAAAATAACTGAACATTTTTAAGAGTTCCAAAAAACAAATCATCCAATGAATTGACTCTTTATGATCTCCTTGATGTAATCCATTTATCTTCGATAAACATTTTAAAAAGATGTTAAATGTGAATATTTTCAATTTAAAAATATTTATGATAAGAGTTTTAGCAAATTTCAAACTAGAAAGAACAGTACTAAAAATACTAGAAAAATTTATGTTTACTGGTTTTGCTTGTCCTGCTATTGTCTTTTTTCCTCCGCATACACTGCATGGCAACAGCAATGGAAAGAGCAACGATAGTGGCTGGTAGACAACCGGTTGTTGTACCAAATACCACAGGAGAAAAACACTGTGTAGCATTCTCCGCTTTGTTGGTATATAAGTTGTATATATATTAATATGTATATTTTTTGAAAAAAAAATTCACGTTATATCACCAAATTTATATAAAGCGTTATATTGTCTGTGATTTATATAGAAAAATCAGATTATTTAATTTTTCTTGTCTTTATCAAATGGTGTATTTAGCGTACTTGTATTTCCATTTTGTATTATTTTATGATTTTAGAACACTTTATAGTCTTTGTATAGATTTGTGTTTTACCCCTCGATTACTTACAGGTAATGGTTAACATCTTCGCATTGGAGTTTGCATTTGCAGCAAAATGAAATAGCAACTGGTTTATTTTGCAGTAACAGTACTGCTGATGATAATTTATCTCTGCTCGGAAAATGATTTTGGACGTGGTCTCAGTTTGTTCCACTCTGTTGCAAGGAAGCGTTTGGTTTCCACAATTCCAGCTCCAGGAAAAGTCTGGGTTTCTCACCTGGGATATCGAACAAACAAGGCCTACATCTTCCCCTTCTTTTACAACCATTGGTTTTAAAGTAAGCAAAGCAGGTGGGTCATCAGGAATATCTACATGTAGGTAAGAGAGTATTGTTAAAAAGGATCACATGTATCGAAATAGGTTATTTTATCTAAACTAACCAAGAATAAGATACTTATGAATGCCGATTTGATGGCAGTTCACATTTACATGAATTTACACTGTATATACTATAGTAGAGTATAATGAACATGATTTATAAATTGTACGATGAACGATTACTAAATACACTTGACAGTTTTTGCACATATTATTCTAAAATGATAATATGATATTCCAAGCTTAACCTTACTTGTATATTCAGAATATTCAAGATAGTATGACATAAACTTGTTTTCACTTACAGAAAATCGTGAACTCAACAACATCGGAAAACTCATCATATGCAACGTAAGAGTTTAAAGATGTTCCTCTGCATCTACATCCAATACTTTTGTTATTAAAGTTTATGTTCAAGCTCAGATAGGACTCTAACTGTACACTCGTACCATATACTGGAGCTTGATTACTACAAAACCACATCCACGAAATTCGTGGATAACCAAGGGAAGTTAAATTACATTTGGTTTGTATAGTTTCTCCTGATCGAACAGTCGTTGACGACAAAGCATATCATCGGTTTTGTTGGAGGGGGATCTGCAAAGAGTACTTCAACTTTATCGTTATGTTTTTAATCACAAGTGTAAACTGCTTTAGTAAGAAACCCCAAATTTTTATTAAACATTTTGAACGTAAATATATGTGGATATGATACTATTGGATATATCTCCATGCATTTTACAATTCATAATTGAAGAGTAATAACAAAAAAAGGCAGTAGTTATTCTATTTGATATAACATATTTAATATCTTTGCAATATTGATGGTATCATATTTTAATGACTCATTTTTTTATCGGTTATGTTAAAATAAAAAAACCAGACAAAAGTGATTAACACTCACGATAAACATAGATTGTTCTGTATGATAAAGTCACGTTATAGACTAATAAAGTAGATGGCGATGTTGCTCTACAGTAGCAAGATTTCTGGTGGTATTTCAACGACAGCGGGAAAGTCAGTTGAACTCGTAATACCACTCATCATTTGCTCGTCATTACAAAACCAGCTCCATACGACAGGGGGATCACCAAGAGAAGACAGATAACAAGAGAATTTCATTGTATCCCCCTTATAACCACTTGTCGAATAAGAGTTTGACATTGATGGTGTAGATGTTGGAATGGCTTTAAAGAATGTAAATTAGACTCATTAATTTTCTACAGAACAATTCATTGCAATGTATATGTACTTTGTGAAGGAAATAAATAAAAATTCTAGGAATGATTGGATTTAAGTGTGGGTGAAGAGAAGATACAAAGAAAATCAGAAATCCAATAGACGTTTGACAAAGAGTCGATTTTTTGGGAAATATTCATTTGTTCAGGTTCATAATCTTTTTGCTTAATAATAAAGTAGTAAAGTTTTGCAAGTAGACAAATGGATCTTCAAAAATGAAGTTCAAGTGCATTCGATATTGTAGTATACATAATATGTAGAAGAACATTTTGTTGAAATATTGTAGATACACAGAGTTAAAGAGGCACCCGCAAAGAAATATGTGATTTAAAAAATTGACGCATCTATTTTGACTTCGTAGGTCTTTAGAAACCCAACACTTTCAAATTGTTAACCGAGTTAGTGTTTTTTATCCTTAATTATTTCTCGCAATTTTGAAATGGAAGGGGCAGGTTAATTGCAAATAAGATTCTAATTGAAACAAATCTGTCTGTGCTCAATCTGTTGATATTTGCGCACTGTTTGATTAGGTGGCCCTTCTGTAAGGTATAACACTCGTCGAAATGATACAATAGTTTTAATTTAACTTTCATTGCTAAGGGTAACCCATGTTAAAAGATTATTTAAATTAGACTAGTATGCGAAAATCAGACGGATTGTAAAACTAGTAATTTGAGGATATTCAAGTATTTATCCACTAATTCTATTTTTGGGTCATATTGATAAAAGTAAAACTTATTTTTACGATGCATCTGTGCAGAAACATATATCAAGATCTAGATTTAGTACAATTGTAAATGGTCTTGTTTCTATAATCTGGAATCCAGTTTTATCAAAATATTTCTGCAGATTGATGAAAATGACATTAATTTTCACGATTACATGTATGTCCACAACGAGAGAAGGAAATCATATTAAATTCAACAGAAAACGAAAACTTGTGAGCTCAGTGGTTATTTCGGCGGAGGAATTTTTTAAACGACAAAATCAGTCTAACATAAACAGAAAAGATAAAAGTAAAAAAAAGGGGGCTGTTATTTTGAAATTGTGTAAAAAACCTCAAAAACTCGCTGGGCGAAATATTGTGAGCGAGCCATTCGGTTAAATAGAGAAAAAACCATAAAGAGACCGACTCTTTGTCATATTGCCAAGCAAAAGTAGCAATTGTTAAACGTTAAAAAAAGTGACTGCATGTTTCAAATTTAGAAAAGAATAAAAACTTACTGTCCCCAGCAACAAATGAACTCACAGAAAATACGATTATCAAAATTAAATCAATATTTATAATGAATCCTTGTGATATTTCTTGTAGAGAAAACCTGTGTTAGTAAGAGACTATGTCAAGCAGGAAATATTTGAGGAGGTTTCGGGTTGTGCTTTTTTGTGGAATTTTGCACAGTTCAGTAATACTGTTTTAAAAGGATTGTTCAGGAAAAAGTAAAAGTAAAAACGTGACTGCAATTATAAATTGTGTATGAAAAACCCTCAAACACTCGCTAGGCAAAATATTGTGAGCAAGCCAATCTTTTAATGGAAGGGAAAAGCCCATAAAGCGACCGACTCTTTGTCATACTTGGCGAGCAAAGGAAGCAGTTGTTAAAAGCTAAAAAAGTGACTGCATGTTTCAAATGGTGATTCATTCGGATATAAAGGTAGCTAGCTTTGCAGTAAAAAAACATAACCCACACGAATCACTATAAAGTACATTTATAAAGAAAGTACTGCATGTTTATATATTTCAATATGTTTATATATTTTAATAATTACATTTATCTCTTAATCATTCAATCAATTATCCGTAGTAGTGAGTAAAAAAAATACAATATTCAAGGTATGTAGATAAAATACATGCACTCATACACCATTTTCGAATAAAATGAACGATATTGATTTTCACTCAGTACATTCGTATTACTCTGTCCAATCAACTAATTAGTATTGTTTATACTCGGCAAAAAAAATATATATATATATATGTAATGCGAGTTATTTTAAAAGCCAGGCTTTGCCTTTCAATCTTGTTGACTTCAAGTCCACGTGTTTTAGACATATATTTATAAAAAAAAACAAAAAGTTTGTAGCTGTTCTGCTGACGTTTTTGTCAATTTGTTTCTTGAACATGTACGTGTATCGCAGGTACATCCAATTTTAAGGGCAGACGCGATATTCCTCAGTTTTGGATAATTTTCCTTGCGATATTTTTTCTTCTTTATTTGCATTTAAACCTGTTCATTACCAAAAATTCAGGATGCATAACCAGGTTATTTTTGGAGTTAGAATATTTAGAATTTTTCTTTTAATAGCATGCAAAATGCAATTGAACGCTTATTAGTAAAGTCAAAGTGTATATTTGTAATTGAAACTATACATCCAAGTAGAAAAATATCATATAACATGGAAATATAATTCTTGAATTATGTAGTGGAAATCTTAACATTGCGGAGATAGGAAAAAATAAAAAACAATGGAAGATACATATAGGTCACATCTGACCTTAACTGATAACTGCTATTTTTTCGTTAATTTCGTTTGCTGAAATCTTTTCCATAGTAACATATTTGACCTTCTTTCATTCTTTAAAATTGTTATCTTTTTAAAATCTACCTACATATATAAAAGTGATCATTAGAAAAGGATTAGGTGTTTTTAAAGTGCT
>WFKH01011581.1:52052432-52077131 GCA_016163765.1 Magallana hongkongensis | reverse complement strand
AATGATTTTAATTTGAAGCGTACAGGTTGTGATCAATTCATTAGGTTGACAATGTTTTGACTCAATTATTTTAGTGAATTTTTGTGAAATAAGCAATCATAGTTCACTTGTGACATCAAGAGATTTTCACACAAGAAGAATTATTATGTAAAAATGTCATGCGAAATTCATGCAAAGTGAAATTCATTTCTATATATTTCACAGATGAATTTTGTGTTAATGCTATATTCATTTAAAACTTGAGACAAAATTTGTCACGTATATAGAGTACCAAGTCAAAATGAAGCTATTAAACAAAACTTAGCTTACTGCTGATTCAACCAAAACGGCCCATAACATTGTTTATTATTAAAAATATCTCCTCATTCTGCATCTACTGCTGCTGATTTGCGACAAAAAGCTAAAGGGTGGACGGAAGTTGACATAAATCGCGTCATAATTTGGGTAATCCCTTCCAAATATAGCACTGATACGAATATTCAAAAGGCGTCAATTTTGAATTCGATCAACATACGAGTTAAAATTAAGAAAAGGGATACTATAAACAGTCAATTATAACTTTTGTTACACAAAGTTTATATAAACATGTTTATAAATGCATATATTTTGCAATATTGAAACAAACACACGTTGCAGGGAAATCTCATTTACATATTGGTGACAACTTCCGTCCACCCTTTAGACATTTATCGCTTATCTAAGGCAGTAGATGCAGATCGAGTGGTTATTTTTATTAATGACAGGTGTAATGCACCGTTTTGGTTGAATTGGTTGTAAGCTTAGATGTTGAATGACCGATCGGGAGACGGAGAGGATTGCAAAATAATTTTACCGATGAGTTTCAAGCAAAACTTCCAGCTGATGTGCCAGTTTGAAATAAATCCAAGATGGCGGGGATGGGTACCTTGTCATTTATTAGGTAAGCGGAGTATTTTTTTTATTATGAGAAAAATATATGACGTCAGGTGCCTGTGGTGTAAGGTTAAAACAAATGTTAGTGATTCAGTTATTTAACAGATACTAGTATGGCATCTCGTGATAGTCAAATATGTACTATAGGTTTTTGTCATGGTACTATCTGTAACTGCCACACTTACAGTACATGTAGATTAGCTACATAATGTAGTAAAGTATAAAATAGATACAATTAAACTGTTTGGTAGCAACTACCATATTAGTAGTTTTGAATATTATACTACAAAGACAGATAATATAAACTTTACATGATTATGATATAGCAAAGAAGCCACAACATTTTCAGTATTGTGTGAATACATTTTGAGTAACACACGAGTACACGTATCTCTATACATCCACAAACACGTGCTATCAACAATTTATTTTTAGATTGGTATACAATTTAAGTAGCATCCCCAGGCTTACACATAAATGTTTTTTCATTACCTCACTACTGGTACTGAGGTATAAATGTAAATACGTTACGTTCTTTTAAAACTGTAAAACTGCATCACAATTAAGGTTAATTGTCAGCTATGTCGTTTTCATGGAACTCATCTTTTGCACGACTCCTACATGTACCAAGGCAAGAATACATTTCAGTTTGAAAGCTAATTATAGAATGTCAACGTACAAAGAACGAAAAGAAGGATGTCTATGATAGTGGTTTTTAAAAGTGGTCATATGTTCTTACCTTAGTTTTGTATTTTGCCTAACAGGAAACAGAATAAGAGAAATTTACTGCTCAAAACTTAAGTTTGAACACGTCATGTTATAATCAATAATATAAAGATGATTAGTCAGCTGTGTATTTACCTTAGTTTCTTTGGAGTGTTTTGTAAGACGACTCATTGGAATAAACAGGGTTCTGACTGCCTATTACATCACTACAACATCAAATATAAAAAGGCCTGTGTTATTTTGTGGATTCATTATTTATATATCATAATATATACCTGCTTGAAATAAAAAATAAGATATTCCAAAAATAGTGTAGAAGTTATATTTACCTTGATCTTGTTTCGCTCGTACCCCAAAAAAACCCCAGACGTTTAAAAATAATTTAATTCGCGAGGAAAATTCAAACCAATTTCAAATAACCACTAATAATCCTAGCTTGTATATTGTTTAACAGTAAGATTTTACTGATCTTTTTCATAATTCCAATTTTTTGAATTAAAAATAAAAGAATCAAACGCTCACAGTCTCACAAATATACTTACAGACATGCTAATACACCATAATTCTTTAGATTTTGCCGACAAAAATGCATAATTTATGCATATGTAAAAATTTATTGTTACAACATTGTAATTCCAAACACTCTGTCGATGAGTTTCTTTCTTCTTTATGTTTCTCATTATTCCTCTCAAATTTCAATCTATTTACTGTCAGTCTTTACATACATACCGGTTCATAAAAAGAAAAATCCTGACAGGGAGTCAAAACAGTCAATCAGTTAACTTATCCAAAAAAGGAGGTTAAAAATATACCGTTTTTTAAGTACATTAACTTTTTAAAAATCTGTATTTTATTGATTTTTTTTTCGTTTATCATCATCATGATTTATATTTCCAATATTGTAACACCGAAAAACTTTTAAATACTCAGAATTTATTTTTTGCATTCTGCTCGAAATTTGTAGTGAGCGTTTCATTGTGTTAAACGACATTTCCAGTCTGAGCAGAGTTTTGACGCTGTTAATTAATGAGAAAGTGAAGTCAATCATATAGGGTTTTGTCGATAAATTATCGTAGAAGGGAATGGTACCAAACAATTTTGCAACGAAAACGGAAATGGTTGCATTTTATGGAAGGGATCTACTCACGTAATTTGGAGTTAGATACTTCGTTTTATTAATATATTATAGGGTAAACTTCATCGCAGAAACAAGTGTACGTGTGTATATATCTGACTAGAAAGCTTCAATAATAAGTTAAACATTTTCCATAATAAAGAAAAAAGAAATGTGGATATTTCTGGGTTTTTTATGGTGACATATTTCAGTCCTCTGAATGCAAGTTATTTTTCTATAAATTAAGCCAACAAGCAAGGTATTTCATGTTGACAAAAGGAAAAATGTAATCACGTTTTGATTGTTTTTAAAATTATCAATAACGGCCCACAGGTTACTTCCAATATGCCAGACTTATTTATGTTGACATGGAACATTAATTGTGTGTCATGTGGAATAAGTATGTTGACAACTTGACATGCAATGTAATATGTTGACATATTACTTATGTCGATATGGTTTAAAAATAATTATGTTGACATGTAGCTTATTTATGTACCCTCATGGACATAAGAGATAAATATGTTGGCATGCAACAAATTTATGTTACTGCACAAGATGAATATGTTGACATAGAAAAACATGTTGCATGTCAACATATTTATCTTTCATGTTACATAAATATGTTGCATGCAAACATAAAAAAGTTGGATGTCGACATAATAGTTTGTATGTCGAAGTGTATATCTTGCATGTTAACGTAATTAAGTTGCATGTCAACATAAACCAGTTAGATATCAACATAAATATGTTGCTTGTCTACAAAATTTGCATGTTGACAATCATATGTGGGTAATACTTGATAATTTATCTTTTTTGACGAATTCTTGTTTGACTACATTTTTAGCATTTCGACATAATCATGTTGCATGTTTACGTAATTATCCCAAATGTCGACATATTATATTGCATGTTAACATAATTTAAAGAAATTTGGCTTGGATACAGGGGACTGATAAATGCCATCATTGTTGTTTTACCATTTCCAGTTCTCTTCCGCACACACTGCAGAATAACGACAACGGAAAGTGTGACGACGATGGCTAAAAGTAAACCGGTCGTTGTGCCAAATGCCACGGGGGAAAGGCATTGTGTGTCATCTTTTGGATCTCCTGTATGAAAAAGTAAGGAATCACAAAACTTAAAAACACTTCTGTTTCAGTTTCGAAAAGAATACCAAAAAGCTGGAGAACGTTTAAAGTGAATTGTTACATACATTTGAACTTAACAATCCAGATCTAGATACCGATTAAAAAGCCATTCACAAGATCAATTATTTTTATTAGTATAAAATTACATAGAACAAAAAGCTAAATTACAGTAACAAACTGGTAGGTTGGTATTTTTTTTACAGAGAATGTAAGAATAAAAGAGATAAGTAACTAAAGCATTATTTGATTTTTTAAAAAGCATAATATAAAATTTCTGGCACTCACAATGAACGGTGAAATGTACAAAATCGGATAACTCGTCATATTCATAATAAGTGACTGAAGATGATGCCCTGCATCTACATTCAATAGTTTTGTCATTAGATGTTATTTTCAAGCTGACATAGGACTCAAATCGTATAGTGGTACCAGATACTGGAGCTTGATTACTACAAAACCACATCCACGAAATTTGAGGATAACCAATGGAAGTTATATTGCATTTGGCTTGTATAGTTTCTCCTGATCGAACAGTCGTTGACGACAATGCATATATCACCGGTTTTGTCGGAGGAGGATCTGAAAAGTATTTGTAATGTTTTTATTATTTATATATGTATATTTGTTTCACGTATTACTTATACTGTCAGATTAAATTAAGTTGATTGATTAATCCTACATTTCATGGTTAAGCATCTACAGAATGATTGATATTTGTTATTTTAAAAATTCATATAAAGTGATGAAAATGATAACAATATACTAAAGAAAATTCATATTCATATAACATTTTACAAAATTAGAGACTTGCATACTTTTTGAAAAATTTGAGCATTGTTTTTACTTGTCGTAGAGAAATATAATTGACAATGTAATCATAAACATCTCCCGATAAACATGGATTGTGTATCTGTTGGAAATCCGATCATAGATTAATGTAGAGGATGGCGATGTCGCTCTACAGTAGGAAGCTTTCAGGTGATATTTCACTGACAACGTGAATGTCAGGTAGGTATAGGTATTTGAATACGTGATGAGACTTGTCATCTGCTCTTGGCCGCATATAATATTATATATAATATAATGGGGATGACCAAAGCTAATCTTCAACAGATTTATTTTATCTTGTAACCTATTCTACCCCAATCTGTTATTAACAGTCAGGCAGTTTTACAAACCGAATATCTCTGTACATAGCACTTTAAATGCACTGAATGTATCGTCATTATACTCTCTTATAGATTGTGTATCTGCTGGAACTCCGATCATAGGGTAATGTAGAAGATGGTGATGTCGCTCTACAATAGCAAGCTTTCAGGTGATATTTCATGGACAACTTGAATGTCAGGTAGGTATAGGTAGTAGAAGAAGTGATTTGACTTTTCATCTGCTCTTGTCCACAAAACCACCTCCATCTTACGGGGGGATCTCCAAGAGTAGATAAGTAACATCGGAATTGCACTGTTTCACCTTCATATCCATTTTGCGAATATGAATACATGGATGGATAAGAAGAAGGAATAGCTGTTGAAGATAAAGCAGAAAAAGCAATAAAACTAATCACCTGACAATCAGTTGTAACGTATTATCACAAGAGAAATATGACAAGGAAATCTACTGAGTATATACACTGTACACTGAATACCTTTGGATAGTCTTTGGAGTGATCTGCCATTTGATGTAACATTAAAAAAAACCCAGCAGTAAGCAATGTGTGTCATAGATTAATTTATCATCCGTTTAAGCAGTTATGCATCCTGTACATTAGATAGACCAAAATAAAGTATATGGGGTGGTTTCCTGTCGTGGCATAAAAAGGGACGCATTTTGACGAATTGTCCTTAGCTAGATATTGTCTTTAATAAAGAAACAAATAAACACAGTAATGCATGATCAATAAATATGGTGGCAGTGCGCAGTGGAATCGCAGTCAGCGAGATGCAAGGGCATTCATGTGGATGTAACGCTCTTATATTTACATTTAGTGTATTTATATTTGCATTGGAAATATACGACGTTCAATTTCCTGTAAATACATTTAGCCTTGTCATGGCGCATGAGCACAAGTATAAACTATGGAAAGCCTCAACTGCCTTATGTGGATAATCTTCATTATATGATGATACTTAAGCATTACATGCTGATACTTTAACATTACATGCTGATACTTCAACATTACATGATGATACTTTAACATTACATGCTGATACTTCAACATTACGTGATGATGTAATGTTGAGTGAAGTACCATCATATAATGAAGAAGTATCAGCATGTAATGAAGAAGTATCATCATATAAAGACAAAGTATCAGCACGTAATGTTGAAGTATCAGCATGTAATGCTGAAGTATCAGCATGTAATGTTGAAGTACCAGCATGTAATGTTGAAGTACCAGCATGTCATGTTGAAGTATCAGCATGTGATGTTGAAGTATCAGCATGTAATGTTGAAGTATCAGCATGTAATGTTGAAGTATCAGCATGTAATGTTAAAGTATCAGCATGTAATGTTGAAGTATCATCATATAATGAAGATCATCCACATAAGGCAGTTGAGGCGTTCAATAATAAACGGTGTCTTCCCACTTAGCCAAGATTCTGAAATTTACAAAGGTGACTGGTTTTGGCTAAGTGGTGTGTTGTTCAGGTAAGGGGAGAGAGAGAACAAAAGATATTAATTATAGGTGACCTATAGTTGGTTTTAGAATGACCACAAGTGCTTTAAAACAGTATGATACTCCAACTAGGGATTTATTTAATCATATACATTATTATTCAGTTATAAAAAGAAGACATTTTAAAGTGATTTATTAAAAAGCAACATTAAAATCAGCTGTTTCAATGTTTTAATTTCATCAATTTATAAACTTTTTCTTTTTGAAATATTTTTTGAAAAGGCTAAATGAATGTCTTTTACCCAGTTTTGAACTTATTGTAATGAGAAATTTTCAGCATAGAATAAGAAACATTCATGTATTAGTTTCTTTTTTTGATATATGCTTATGAAAAATAATCGTTTATCTATAATCTAGTCACAATACACAAATATTCCATACAAAAAAACATCAATATGAATATAAATATAAGCATTGAATGGTTATTTTTGGATATCGTCGATCCTACAACACGCGTGGTATTAAATTTGTCTGCACGGCCTGGTGTGTTATAGGACCGACGACATCCAAAAATAAGCACTCAATGCTTAAATGTTAGTTGAGGCAGAAATTAATAGAACAAAAATGTTGTTTGATACAATGACATCATTAATATTTATCTCAAAAAGATTGCATTAAAATAGGGAAACCTGAAACAATTATTCAAGCAATGGTTTCGGAAATCAAGGCGATGGAATCTTTGTTGTCGACTTTATAAAGAAAGTCAGTTGTAGCATATATCTAAACACTTAACAATGAGGAATCGCCGAAACATATATAAAAGAATACAAGCGAATGAGTTTTGAAAATCAGGGAAAATATGTAAGTTTTTAACTTCTTTTCTAATTTCTATTCTTAATTTAAAGAAAGTTGATATCAATAATAACTCTGTTTTTACATAATCATATAATATAAACATCACACTGTTGTTTTAATATCGTTGATACCACAAAATTGTACCTTAAGTGTAAGGCCAGTTAAGTTGGAGGTCATGAATTATATAAATAATGGTCCTTTCCTTTCAAGTGATACACCCTAACTTTGGTCAAGATTTGCCCAGTAAGTCAATGCAGCACAAAGCACGACGAAGGACAAACCAGGTGACGACTAACAAAAGCGGAAGCAATAGGTAGCCTCAGTGGCGTCAGTGACCTAAACCTACTGTGTCCAGATACAGATGAGACCTTGTCATGCGCGGATCTAGGGTGGTTCTTTAAAAATTCAGATTTATTAAATACACACTGTAAAATTCCCACAAATAGGCCTCGGACTCACCCTAAAAAACAAAATTATCATTCGGACCCCCCCCCCCCCCCCCCGGGAAAATTTTTATGGATCCGCTCCTGCATGCACAGTACAAATACCAATTGGTTAAAAATTCATTCTGAGTAAAATTCCGGGACTAGAAAGTAATAGGAAAAAAAGTTTTGTATTGTGCTTTTATACGATTCATTGGCTTTGCTGAAAGTAGAAGACGTCGTTACATAACACCCCTGCGAATGTTTTTGTCATTTAAATTTTATACCACGTGGTTTCATTTGTCCCTTTCAGTTTCGCAGTAAAAATCGTGCCTCGTGTTTATAGTCTATTTCATAGAAACTAGGTACTTGTAATCAAATATAAGATCTAGACGTTTATTGATTTTAAACTTTATCTTCATTAATTGGTGGATAAAATGAGTTGTAGAAATAAATGTGACAATAGAAAAAAATAAGGTTTTTTTTCTGCTGTTGCAACAATTAACATGTTTAGTGGCGATACCCCCTAAGGATTAATTTTCGATCCGCGCCTGACCTAGTTATAGCATCAATAGTGAAACAGACTATACTATTTTATGCAGAATGGTCCTTGAAAATGGCTCGATATACTAAGTTTTTATACAAAACAGACATTCATTCTTTTTTTTAAAAAAGCATGGTATTGCACACCACAAGCATCAAACATGGCTATGATATTATTAAGCAACCCAGTGTTTATGTTTTCAACCTCGTGTAGAGTGGTTGAACACGAACGATAACTCTGTTCTGAATATCATCGTTTAATTTGAATAACTGCTAGATGATGAAATAAGACATACATCTTAATAGATTTTCGTGTTTTAACATAAATCAAAGTAGGATATGATATGAAAAACGACCAGTACTTACATATTTTGAGAATATTATCCGAACACTTATACTTCCGCTCGAAATTTCACAGGAACTGAACAAATCTCGGGGAAGTCTCGTGAACTTTCATTCGAGCACCTTTGGATTTATTGCATACTTATCAACGATAAAGAAAACATTCCGAACACATTCGCAGGGGTGCATAATGCATTATCAAACTTGATATATTCTGAACAATGGAACTGGTTCTTTTATCCAAACTCAATGGAGTCGACTGATTTTATCTGTTTAGTTGATCACGGAAGTCATTGACAATTTGGGGGTAATTTTTAAAGGGGTAAGGGTACAATACATATAGATTTCTATAAACCAGTATTAACGTACACTAAATAAGTAATTTTATTGGTTATAATACAAAAACATTATTTTTGTTATATTAAAAATGTAATACCAATCCCTTGCTCTATTTCATAATTTTGGGGGTTCTTTTGTATGGTTAAAGTGATCCCTCATTCAAAATATACTGCGTAGTTTGAACCCAGAATTCGTAACATGTTCTTTCCTTCTTAAACTCTACAGTAACTGTAATGCGAATGAACCAATTGTTACTAAGAATTTTAAAAACAATATTAAGATACTGAGATAGCAACTTACTGTCTCCTGCAACAGATGACAAGAAGCACAGCATAATGAACAATATGTATTCCATATTCCCAAATTAAATCCTTTTAACTCAGCGACTCTTTAACTGCAGCTAGCGAATGTACCTATTGCTTTTAAAAATCTGCATTGCACGACTGAGTAACGTTTAAAAATGGGTTAACCAAAAAATCCATGCAAATATCTAAAGGGACATGAACACGATTTAAGTTAAAATAAACTGTCAAAATTTATTTTATCCACTTTAAATGATTATATGCTAAGCTTAGGTATGTGCAAAAGTCAGGCAAAATTTGAGAGACAGTTATCCAGATTCAAGCAATAACCAGAGTTCAAACCTCATTATTATTATACTACACACAACAAGTTGCAATGGGTTTGTTTTTCATCTGTCAGTCAGTCAGTCAGTTCGTCAGTCCTGTTTTTATTTGTAAGCGCAACTCTTCTTTAACCGCTGCACGGAATTTCGTAAAAACTTTGTAGTTATTTAGGACACAATGTATCGATGTGCATATTACCAGGAAGCGCCGAAAATAATCTGAATAATATGAAGTTCTTACCAATATAAAACACAAAAACATGACCCGAGCATGGTTTACTTAGCATAGAATTTTGAGTGTTCTAACTCGCTTGTAAGTCTATGTATGACTTTCAAATTTAGGTTACCCTTAAAAATACTTCAATAAAACAATGTAAACAACAAACATAGATAAGTAGGATTTGAAAATTTTCAGCTCAAATCGTGATCATGGCCCTTCGAGTGTAAAATTAATTGGCGTATATAAAATCTGATGATGTGATTTGAATTTACATTATTAAACTGCACTTCATGTTGTAGTTTTTGCCGAAAACTATTTGTAAAACTGCCAATATTTCTTTGCCTTTAAGACACGCCCTTGAAATTAACTTGGATAAAAAATTATTTGATACTTGAAATTTTAATCATTTAGGAATAACTATGTGTTTAAATGGCAACGAATTACATTTGATAAATTTTGGGGGTTTATGGAATGACTTTAAAAATAAAAGTATGCAAGAATTATTTTTGAAAGAGATTCTAAGAATTTAATAGCAACCGGATTTCAAAATGCATGGTAGTACATATAATGATTTAATATTAATGGTATTTAGAACATAGGGCCAAATGACTAAAATCACTTTTAAGACCAAAGTTTGTCAGAGGATCCCATCAAAGCTGTTTCACAAAACTGTCATATATTAAGATATCCATAATATTGTAAGAAATTTATCTATTTTAAAGATTGATTTTTTTTATAAAATATCAATCTTTTGAAATATTTTTGTCTTTAGATGCAGGTAACAATAAAGACCCTATATACACTATACATTAATTTCAAAGTACTTTTGGGTGTTCATAGGGATTTGAAATTTTAGAAAAATTAGGAGAAAAAATCAATCTACAGCGAAGGTCATTATTTGTAATCAAATCAAGTACTCTGAAATTCAGAGTAGACCAAGATAGAGTGTTTAAAGACTTAATTTGCATGTATTCTCCCACCCACTAACGTAAATTGGAGCAATTGAAATAAATAGATGAGTATGTCACGTCACAGCGAGTGACTACTTCACTAACAGAACCAGAATGGTTGAAGAGAGCCAGAAACAACTGATGATTAATGGTACACTCAGTTTACGTGGAAATCAGTTGGCGACAACCCTAGTAAACATAATTGCTACTAAGAAAGATTTCAAATATATATAGATATTTATATACCTTACATAACTACCAAACATTTTTGTATCGTCGTATTCGGGTACCTCAAATGAAGCAGACACCATTTAACAGAAAGAAAGTGGCAGATTCATTCAGTAATTTTAAAGTCATACTTTGCATATTACATAATGCTTATATAATGCAGAGCCTCGGTAGTTTAATTTAAATTTGTTTTATTTGTGTGTCTTTTAGGGCTTTCAACTGCCACTGAGACTGAGAATTTTTACTGGAATTTGTCAAAAACAGGTTTTTTAAAAATATCACAATTTTATAGGCATGCATACCTACTTTCTTTCGTTTTCAATGTTCTTCTATACTGTATAAGGTAACTCAAATTTTGTATCCAATGCACTGTTAATAAACTAAATTACTATGTAGTGACAAAAGACATAAAACTTTGGATAGCAAAACATTAAATTATATGTAAATTTGATAAAACATTCTTTCTTTTGCTAAGATTCTCTCTGTTTGTTCTTCTTTGTTCTTAGTGTGAAAGACCTCGTAAAAGCCGGTGTTATATAGTGCCTTTTCCCCCAAGCCATCTTTCCCCCTGGAAAAATGGCTATATAGCAGTTTTTCCCCCACGGAAAGCTGACTATATGGTGGGATTTCCCCCTTTTTATAGCCAGATTACCCCCACGGAAAACCTACTATATAGTAGATTTCCCCCCTGTTTTACATTCCGATCTTGTTTATGGCGGACCATTTGTGGCAATAATTTGCAATATCTGAGATGACATTATTACTCATAATAAAAGGTAATAAATGCATTTATTAATACACATTGTACATAGTATAAAATAATGTTTTTTACCCCTGATATAAGCAAAGTCACGCGCCTTCATTATATTTTTGTATCATTACCCTTTATTTCACCCTTTGTTGCACCTTTTTGGAAGACCTTGCACCTTTTATTCGGATTTCGGAATACTTCGGATCTTTTTCTTTTTTCCTATTTTCTTTTTCTTATGATTGATGCATATCTGCAGTTTGGACTATAATGTTATGTTATGAACATTTTTTTAAAGAAGACGTCACAATACATAAATTTGAGCCTTGAAAATACGCCGGTTTGGAGATTGGAAAACTAAAAAAAAGCTGAACAAAGTTTCTCACGTGAAAATATAAACGAGTTATCTATCATAATTATGATATGATATGATACAATATCTAATAAATAAATTTTAATCATTTAAAACTAAAAATTAAAAAAGTCATTTTGTCTTACTTCAGAAGTGACAGAGGACAAAACATCTACTATAAAAAAGTTGTTTATGCGTGAAATTTTAAGTTTTAAAAACCGTGGAAAACACAGAAGGTCTGTTGCACGGCAAGGAAAATGCAAAAAATAAAATTTGGTTTAAATCACTTCTTTTCTTTAGAGATAAAGTTTACATAATGTAATTTCTTTAAATTCTATTCAACCATTAAACTTAAAAAAAATTGCAAATCTTCAAATTTAAGATAAATTAAAAGAGAAAACGACTTATGATACAATTGGACGAGGGTCACCTAATGAGAAACCATTATTCAAGTCACCGGGACAGTCGCTGGGAAATTTAAGGACAAAAATCTATCATATGCATTAATCAATTTTAATACAAAATATACATTTTGCATTCAATATCAAATCTATATATTAAACCTTACAAATATTACAGTTTAAAAAAAAAATTGATCACTTCTGGTGACGAAAGGATGTAACGACGAACGCTCTGATGTATTAAATCCGTCCGTAAAGATAACAGAAATGTTATATAACTCTAAAAAAAACCCTGAAGCACTGAAGATAAATCGAAGATGTTTTGATTATTGTTCTCGAGTATTTACAACTTCGTCAGGCACGTAGCTTCGGGGTAGGGAGGGGACCCGCCCCCCTTTTTTTAGCGCAGATCTTTATTAAATTTACATATAAATATTGAATTAAAAATATAATAAGGAAATGAACAGTAAACAGGTATAGTACGACCCCTTCCCACCACCACCTCCACCACGAATTAAGATTTTTACGATTTTGGAAAGTTTTTTTTATATTTTGCTTGTCAAGAATTTTTGGATGAGTCTGCCCCCCCCTCTCACTTTCAAAAACGATGCTACGTGCTTGTTCGTTTCAATTCAATGTGAATTCATACGAAACAAGAATTAAAATAAAATCACGATTAATTTGATTTCGAATTTCGCACATATGCGCATAATTTTATTTGTAAGTCCAAAATTTATCAAATTAATAATTCTTATCCAATCATAGTTACGAACAAAGAATATTTCTTGCCCACTCTGATTAAAATTATTTCATAAATGTCAATTCTTTATCTACTTGAAGGTGAAACATACTTTAGAATGATATCAATCATCTTGTCTCAATAAAAATTGGTTAAGGTCTTAACACACTATTATGCATGAGCGATATTTCAGTTCTTCCAAAGAAATAGGGGTTTAACCTGGATAAAATGGCACAAACAAATAGACGGACTGTTAGATTCATTAAAAAATTCTCAAAAATTTTTCATTTACAAAGTCAGAACACATAGTTATGCATATGATTGGATATCTTGTCAATCCAGGTAGTTTATCAAATATTTACATAAATTAAGTTCTATGTACTGTATTCCATGATACGTATGTTCAATTTTCAACATTGTCTATAAAAAATAATTAATCGGCAAAACGAAACCCAACCTGTACAGAGGAATGCAAATATATATGAACCTGGAGTGTACAAACATTGATATTAATCCTTACTGTGTTTCCATTAATGATTTTTATTAAATCTGAACCAAAAACGTGAGGGAGAAACCTTACTATTGGGGAAAAACTACTATATAGTAGCTTCCCTTCCGGGGGAAAGGCAACTATGTAGCAGGTTTTCCGGGGGGGGGGGGGTAAGCTACTATGGGGCAAAACTGCCTTTCCCCATGGTAGATTCCCCCCTCCCCTGGAAAAGTATATAATAGTCTTTCTTCCGGGGAAACAGCTTCAAATAGTATATTTTTTCCTATTGTAGGGTTCCCCCTCCCCTTACGTTTTCGATAAACGTTTTAGAAAATGTTTATGGAAAGGCAGTCTGAATTAAAATCCATGTCTTGTACACCATTTATGACTTTACAGAGACAATGTTTAACTTCATTCATGGAACACTTGGGATTTAACTTCCAAGTAACTTTTTAATTAATGTACAAGGTATGATATGATATGCAGTCAAATGGATGAAGCGTTCTTAATTTTAAGGAGGCCGGATGGTCAACAAAGTAGCCATCAGATCTTTCTTAAATATGATGTCTTAAGCTAAAAACTATTATTTAGTAGAGAAAAAGTTAATATATTTTACATTTTAAATTTGGGCAGTTTTCTATATTCTTATCTAGACCTCTCCTTTTAATATAAATGGAGATCAATACGGTCTAAAAATAGCCACGACCATGGAACACTCTTAAATGAAAATGACTTGGGTACTTTTTTTAAATAAAAAGGTTTTTTTTAAGAATTGAGAGGACGTATATACTGAGTAGTCTATGCCTACTGTCCCACCCATAAATGCTTTTCATATTCAAATATTGTTTAGACTTAATTTTTTAACGTCGACCGTCTGTTCCTGCAATCAAGAATGAGCCATATCTAATGTCAGTAAAATGTCTACCAATCGCAACTTCTCGGGCCTTTCGAGCAGAGCTCGGAAAAGCGCATCGAATGCATTAACATCGCCGGTTGTAAGAATTTTATATATAATGGAGTCGCTTCTTATCAATTTAGGTATCGAAAGGAAACCTTGTATGTCTCTCCTGTGGTTTTTGATGTTGTTTACAAAGAAAATTTGTTTCTCGTTTATTTGAATTTAGTCAAACCTTGCAAAACCTAAGGTTATCGTGTCAACGATTTTTCTTGTCTTCATTTCTTCTAAGTCTAATCTCATTTTTTTCTCAAAATATTTCCTAATCACATTTTTTTTTAAATTTTTGAAGAACTTTTTGTTAGTTAAAAGACTTGATTGATATTATTACTTGTTCATCGTTATATCTTTTCAGCATAAACAACGACTTTCGAATGCTAATGCTCAATGTCCGCCTGCATATTACATCTGAAGTTTAGGACTGCGGGACAATTTTCAACTTCTGTTAATGATAAAGAAATAAACTTCAAGAAATGAATCTAATAGTTTTCCTTTAATTATACTCTGTTCATTCGTATAATCTACGCTGCAACTGTTGGTGCATATATTTGTAAACCGTTTAGCATGTTTATAACACTTTCTCCAAACCAGGTTATACTCGTTAAACTAAGATACACTATTTTTAATCACATTGGTTCATTTAAGAGTTATCTTTCTTAATAGAAAGACAATAAATCTTAAGACATGTTTTGGCAAATGCTACGACAATTACGAAACTTAGCAAGATTGTATAAATGAATTCGTTTATGAACGCGCATTTTCAAACGTAGGAAAACGAAGTTTGAGATTCATATTTCCAGACGTTTTAAAAAAAGAATTTTTTAAAGATTGGATTGATAGTTTCTGAAAGGAGCTAAACATATTGTTATTATGAGACAAATAATATATTTTCAGATATTTGCTTTGATCTGTTCTTTAGAAAATTAGATCAAGTTTCACTTCAATATTGTGATTCATTTCTGACGATAACATGATTTGTCTGGTCCTTTATCTGGTTTTTTTTTCAGATTGTCCTGCGTTAAATTTGAAAATTTATAAATTAAGGGATTTTGAATTAATCATTTTGATACCATCAAGGTAGCACAGTTTACTTCAGGTATGCTTTAATTGATTCGTGGGGTAAAAATACTTTTCATTTTTCAACTTCTTTCGATCTATACATTTTGTACATCAAATACCTTCTTCTGACATATAAAAATAGACGCAATTAAAATCAAAAGTTTTAACATGCATATATTGTCTTGTAGTTTTGAATATCAGACATGATACAGATATTAATGAAAAGTATACATTAAAGCGAAAGCAAGGAAACAAAAACATCTAAACATTTACAGTATCATGTTTCTACATTTGGAGTGACAAATTATATGCTTTTACATCAAAACAATGTTAATTTAGCAGAGTCATACATTTAGTACCTGAAGATACATGTTTAACTTAAGAAAGGAGTCTTCTCGTTATCAGACATACTTCTTCTATTGAAAAGTTCATGAATTTTGTACACAGTCAAAAAGCCCATAACATAACCATATGATAGTATCAGTTTAATGAAATTTGAGCATCGTGTTTTCTTATCAAGGTCAGATCAAGGTCTCCACATCTTTTTCCTCAACTTAAAGGACGATAATTATAACAATAGATGTAGTTATCTGTAGTTCTGTTAGACATCTATTTAAAATTAAAGTTTCTATTCTTCAATAAAATGATAAAATATCACAATGTCTATCAATTTATGCTACTAAATTGAAATAAATATTGAAACTAAAATTGCTATTGCTTAGCCCGCATTTCCTCTAATTTTCTTAAATTTTATAGATATTTTGATTATTTTTCTAAGCTTTCAATATTGAAATATTTTTGATTTTCACAGAAAAGCTAATACATTGTCTAATTAGTGAAAAAGAAAATCCGTTTTTTGTGATTTTTTTTTACACAAATTTATTTTAGAATGAGCGCTTAAAAAGCTAATAATATGTAATTTGATTAGAAAACTGTATTTAAAAAACACATTATGAAACAGAAGCATCTTTTTATTAAATTACATTACTTAAAAAATCCAGCATTTATGTTATTGTTTTAAAAATGCTAAATAAGCTCATAAATCTACAGAAATCTACTGATATTTCCCTACGCTAGTGTTCCGCCAAAAATATAGTCCTTGTTAGATTCTAAGCTTTGATTACTATTTATATGGCAAATTGTATAATAGTAAGAAAAAAAGAAAATTATGATCTTTTAATTTCCTTTTATCTTGATTTAATGAACATTTAGTCAAGTGTACTTTTGATATTTTGACAGGTCGAAAATCAAACAAGACTACTTCCGTAACACATTAGACGTTAAGTGTGGTACAAGATATTTTGGTAAAATCATATTATACAGAAAGGTGTGATCGTCAACTATTATTATGTCATTTGCTCGGAAAATCTTCTGGATTTCTTTTGTATCAGACTCCTACAAAGACAAAGGTATGTTCGAATTTTAAAGTATAATCTTATTAATTGTTAATGTTTCTAAATAAAGAATAAAACACACACTGTCTAAGATATCTGTTTTATAAAGTTTAATGTGTTCTTATCTAAAAGTTTTATTTTCTTCCTAGAAGGAACCAGTAAAATTAAAATTTACTGTTTATAATAAATTACAAGTTTAAGTACACCTCATACATTTTGATAAGTATCTTTGATAAGTAGCTATTGTAATTACTTAAAATTGTATACCTAGTATTTACCCCTGTTTGTTTGAAGTTCTTCGTAAGGTTCATTGGAATATACGGGATTTTGAAGACCTATTTCGTCGCTACAAACAGATATCAATACAACTTGCTTTATTGTACCATGCAAATAAATATACCAGTATCTAAACGAGAAGTTTTTAAGGATATAAAGTATCAAATATAATGTAAAATGTATATTTACTTTGATCTTGTTTCTCGTATACCTAAAAAAACCACAAAAAGGATGTTTATGATCTCTTTGAATGTAATCCATTTATCTTCGATATCTTTTTTAAAAAGATGTTAAATGTTTATATTTTCAAATAAAAAATAATTTTATAAAAGTTATGGCAAAATACAAACTAAAAAGAACAGTATCAAAATTACAAAACAATGATGTTTACTGATTTTGCTTGTCTTGCCACTGTATTTTTTCTTCCGCATACACAGCAGGACAACAACAATGGAAAGAGCAACGGTGATGGCTAGTAGAAAACCGGTGGTTGTACCAAATGCCACAGGAGAAAAAAACTGAGTGACATTATCCGCTTTGTTGGTACGAAAGGTATACAAGAGAACATACATTTATGTGTTATATTTCTTGATCATGAAAAAATCAAATTCACGTCATTTTACCAAACTCATATGAAGCAATATAATATTGTTTGTGTTTTAAAAAGGAAAAAAAAAGTTTAGATAACATTTTTCTTATCTTTATCCAATAGTGTATCTAGCATACTTTAACTACTATTTTTTATGATTTTATAGGGATGCATGGTCACAATTGTGTTCAAATTTTATTTTTCTATTTTTTTTTTTTTGTTTACAATGCTTTAATAGTGTATTTCTAATAATCAACCAAAATTTGAATGTCAGTCAAAGAGTTATAAGCAAGATACAGAGCTCAAATTTCTTTGTTATGTAAACAAGGCTCCTGCCATGTTTTTGTTTACATTGGTGCAATATACCGGTAAAAGTTATTTTAAGCTGACTTTTCTATCTGCTAATTCATTTTCAACATAAATAAAAAGTTTCTAGCTTTTGTCACATTCATTTTAGATCGTGATTATGCCCATTAAGACATTTTATGTATATTTGTGTTTTACCCCTCGATCACTTACAGGTAATAGTTAACTTCTTCGCATTGGAGTACGCAGCATAATGAAATAGCGACTGGTTTATTTTGCAGTAACAGTACTGCTGATGATAATTCATCTCTGCTCGGAAAATGATTTTTGACGCGGTTCCAGTTTGCTCTACTCTGTTGCTTGGAAGCTTTTGTTTTCCACAAAACCAGCCCCATGAGATGTCTGGGTCTCTCACTTTGGATACCGAACAAACAAGGCTTACGTCTTCCCCTTCTCTCACAACCATTGGTGTTAAAGTATGAATAGCAGGTGGGTCGTCAGGAATATCTAAGTTAAAGTGTAATATTTAAAATGATTATTATAAACCCATCAATTTTCATTTCTAAATACTATTAATTTTAAAGAGTATAACCAGATTTTAAAATCACCATACCGTGTTTTTAGAATCCATATTACCCCTCTCTAAAACTGATAAAGTATTACAGAATAAATACCGTTTGCTTTTTAAGCACGTTTTAAAAAAGTGTTCGTTTAAAAATGGATTTGTTCAATAAGATTTCGTCACTCACATAATTAATTGAAAAAAAATAATTTTGATATTATTCTTGATTTTTAGTGAAAGGGTACATTGTCATAACAGTAACCTCCCCCGCACAGAATTAGTAGAGTTTTTCCTGGGCGGAAACCTGCCCTTGTTTAGAATCTTCCCCTCCTGTTTTTTGATTACAATACCGGAATATTCTGTCCATATGTTATAAGTCTTGTTTAACTAAACTAATTTACAAAATGAAAAAATAATAAAACTTAATAAGAATTTATTTATTCGTTTATTTGTATGTTGAATCTCATATTGAAATTTGTCATATATTTACCGACAGCGTATTTTTTGTCGCTTATTATAATTTCAAGTTTTCATTTTACCCGCAAAAGAAAAAAACCCCATTGCGCTACAGTATCTAAATTTCACTGAACAGCAGCAGGCAGGTTCACAAAACTTTCATAAGATATCATTTAAGTCTGTTCCTAAGATATGACTTAGGAAAAAGGTTTGGAACATCCTAAGATCAACTTAGGACACATCTTAAGATGTAGTTCGACGGTAACTTAGTAACATCTTAAGTTAGGATATTCTAACCTACTAAAATCATTCTTATTTTTCACATTAATTCATACAAATAGAATGTGAGAGACTTATGCAGGGATGAATCATTAGAAACTTCGACAGAGAAAATTATACAAGTACATTAACACGATAGACCTGAAATCAGTCATTTCAATTTGTATACATTTACAAAAATATATATTTACTTGGATATTCTTCACTGACCAATAACAATTTAGTTCAAACCAAAAAAAAAAAACCGTAGAAATCCAAATAACTGATATTTTTTGTAAAGAAAATATGTATAGGGACAACTTTTGGACTACAAGCCAATAATTATTTAAACAACAAATGTGCATTTTTTGAGTGTAAACTACATTTTATACTCTTGCCATTCAAGTAATACATAAGCACGCGCTTTTTCATAGAATTTAAAGTTACATTTGTGTACAAACACAACCAATTTTCCTTTAATCTGCAATATATAGAAAACATGTGCATCTCGATAATACATAAATACACGCTTATATATACCGATGTAGATTTACTCTTTAGCCGAGGACTTTTGAATAATTTTTAGCTCACCGAGACGAAGTCGGGGGGAGCTTATGCTATACCCCCGGCGTCGGCGTCGGCGTCCGGACCTGGTTAAAGTTTTTGTTGCAGGTCCAGTATCTTAGTTATTACTTGTCCTATCTTCACCAAACTTGCAAGGATGATGCATCTGAACCTACTTATGGACTTGAAAGACTTGGATGCTGAATCTGGGAAATGAATTTCAGATGCTGGAGGAGGTTAAGGTTTTTGGAGCAGGTTAAAGTTTTTAATGCAGGTGCCCTTTGATAGCAATTTCTAAGTTACTACTGGTTCCAACTTCACCAAACTTGCATGGATGGTGCGTCTTATGATACTGATGCACCGGACAGGCTTGAATGCTGAATCTGAGCCATAGGTTTCGGATGCTGGAGGAGGTTAAGGTTTTTGGAGCTGGTTAAAGTTTTTGGAGCAGGTGCCCTCTGATGATTATATCTTAGTTATTACTGGTCCTAACTTCACCAAACTTGCATTGATGGTGCGTCTTATGATACTGATGCACCTGACAGGCATGAATGCTGAATCTGAGCCATAGGTTTCGGATGCTGGAGGAGGTTAAGGTTTTTAGAGCTGCTTAAAGTTTTTGGAGCAGGTGCCCTCTAATGATTATATCTTAGTTATTACTGGTCCTAACTTCACCAAACTTGCATGGATTGTGCGTCTTATGATACTGGTGCACCTGACAGGCATGAATGCTGAATCTGAGCCATAGGTTTCGGATGCTGGAGGAGGTTAAGGTTTTTAGAGCTGCTTAAAGTTTTTGGAGCAGGTGCCCTCTAATGATTATATCTTAGTTATTACTGGTCCTAACCACCAAACTTGCATGGATTGTGCGTCTTATGATACTAATGCACCTGACAGGAATGAATGCTGAATCTGAGCCATAGGTTTCGGATGCTGGAGGAGGTTAAGGTTTTAAGAGCTGCTTAAAGTTTTTGGAGCAGGTGCCCTCTAATGATTATATCTTAGTTATTACTGGTCCTAACTTCACCAAAATTGCATGAATGGTGCGTTTTATGATACTGATGCACCTGACTGGCATGAATGCTGAATCTGAGCCATAGCTTTCGGATGCTGGATGAGTTAATTTTTTGGAACAGGTCACATGTTTAATAGATAATAGTACTATTTCAAACTTGCATAGTTGATTTAACTATAATATAAATGAATCGCAGAGGTAACTTCAGATGCAGAGCCTGATCTCCATTATCAAGGATGCTAAAAAATATATCTTAGTTATTACTGGTCTTAACTTCACCAAACTTGCATGGATGGTGCGTCTTTTGATACTGATGCACCTGACAGGCATAAATGCTGAATCTGAGCCATAGGTTTCAGATGCTGGAGGAGGTTAAGGTTTTAAGAGCTGGTTAAAGTTTTTGGAGCAGGTGCCCTTTGATAATTATATCTTAGTTATTACTGGTCTTAACTTCACCAAACTTGCATGGATGATGCGTCTTATGACACTGACGCACCTTACAGGCTTGAATGCTGAATCTGAGCCATAGGTTTCGGATGCTGGATGTGGTTTTGTTTTTTGGAACAGGTCACATGTTTTATAGATAATAGTACTGTACTATTTCAAACTTGCATAGTTGATTTAACTATAATATAAATAAATCGCAGAGGTAGCTTCAGATGCAGAGCCTGATTTCCATTATCAAGGATGCTAAAAATTCTATCTCACTCAAACCTGCTTGATAGATGTGTTTGTTGTTAATATAACATGATTCTTATGATAAAGTATTGTATGTTATCATACACTATTGTTTTATTTGATACAATATAATATCATATATTATATTGTATAAAGTTTTATGATACGATATGATATTGTATCAAGTTTTTGTACATTATGATATGATATTGTATCATGATATTGTTATGTAAAGTATTGTATATTATGATACAATATTGTATAATATGATATTGTATTATGTATTATTTATCACATGATATTGTTTCATATGATATTGCAATATACAATATTGCATCATATGATACGATAATATATATTATCGTATCATATGATACGATATTGTATAAAATGATATTGGTTTATATAATATATTATTATATCACATGAAGTTGTATTGTATGATAATGTAATATATGATATTGTATGATATGAAACGATATTGTTATATATGATATTGTATAATATATTATATTACTATATCACATGATATTGTATCATATGATATGATACAATGTTGTATCAAATTATATTGTATCATTTGATACAATATCATATAATGTATCAAATATGATACAATATCATACAATATAATATCATACTATATTATACAATTTAATATCATATGTTACAATATTGTGATGTATTATGTGATATGATACTGTATCATATAATACTAAATTGTATCATATATAATTATATTGTATTATGTGATCAAATACAATAATGTACAAATACGATACAATGTCATATCATATGTTACAATATCATATTGGATCATTATTTATAACTGTATTATATTGTATAATATGATATAAATTGTAAGTATCATAGGATGCAATATCATTTTTTATATTATTGTATTGATAAACATTGAATCTTATAATACCGTATAAAATGAACATATGGTTATCATGCAATTTTTTAACATATGATATACGATATTGTGTCAAAACAGTATCCATGAATATCCAAGATCATTAACAAAGATTTTCATATAATATGATAAAGGTGGTCTCAAAAAGGTGATGCTTCATAAAGGTGATGCCTCGTCTCGGTGAGCTTTGTAATCTGTGATTACCTATGTTTTTGCTAGTAATCAAAGCAGTGAATGTAACTTATTTTGTGTGTGTTTTTTTTTAAATAAGTGGATTTTTTTCATCTTTTGCCAAACAGAGACAATATTTGTGAGGAAAAAATAAATTCGTTTTATTCGTCAGCTCCTAGGCAGGTATGTAGCAATTGATAAGGGGGAGAGTTCGGGGTCCTTCTCCATATATGTTAAAATGAACGTACATGATATTAAAGTTGATATTATTGTAATAGAATAAATGAGTATGTCCCCTCCCGGATTAGGACTTTGGGGTTTGTCGGAAACGCTGGAATTGTAGAAATGATTGCAAATGACAGCAGTTCCAAGATCCTATAAAACGTGATTTTACAACCTTAGGATGCTCTTAGAACAAGGTATGTGCTACCCTAAAGTTAAGACAAAGTTATGGTGGTTCCTAAAGGATGACTGCACTTAGCGCCGGGTTTTGGGCCCTTTTCGGTCGCTTCTGTTGGGTTTATTTCTTAACCTAATATCACTTTTGTTAAACTGTTTAAAAAGTCTAGTCAATTTCCAACATGAATTAAGATTTTAGACTTTGATACAATAAGCTCATTATATGTTTTTCTCTTTACAGCTTTAAAAAAAATGAGCATTTTCGCTTAACTGCCCTTGATCAAACATAAGATTGATATTAATATGCATGATAGGTGAAGCTGACATTATCAGAATGGTACTAAAATTAGACAAGCATGAATAACAATGCCATGTATAAAAATTTATTGATCACTCTTTCACCATAACCCTATTTATTCTATATTGTACAAGTATACTATTTACTATGGTTTCAACAATTAGACCACGCCCATGTAAGTACAGAAAACTTTAAATCAATGCTTGACAACTTAACGTGTTCGAAAACATTGTCCTAGTTAGCACATAACATGCTACCTACTTTACACGTCACGTGATAGAATTTTGTATTCACAAAGTTACCTGAGGTGAGAAATCACGTGGTGAATTATAATATTCAACATGCATAAACCCTTGGTTACAGCAGGGAAAGCGAAAGTATGAAGAAGCAGTTTTTTCTCATTTAAACCATGAGCGCATATTTGTCTATTAATCTCCCTATGACATAACTTTGATAATGCAAATATACAACTACTGTTCAACGGAGAACAATAGACAAACATGCGTTGACTATGTATGAAGTCATTATAAAAGTGGGCGTCCTCATTATCGTACGGAGATTCAAGAAATCGTGATGACCCCCGCCTATAAAAACAAATTCGTACTTGATCACGACATACTTTTATTTAACGCAATTACTTTAAGTTGAAGTTTAGATGTCGACCATTTCTGCAATTGAAAGAAAAATTCTTCTTTTCAAAGTTTATTTTCTCGCAAATATCGCATGTCCTTAAGTCACCACGTATAACACAACATGCGGGGTGTATGCTTTGTTGTACACGGGGTGTAAGCTTTCGAAGCGGTGGAAAGGAGGTCAAGCGACGATTTTTGTCTAATTTCTTAACTTATGGATTTATTTTGCCGGTCAGAATGTGCTTACGGAAGAAAGCATTTATTTAGGATTATATCGACACCTTTGATTCCATCATGCACGTTATAGTTTTCTCAAACACCTCAACACGATTCCGACAGTCAGAGCGAATTTGATCATGACGTATGTTTATGATCAAATATCAGGACAAAGCTTCGG
>WFKH01011581.1:51935886-51947194 GCA_016163765.1 Magallana hongkongensis | reverse complement strand
ACAAGTTTATGTCATACTATCTTGAATATTCTGAATATACAAGTAAGCTTAAGCTTGGAATATCATATTATCATTTTAGAATTATATGTGAAAAACTGTCAAGTGTATTTAGTAATCGTTCATCGTACAATTTATAAATCATGTTCATTATACTCTACTATAGTATATACAGTGTAAATTCATGTAAATGTGAACTGCTATCAAATCGGCATTCAATAAGTATCTTATTCTTGTTTAGTTTAAATAAAATAACCTATTTCGATACACATGATCTCTTTTAACAATACTCTCTTACCTACATGTAGATATTCCTGATGACCCACCTGCTTTGCTTACTTTAACACCAATGGTTGTAAAAGAAGGGGAAGATGTAGGCCTTGTTTGTTCGATATCCCAGGTGAGAAACCCAGACCTTTCCTGGAGCTGGAATTGTGGAAACCAAACGGTTTCTTGCAGAAGAGTGGAACAAACTGAGACCACTTCCAAAATTATTTTCCGAGCAGAGATGAATTATCATCAGCAGTACTGTTACTGCAAAATAAACCAGTCGCTATTTCATTTTGCTGCGTACTCCAATGCGAAGATGTTAACCATTACCTGTAAGTAAAACACAAATCTATACAAAGACTATAAAGTGTTCTTAAATCATAAAAATAAAACAAAATAGAAATACAAGTATGCTAAATACACCATTTGATAAAGATAAGAAAAATTAAATAATCTGATTTTTTCTATATAAATCACAGACAATATAACGCTTTATGTAAATTTGGTGATATGACGTGAACTGGTTTTTTTTTCAATAAATATTACATATCAATATATGTACAACTTATATACCAACAAAGCGGAGAATGCAACACAGTGTTTTTCTCCTGTGGTATTTGGTACAACAACCGGTTGTCTACTAGCCACTATCGTTGCTCTTTCCATTGCTGTTGTCATGCAGTGTATGCGGAGGAAAAACGACAATTGCAGGACAAGCAAAACCAGTAAACATTAATTATCCAGTATTTTTGATACTGTTCTTTCTAGTTTGAAATTTGCCAAAACAATTTTCCCAAAATTATTCTTTATTTTTAAGGTCAGACGACACGTTCCTCGAAAAGTGATAATTATTTTTCAAATTTTCAACGACCTGATAATATACCAAATAAAAATATTATTATTTATTATCATTTTCAAATTGATTAAATTTTTAAAATATATATGTATATGCCAAAATGTTTTTATATCGGCAATTCAAGTGTATTTTCAATAAGATTATAAAGGAAATTGCATACTCTAGTATCTTGCACAAATGCCTGGTAAGGTACCCTAATTTTTTGCAAGAAAGCTTGTCAAAGTAGTAAATCAAAAACAAATTCCTGGAAAAAGTTATCCAAAATTGAGGAACGTGTCGTCTGACCTTAATTTGAAAATATTCACATTTAACATCTTTTTAAAATGTTTATCGAAGATAAATGGATAACATCAAAGAGATTACAAACAGTCAATTCATTGGATTTTTTGTTTTTGGAACACTTATCAATTTTAATGAAAATGTTCAGTAATTTTTTTTTAAGAAAAAAAAACTTTAAGTAAGAACACATAAATAACATTTATAAAACAGATATCTTAGGCATTTATTTTATTCTTTTTTAGAGACATTAACAATTAATAAGATTCTACTTTAAAATTCGAACATACCTTTGTTTTTGTAGGAGTCTGATACAAAAAAGATCCAGACTTTCCAAGCAAATGACATACTAGTAGTTGACGATCATACCTTTCTGTATCACTTGATGATATCCCGCTGAATATTAACACTTCATACATTAATGTGATACAATGCTCCATGTACATGTATGTAATTTTAAAACGCTAGTATATTCATATTTATTTGCATATCTTTGTCAGCCCGATGATTCACTCGCCCTACACTTTCCGCCATGACGTTAATGAGTCATTTGTTAATTGACTCAACCCGCGTTCTTGGTCACCCCGTTCTGGAAAGTTCTATCCATCAAAACTAAAATCGCGCATTCAAGAAAATTGGCTCATTTTATTTATTTAAGGTCAGACGACACGTTCCTCGAAAAGTGATAATTATTTTTTAATATTTTCAACGGCCTGATAATATACCAAATAACAAAATTATTATTTATTATCATTTTGAAAATGATTAAAATTTTAAGATATATATGTATATGCCAAAATGTTTTTATATCGGCAATTCAAGTGTATTTTCAATAAGATTATAAAGGAAATTGCATACTCTGGTATCTTGCACAAATGCCTAGTAAGGTACCCTAATTTTTTGCAAGAAAGCTTGTCAAGTAAGTAAGTAAATATTTTATCATACTGACATTTGTATGTCAAAAATATAGTGCAAAACAATATTATACATAATCGAATTACACCCGGCCCATTGGACCTGTATGTCACCTTGATATCTTAGAATATACAAATATAGTATATACAGTAGATTGAGCGCATGAGTTTACTTTGATTTGTACAGATAACTTTGTCTTACTGAATAAATCAAATTGAGATATTTGGCAGTTTGTCTTTGATTTTTTTCCATAATAGTATTTAAGTTGACAGTCTCGTCTAAATTTTTATCAAAGTTTACACTATAAAAGAAAGAGTTTCTGTTGTTTTCGTAGAATTTGCAATAAAAAACAAAATGTTTGTCAAAGTAGTAGTTAATCAATAACAAATTCCTGGAAAAGTTATCTAAAATTAAGGAACGTGTCGTCTGCCCTTAAAGGTATATGTGGCGTATTTTTAGTGAATAACAATAATAAGATCTGATTATTTGCTTCATTTCTTTACTTAAAGATAGGACTTTCACACAAATTACGCTTTATTAGTCAATCGCATAACAAAGATACAAGAAATCAAAAAAATATTTTTTTATTTTTTACCGGCACGGTAAAAAATACAAAAGATTTGAATAACCCCGCCTTAAATGGGTCACGTGACATCCATCTTGGTCTATCAACAAGAATGGCGACGACGAGAATGATAGGTATACCATTA
This sequence comes from Magallana hongkongensis, assembly GCA_016163765.1. Taxonomy (NCBI): domain Eukaryota; kingdom Metazoa; phylum Mollusca; class Bivalvia; order Ostreida; family Ostreidae; genus Magallana; species Magallana hongkongensis. Next base: position 51,944,170 of record WFKH01011581.1, on the reverse strand, counting down.
AGTTTGACAGATTTGGCAATGAAAGAAAAAAGAGACAGACTGACAAAGATAGGAACAAAGGGAAGATTGTCATCGGAGACCATGTAGATTGATGGAACAGGAATTAAAGCCGAATTAAACTTAAGTTTCCATGATATGAAGTTGTAGGGGTCTTGCTAGTCAGGTTCGTGCTCCATGTGTTCCGTGTCTTTACTTTATAAGTTTTAAACCACAAGTGGATTTTAGTTTAGAGGAATTTTTGAATAAAGAATAAATAAACACTCTCAGTACATGCATCCCTCATGGAGAGGGGTACTTACTCCGTTTACCGTGTCGATGATGCTAAAATAGTGTTTCGTCTTTATTACACATAATTAACAATTTATATCGTTCTACATTAATGAATATCGGAATAATAACGCTTCGAGTATCATCTGATATAAGAATTATTTAATTTAAGACATGAAAAACGTGATTCTAATTTGTAAACAAACTCTTCTTCCATCGTGTTTTCAATGCTAGGTTTTCCCGCACTCATGCGCAGTGGCGTTATAAATGGTGGATTACATTAATATTCATCAGACGTGTAGCAAAGTTTAGAGACAAATAACTAAAGACAGAACATGTTTTATGGGTCTAGAGTTTGTGAAACGTCTAATTATAAGAAGTATGATGTATATTTTTACTCAAACTCATGTCAAAAATTTTACTCCAAATACGCCACATATACCTTAAACATTTCTCATATCGTAATTTCTATTTATACCCTGAAAACGTTCCCAGTAAATATATTTACGTTTTACGCAATCATTCAATATTATTTCATTGCAAGCAAATATTTTGATGCAAATTCCCATTGACTAGGATCCGCCAAAGCGTGTCCACCACTTTACTCTCATTTCTGCCATTGCGGGCTGGTTTACTGAAAATGAAAGTAGGTTTTTAATTTATATCTCAATAATAATTCATCAGGTAAAATGCAATTAATGTTTACGGACATCAACTTACACGTGATCAAATACTAAAAGTGTAAGCAATAACTCTGCCGCAGGCATTTCGTAGTTTATTTGGCAAAATATTTCGATTTATAAGTATAGATATGGTTTTACTAATATATCTTTATTAAAATATCTTGTATCACAATTAACGCCCAATGTGTAAATTAAGGAAGCAGTCTTGTTTGCTTTTAGACTTGTCAAAATATCATCAAATGTTCATTAAATCAAGATGAAAAGAAATTAAAAGATCATAATTTTCTCTCTTTCTTATTGTTATACAACTTGCCATAGAAATAGTGATCAAAGTTTAGAATCTTAGACAAGAACTATATTTTTGGAGGAACAATGGCGTAGGAAAATATCACAAGTTTTATTGTAGATTTATGAGCTTATTTAGCATTGTTAAAACAATAACATTAATGCTGGATTTTTCAATTAATGTAAATTAATGAAAAGATGCTTGGGTTTCAGTATGTGTTTTTAAAATATAATTTTCTTATAAAATTTAATTTTTATTAGCTTTTTTAAGCGCTCATTCGAAAATTGATTTCTGTAAAAAAATCATTAAAACCGGATTTTCTCTTTTACTAAATAGTCAATATATTAGCTTTCCTGTGAATTTATATCTTTTTATAAAGTCTTCATAATATGTAAAAATCAGAAATATTTCAATATTGGAAGCATAGAAAAATAATCAAAATATCTTCAAAATTTGAGAAAATTAGAGTAAATCAGTTCAGCAACAGCAATTGTAGTTTAAATATTTATTTCAATTTAGTAGTATAAATTGATAGACATTGTGATATTTTATATTTTATATTTTCACAGAAGAATAGAAACTTTAATCTAAAATAGATGTCTACATAACTACAGATTATTACATCTATTTTTATCATCCTTTAAGTTGAGAAAAAAGATTGTGACCTTCACCTGACCTTGATGAGAAAACAATAGGTCAAATTTGATAAAACTGATACTATCATTTGGTTATATAGTCTGTTTGACTGTAAAATTTTCATAAACTTTTTCAATATAAGAAGTTTGTCTGATAACGAGAAGACTCCTTCCTTAAGTAAAATATGTATCTTCAGGTACTAAATGTATGATTTTGACTCTGCTAAATTGACATTATTTTGATGAAAAAGGATATAATATGTCACTCCAAATGTAAAAACACGATACTGTAAATGTGTTTCGTTTCCTTGCTTTCGCTTTAATGTTTAATTTCCATTACCTGTATCATGTCTTATATTCAAAACTACAAGAAAATATATGCATGTTAAAGCTGCTTGGTCCGATTTTATATCAAATTTTGTGCACGCTTCTAAACGATGGTTATGCTAAGTATATGTATAATAATAGACATTGCAGTATTTTTCCCAGTCAATTAAGCCAAATTACAATGAAAAAATTATGTACAAAATTTGCTAACAAAACAAATGACATAAAAGGGTATCGCGTTACTTCGCCTTATGTTAAAATTCACCCCTGACGTCAAGACGGGTTTGGTTGTAAATTACGACTTTTACATCGCTATAAATAAAAGTCGTAATGTAGGCAAATTACAAATAAACCTGTGTTCGTTTTATTCGCTAATATTTCTGAAGTTTGCTTTGTTTACAATCGATGCATAGCATGCGGGTTGAATAACCCCAATCATTCGGGGGACGAAACCATACGGTTCCCCTTTCTAAACATTCCCATGATGCATTTTGGTTTGTTTTTTCGTTTGCCCAAAGAGAAAATATTTTTATTTACTTTGAATATTTCTAACTTTGAAAGGAGACCGATTCTGCTGGTGTAAATATGAGAAAGTTCATAACTTTATAAGATAAATGGTTTGTATGGAAAATTATTTGATACTTATTTGATAACAAAAAAAATCGGACCAAGCAGCTTTAAAACATTTGATGTTAATTGCATCTATTTTTATATGTCACAAGAATTATTTGGTGTACAAAATGTATAAATTGAAAGAAGTTGGAGAATCAATTAAAGCATACCTGTCAAGTAAACTGTGCTACCTTGATGTATAATATAATTAATTTAAAATCATTTAATTTATAAATTATCAAAATTAACACTGGACAATTTTTAAAAAAAAAAAAGGCAGATAAAAGGCCAGACAAATCATGTTTTGTCAGAAATTAATCACAGTATTGAAGAAAAAAACCGCTCTAATTTTCTAAAGAACAGATCAAAGCAAAGACAAAACTGTTGCTTTTAAGTTATTCTGAGTAAATCACCAGCTAAAATTCTGCATAGACCTAAGTGATGTTTGTTGAATTTAATGATTCATATCATTATTCTTTCTTTTTCTCCTTCCTTATTTTTGAGTTCGTTGCACTATGTTTAGAGAAAGATCTCCACTTAACTCACTTGTTTTAGGAACTCTTTGGTTGTTAAAGTTAATGTTTAAGTTGTTGAATATAGGGGGAAAGCTCATGCATTGTAACCAAAGAAATACAAAAATACAACACATAGAAAAGTATTCTAGCTAAGTCTAACTGAAACAAGTTCTTGTGTATCTTAACCAAAACAGTCACTGTTAGAAAAACTACATTCACACAAAATTTTTTATTAGTATTATAAAGTAAAAAAATACTTTCATGAATTTTACCTTTTAAATTTGAATATTTTCCTACATCTTTATACGTATACAGAGCTAAATTTTTTTACCAAAAGATAAATACAGTATTAAAATGGCCACAACTACCCAGCCTTCTTAAAAGTCAAAATGGTTATATGACTATCATATTATGCTCGGGTGCAATTTTGTGCATTTCTGTATTTGATCTGTTTACACTATAACATATGACGGTTGATGTTTTCTGAATTTCCCTTTAAGCCATCCCATCGAAAAATTGGCTAGGTACCAATTTTCATCTTGTAAATAGCTACATAGTAAATTTTTTTCCGAAGGAAAGCTGGCTATATAGTGGTATTTCCCTTTTATTGCCAGATAACTTCCACAGAAGGCCTACTATAATAGATTTCCATTTTGTTCATTCCGGTTATGTTTATGGCAGACCATTTGTGGCACTACTTCGCAGTGCAATATCTGAAAATATAGTATTTATCTCATAATAAACAATATGTTTAGCTCCTCTCAGAAACTATCAGGTCAATCTTTAACTAGATGTTGTCATTAGACAGCAATACCCGCACCAAGTTTTTGCCCCTAAATAACAATCTCTTGTACAAGTTTTAGTCAAAAAGAAGGTCACATGCACTTTCTGGTACTTTTTAAAAATTATAATTTTCATGAAGGGTGAGATCCTATCCCAAATTACACATGCGCGGCTATTTTCATACAATTTGGAGTTGAGCTGTTTGCATATCAATTTTAGATTTATCAATAATCTTACACCTGTAACATTTCATGTCATAAAAAGTATGGTCTATATAATGATTACAAACAAAATTAAACTATGCCCCCACCCCTTCGGCGGTTTTCGGCGCTAGATTTGCTTGTGTGTTAACATCGTGCGCCGGATTTAGAGAAGGGGTGGGGGTCCAGACCCCCCCCCCCCTTAAAAAATCATTTATATAGTAAAATTACCAAAAATAAACCTCGGACTCCAACCCCCCATACCTCCCCCCTGCAAACACAATTTTTACTCTTCCCCCCCCCCCACTCCCTGTGGAAAAACTGAATCGTTCTTAATCCGTGCGTGTGCCGCTACTGCCTAGATGATAAATAAACATCAGAATAGTTTGATTAAAACGAAAGCCTGTACATGTAGTTGCAACAAAGAAGATTGTAAACAGTGCGAAATAAATGACACATTGTGCAATGCTTTTCACTGCAGGACTGCCAGGACAGAAGATTTAATTATTTAAGGTGTTTTCGGACACATATCGATACTAATGTAAATGAAAGTACGTTAAAATCAAAATACTTTCACCATTTTAGAATTCTCAAATTTTACAATATTTGGCCAACAAAAATCAGTTTTTTAACATTTTTGGAAACTTAAGGTAAAAATTAAAAAGGCCCAGCAGGATTCGAACTCTTACTTACAGACAAATGGTTAAAGCTCTAACCCAATTTGTGCTACGCTGTTAGGTATCATAATTTTGGGGGAAAATATTATGTTTATACTTTAGTGTTTATTTCGATAGGGAGTACGTCACAGTATGCAGGTGTCCCATACCACATTCAAGCTGAAATTTGTGTTTTAATGGTTAATTAAGAGGTTTTAAAGAATAAAATTGTGAAAATACATGCATGTTATGCTATACATGTAAGTAAATGATCTTTGCTAAAAGTTACGTACACAACACAGGTCTACAGGTTGCATTAGCGAGTACTAGTTTTACTCAGCTCTTTTGGTTATAGATGGGTTTCACGTGGTGTACATGTACATAAGTGTTTTTGATTTGCAGAATAGGATTAATTAACATGCATAAACCTTTCTTTTGTGGTGATCAGCTAAAAGAATTCATATTGTGCTCTAATTAGATTATCATTATGATGTTGACCAATATAGGTAAGTATAATGCATGTAGTAGCGCAAAATTGTGAGACACCGGTATACATAAATAAGTGATCTCCCTTTGCCAGCATACTTACTGTATCAACATCTTTTAATATTTAATAAGCTTATCATCGTGAATTTTCTATTGCATTTGTACAGTTTTTGTCATTTTAATAGTTATTTTTTCATTTGTCAGACTAATTACACTATTGAGTTGACCCCATATTGACCCTGTGACATTTTATATTAAATTTTGCTTAAATAAGTGTATACAGTGAAACACGGTTATAGCGAACACGCTTATAATGAATTGACGCTTACAGCGAAGGGATTTTCATTCCCCATGACTTTATATTACATGTTGTAAATTTGACGGATATAACGAATTTCGCTTAAAACGAAGCAAAATCGCCTGTCCCTGGCACTTCGTTATAAGCGTGATTTACTGTATAGAGACTTAATATGTTTATATGAGTTATAATAGGGAGGAAGGGGAAGGAGTCTTAACCCTTCCCCATCCCCAGGATTTGTGGATTAGATACATTTCTAGTGAGAATGAAGGCAGCTTTTTTTTCATTATGAACCTTCTACCCCATCATCACACACCAGTAATAGAAAAAAAGTTAATGAGTGTACTTTTATTTTTCTTAAATTACTCTTTTTGTCAAGAGATATGTGGTATTTACATGGATGCAGAATTATGGAGGTTAATCGTGTTCAAAAATCCAGACTTGTAAACTTGTAAATCCGAATATGCAATCATGTTGGTGTGTGAGCCTGAGTATGAATGAGTGTAATTTTGATCGTATAACCTATAAAACTCAAGCATAAACACTTTAGAGTTGACCCCGCAGGCCTTCAATCTAATTTTTTCTCTAGATGCAGCTGTAAAATGCTGTTTGTTATCTACATGTAACCTGCCACTATAATACACACTTTCTATCTGTAGTCTGTGCATTTGTATCTCCGTTTTCTGAAATAGCATGGCTGACATGTTACAAATCGACAAATGTAAAGTCTACAAGTTTGTCGAATTTTGACATGACCATATATGGAAACAGTGACGTCACGGATAGAAAAGGCTAGCTGCAGGTAAGGGCATGCCGTAATCGCCGGAATGGGGACGGAATAAATAGAAAAAATATATTAGGTAGGCCTATAATCATATTGTCCACATTTCATTTCACAACTTACACATAATAAAAAGACCCTTTAATTGCATTGCAGCGCACCGAGCAGGCTGACGCCAGGTTTATTTTTCAACACATAAACAAGCAAGTTTATTTTTCACACACAAACAATCCATTGCATATAAGGCACTAACATATGATAACAGTATGAGCATCCATAAAACTATATGGTATTACATGATTTAAGCCTCCTCCGCCGCCCAGGAAAAACCATAGATAAAAAACAAATGTTTTGAAAATCCTATGGAAACCTGTGTATCCGCGGCTAAATGCGGAGTCAGCAAACATGCGAGTGGCGGAACCTCACTCTTGAAATAATTTATAGAACTGTGAAATATGAAATACACGTATATATAATATATATGTAATTTACAAACATAAAAAAAAACAAACAAAAAACACGACTTGCTCGGGACGGCGTGCGCTAGAAAGTGAACCTTACTGACAACCCATGAATCGATTCGAACACATACACAATACTGAAATTTCATTGGCTGAATACTACATAACAAGATAAACTTGTAACACAACACTTTCGTAATAATTTACATGTCGTCAGGACAATTATTTTTCGCTATACTTCGTAACGCGAAAACATTTTAGTCCACACTTCATTTCACAACTTACACATAATAAAAAGACCCTTTAATTGCATTGCAGCGCACCGAGCAGGCTGACCCTAGACATTACCAAAGAAAGGGAGAGAAAGGAAGAAAAAATAATCATAATAACAATTGTTTTGACACATATAACCTTTTTTCTACAGAATCCTTCACGTAAACATTTTTGCTAGACACCGATTTCCATCGCCCGTGTCTTTGTAAACACCTTTCATTGACACTAGCATTTGCAGCAGCAGTTGCCCCTCCTGATCTAAGGGAGTGTAGACCAATATTTAAATCCGGAGCTACAGTTTTTAAAAGATTAACAATATTTTGCTTTGCTGCAGTATAACTTAGCTTTTTATTTTTTGCCACTAACTTGGAAATACCATTGCTTCTTAAAGCGGGCTTAAAAATAAAATGATCAGAACACATATCAATTCCCGCCTCCTTTGTATAACGTAAAAACATGTCATACGGACAAGCACTAGTAACACCTTTTGCTATGAGTACTTCGTTTCCATCTCTGTATTGATCATTTTTGCATTTTTCAATAAAAATTTGTAAATAATTTTGTTCAACAATGATATCTTTACATTTCAAAAAACTTAAATCGTCAAATGAAACGCCGCTATCGGTAACTGCTTTGTTTACATGTGACTGTACTCCTAGTCCTGGAAAAAATTAGTCATCACCAAAATGAAATATCATTTTAAAAAAAAAATTGAATTTTTTTTTTTTTTTTTTTCTAAAACTGTATTCTCAATACCAACATCTTAAACTTCAGTGGAAATTCTGCAAAAACTGATTTATTACTCTTGCCATGCGTTATCAATTTTTTGTCAGGCAAATAATCACAGAATTTTACAAAACTTTTATAACAGTTTCCCTCAAATATCAAAGGCCAATATGAAGATGACTTCCATTCCGGAATAACCAATGTACCTGTAGCCCTCTCTGCTATCATTTTGTTAATAACTCTTGGTATATAACTGGGTGGAGGAACTAACCAGTTATTTTCACTTACCCAAACC
>WFKH01011581.1:51913504-51925251 GCA_016163765.1 Magallana hongkongensis | reverse complement strand
CCCCCCCTTCCTCGTAATCTACATCATTGCCAGATCCGATAGTCTAAATGACTCTAAATTAGTCTTTAAAAATTAATTTATTTATTTGTTCGAATTCGTCAGAACTTAAAGATTTTTTTCATTTGGTTATTGGATTTTTCACGCCGCCGTACATACCAAAGCATATTGTGTTTTAAAGAAAAAAATGTGGTGTGCCAATATCTATTTCATGATTTTAATTGATATTGCACTATTTGTTTAAATCAATTTCGTTCGGAGTTATAAATCTAAGTTTTTTTTATACAACCACTACCACCACCTCGCTTGCGAATCCGAAGCATTTGCGTACATTTGAGTCACCACTGGTGCGCTGTCCTAGCTATATTCCTAGTCTGCACACGTTCTAAATTGTACATGTATATATCAGACACGTAGCATCTGTTTTGAATGTGGGTGCCAGAATTATCCTATATCTTGATAAGCAAATACTTTTTTTTTTAAATTATAAAAAGTCTTCAAGATAGTAATCTATCATATAAATTTAATATTCGATACAATTATTCTTTAAAGCTGTAAATTTCAATTCAAATTATTTATTGATTATCAACGGCCCTCATAGGGGTACATGTAACAGGAAGATTTTACAATGAACATTCATAATGTACAATACACACATCCACAAGAGGGAGCGATTGTATGAATGAAAGGTTACAGACATAAAGCATTAGCATACATGTGTATTTATATACTTAATACATGTATGTATATTTAAATATACATATATTAAACACCCATATAAAGATATGTCAAAATACATGCACATTTTGAATAATATATCACATGATGAGAAATTAATTATCGACTTAGAAATAAAAACTAAGGCAAGGCCCATTACATTTATACTCAAACGAATTCCGTTTTTAAGCCTTATTTTTGATAGTTGATTAGTAAATAGTAAGTTTCAACTTGGAAAGAAATATATTAGTTACAGATTTATTATATCTTAAACAAAAAACAGTTTCTCCCGATTCAGCGGTATTAAAGCACAACCAAAGCATTTACATGTAATAGTCTGTAAAGAGGTCAACAAACTTGATGGACGTATTTGTTTTATTAATAATATTTTCATTTTTTTTCTCCGACCAATGAGAGTCGTTATTTTATTCCTGGTTTCCGTGATGCTAATCGGATGAAAATCAAAGACTTCCTCTGGATGGGACACCAGTTCATCGCTGATTAACTTCCAGCCTGAGCCGGGACCCAATTTTATCTTTGTAGACTAAGACAAATGTAGATAAAGTACCTTTTCCAAGGACACAACACACGAGTGGCCACACCGGGGCTTGAACCGTCGACCTTTTCATATTTTTATATAACACTCACATAATATATAATACATCATAATGGCATATGAATCGTTATGAAATAGCACAACATGTGAACTCCGGTATATGTATTGATAGATAACACAAGTCGACCAAAGACCAATATTGATTTAAATATTCGTTTAACTTTGTTCAAGCGATTAAAGAACATATTACATAACCTCTTGTTTCGTTATCAATTTTATACACTCAACACTTTAAAAATCAAAACGTACTACATACATGTACATACAAATGTTATTATATGTAATACCTAAAATTATTAATCTCTGCTCACTTTCAGAGTGATAGTGTTGACTTTTAATGTTTAATTTTAAAAAAAGGTTAAGATAAATACTGTGATAATTGTATTATATAAATGTCCTTATACATTCACAATAATAACTCCTTCTTAAATGTCAATTGATTTCACCAAGTAACACATTTTGACATAAGAAAATATGAATATGTAAGTCACTACCTATTATAGTATTCCTAATATAACCATTTACATGTTTGCTATTTCAAATAGCTATTTACATATATGTCTGTTAGTGGTCGTGTAAACCTAATACCTCTAGAGGGTCAACTGGACAGACAGTCCCTTCAATGATATTCCCATTATAACTGTATTATTCCAAATTCCTATTTTCACCAGGCTAGCTATGCCTGTTCAAGGTCGTGTAAACCCAATTCCGTTTGAGGGTCGTCTGGACATTCCCGGGGACCCAACCTCACCAAATATGAAGGTCCAAATATGGAATACAGGGTGTTAGCCAGCCCCTTGAAAGATATTTCCATTATAACTGTATTATACGAAATTTCCTATTTTTGCCAGACTAGGTAAGCCTATTAATGGTCGTGTAACCGGATTCCTTTTAAGGGTCGACTGGACATTCCCGGAGCCCAATTGTCACCAGAATTATATGAAGGTGCAAATATGGGATACAGGGTGTTAGATAGCCCCTTGAAAGATATATCCATTATAACTCTATTAAACGAGATTTAGCCAGCCCCTTGAAAGATATTCCCATTATAACTGTATTATACGAAATTTTTCGCCAGGCTAGCTTAGCCTGTTAATGGTCGTGGAAACCCAATTCCTTTTAAGGGTCGACTGGATATTACCGGGGCCCCACTCTCACAAAATAAAATATGAAGGTCCAGATCCGGGATACAGGGTGTTAGCTAGCCCCTTTAAAGATATTCCCATTATAATTGTATTATACGAAAATACCTATTTAAGTCAGGCTAGTTAAGCCTATTAATGGTCGTGTAAACCTTATTCCTTTTGAGGGTCGACTGGACATTCCCGGGTTCCAATCCTCTTTAAATATGAAGGTCCAAATATGAAATACATGGTATTAGCCAGCCCCTTGAAAGATATATCCATTATAATTGTATTATACGAAATTTCCTATTTTGGCCAAGCTAGCTAAGCCTGTTAATGGTCGTGTAAACCCAATTTCTTTTAAGGATCGACTGGACATTCCCAGGGCCTCAACCTCACCAAATATGAAGATCCAAATATGGGATACAGGGTGTTAGCCAGCCCCTTGAAAGATATTCCCATTATAACTGTATTATACGAAACTTCCTATTTTGACCAGGCTAGCTTAGCCTGTTTACGGTCATGTAAACCCAATTCCTTTTGAGGGTCGACTGGACCATTCCGGCACCCCATCATCACCAAATATAAAGGCTAAAATATGGGATACAAGTATTAGCCAGCCCCTTGAAAGATATTCCCATTGTAAATGTATTATACGAAATTTCCTATTTTGGCTAGGCTAGCTAAGCCTGTTATTGGTTGTGTAAACCGGATTCCTTTTGAGGGTGTACTGGACATTCCCGGGATCCCATCCCCACCAAATATGAACGTCCAAACATAGAATACAGGATGTTAGCCAGCCCCTTGAAAGATATTTCCATTATAACTGTATTTTTACGAAATTTTCTATTTCGGTCAGGCTATCTAAGCCTGTTAACGGTCGTGTAAACCCAATTCCTTTCGAGGGTCGACTGGACCTTTTCGGGGCCCCATCCTCACTAAATATAAAGGCCCAAATATGGGATACAGGGTGTAAGCCAGCCCCATGAAAGATAATTCCATTATAACTGTATTTTACGATATTTCCTATTTTGGGCAGGCTAGCTAAGCCGGTTAATTGTCGTGTAAACCCGATTCCTTTTGAGGGTCGACTGGACATTCTCGGGGACCCATCTTCACCAAATATGAAGGTCCAAATATGGGATACAGGGAGTTAGCCAGCCCCATAAAAGATATTCCCATTATAACTGTATTATAAGAAATTTCTATTTTTGCCAGGCTAGATAAGCCTGTTAATGGTCGTGTAAACCCAGTCTTTTTAGGGTGTACTGGACATTACCGGTGCTCCATCCTCAACAAATATGAAGGCCCAAATATAGGATACAGGTGTTTGCCAGCCCCTTGAATACTATTCTCAATGCAACAGAATTTGATGATTTTCTTACCTTCTCGCCAGGTTAGCTAATATTGTAAGGCCAGGTCAGCAAGTAATAATTTTTACTATAATACTGTTTCATTCGTTAAAAATGAAGTTTATATGGAATTTGGAATTTACGTTTATTAGCATGTTTACGGTAATTTGAATAGTGAACCGGTCACAGAATTCTATTCGCTATTCGAATAGTGAATAGCGAAAAGCGAATAGAACTCCAACTTCTGAATGCCTATGCAGGGCATTCAGTCACATGGATAAACGCGTTTTGAAAATGAAATGATGTGAGTATTTTTTTTAAATAATTTTTTTTTAATAATTGAGAGGATGTTTATAGTCTATGTCTACTGTCCCATCCATAAATGCTTTTTATAATCAAATACATGTGTTGTTTAGACTAAAAAAAAATTTAATAAATCACGTCGTCCGTTTGTTCCTGCAATCTTGGGGCATATTTGATTTCTACCAATCTAACTTCTCGGGCTTTTCCGACAGAGCTCGGAAAAATACCTCGAATGTATTTACATCACTGGATGTTAGAATTTTATACAAAATTGAGTCGCTTCTTATCAATTTGGGTATCGACAAGACACCTTGTATGTCTCTTCTGTGGTAGGTATAGGGTATATCATTGAATTTAATGAAGTCTAGCTCACATCTCAACAGATCAGAAAATGTCATGTATTTATATCAAGTTTTATAAAAAGGAGAGTTGTCATGGACGCCAATGTAATACATTCTAGTGTTGTTTCGAGCCCAAAGAAGTTGCAATTGAAATGTCTACATTAATTTGTAAACATTCAAGGAAAATAATCGAGACATCTTTCGGTTTCTCTTCAACTCTTACGGTGCAAAGGGAAATGATACCCATATTCTAATATTACTGTGGGCTGTTTTAAGAGTTCTATGGTGTGTCTGTTATTATAGTTGAAGTTTTTGATGTTGTTTACAAAGAAAAATTGTTTCTCGTTTATTTAAATATAGTCAAACCTTGCAATAGATTTTTCTTGTGTTCATTTCTTCTAAGTTTAATCTCAGTTTTTCTCAAAATATTTTCCTGGTCACATGTTTTCATTTTTGGAGAACTTTTCATTAGTTAAAAGACGTGATTGATATTATTTGCTTGTTCATCATTATACCCCTTAAGCATTAACACCGACATTCGAATGCTAATGCTTGTTCGCCTACATATTACATCTGTGAATTTCAGAACTGCTAGACAATTTTTTTTATTTTAATTTTAACCTTCTGTTAATGATAAGAATTAAACTTTAAGAAATGAATCTAATAGTTTTCCTTAAATTTACTCTGTTTATTCGTATAATCTGCGCTGCAACTGTTGGTGCCTTTATGTGTAAAGCATGTATATAAAACTTTCATTCAAGCAGGTTATACTCGTAAAACTTGAATAAACTATATTTTATCGCTCAAATTGTTGACATTGGTTGATTAAAGAGTTATCTTTCTTATTAGAAAAAATGTAAGCCTTAAGACAGTTTTGGCATATGCAATGACAATCACGGAATTAAGCATGATTGTATGATTAAAACAAATTATATACGCGCATTTTTGGGCGTAGGAAAACAAAGTTTGAGATTCATATTTCCAGACTTTAAAAAATGATTTTTTTTAAAGTATTGGCCTGATAATTTCTGAGATGAGCTAAATATATTGTTTATTATGAGATAAATAATATATTTTCAGATATTGCACTGCAAAGTAGTGCAACATATGATCCGCCGTAAACATAACCGGAATGGAAAAAGGGGAAAATCTATTATAATAGGCCTTCCGTGGATGTTATCTGGCAATAAAAGGGGAAATACCAATATGTAGCCAGCTTTCCGTCGGAGAAAGTCTACTATGTAGCTATTAGAAAGAAAACTGGTTATAGTGTAAACAGATCTTATGCAAAGATGCATAAAATTGCACCTTAACATATGACAGTTATATAACCATCTTGACCTTTTTCAGGGCTAGGTATAGTCGTGGCCAATTTTATACTGTATTTATCTTTTTAATAAAATGAGCTCTGTATACGTATAAAGCTGTAGGAAAATATTCAAATTTAAAAGGGAAAATACATGAAAGTTTTATTTTACTAAATAATAGTTTATATCTTAAAAATCATATCTAAAAATTTAAATGATATCTGATGGCTAATTTGTTGACCACTTGGTCTCCATAACATCATAGGATTGTGTTAATATTCTTGTGAACATAGTTTTGCTAACAGTGACTGTTATGGTTAAGATCCATAAGAACTTGTTTCAGTTTGAATATTTAGAATACGTTTTTTATTTTGTATTTTTGTATTTCTTTGGTTACAATGCATGAGCTTTCCCCCTATATTCAACAACTTAAACAACTTTAAAAACCAAAGAGTTCCTAAAACATTTAAGTTAAGTGGAGATCTCTCTCTAAGCATAGTGCAACGCACTCATTAATAAGGAAGGATAAAAAGAATGATTAATAATATGAATCACTATATTCAACAAACATCCAAACATCACTTAGGTCTATGCAGAATTTTAGCTGGTGATTTACTCAGAATAACGTAAAAGCAACCGTTTTGTCTTTGCTTTGATCTGTTCTTTAGAAAATTAGAGCAATTCTTTTTCTTCAATACTGTGATTAATTTCTGACAAAACATGATTTGTCAGGCCTTTTATCTGCTTTCTTCCAGATTGTCCTGTGTTTAATTTGATAATTTATAAATTAAAGGATTTTGAATTAATTATTTTGGTACCATCAAGGGAGCACAGTTTACTTCAGGAATGCTTTAATTAATTCGTGGGAGTAAAAATACTTTCAATTTTCCAACTTCTTTCAATCTATTTATTTTCTACACCAAATACCTTCTTGTGACCTATAAAAATAGACGCAATTAACGTCAAATGTTTTAACATGCATATATTGTCTTATAGTTTTGAATATAAGACATGATACAGATAATGAAAATTATACATTAAAGCGAAACCAAGGAAGCAAAAACATTAACACATTTACAGTATCATGTTTCTATATTTGGAGTGACATATCATATCACTTTAAATCAAAATAATGTCAATTTAGCAGAGTTATAATTCTACATTTAGTACCTGAAGATACATATTTTACTTAAGAAAGGAGTCTTCTCGTTATCGAACAATCTTCTTATATTGAAAAATTCATGAAATTTTTAAATAGTCAAACAGACCATATAACCAAACGATAGTATCAGTTTTATCAAATTTGACCATCTTGTTTTCTCATCAAGGTCAGGTCAAGGTCACTATTTTTTTTCTCAACCAAAAGGATGATAAAAATAGATGCAGTAATCTGTAGTTATGTAGACATCTATTTTAGGTTAAAGTTTCTATTCTTCAGTAAAATGATAAGATATCACAATGTCTATCATTTCATACTAATAAATTGAAATTTAATTTAATATTTAGACTAAAATTGCTACTGCTGAACCCCGATTTACTCTAAGAGGTATAGCGCATTTTCCCATTATTTCGCCTGCACCCGTGATTGAACGGAAAGTACCTTTTAACTAAAAATAGATACAGGTACATGTACCTGTCGCAATATGATTTTCGAAACCTAGGTACTGATTTTATATTGGTGTCTATATCCACTGATTTATCATAAATTTAGGAAACCTGCATCGACAAATAAATATATAGAACTGTGTATTTATATATATGAATGTATTAGAAAAGTCACTAATTGAAATATCTGTCTAATTTTCAGTCCGAACACCACGTTAAACCAAAATTTGTACAATGTAAACGTATACTACAATACCTGTAGAACATAATTTTAATCGGATTTCTTTGGTTTAAAGTGGTTCAAATACTCAAGTATCCAATTTTTTACTGCATACTAACTATTTTCCTAAATGCCCCTAACAAAGACCGAAGATTTTAATGATGTCGTGTAAGATAATTTAGACTCTTTTAACCTAGTAATTGTGTAATTTGCGTTTCTTTAATGGTATTTTAATTAAATATTGTATAATATCGAAAATGGCTGATGTTTACAAAAGCGCTATATTGTAGGCGAAATCGTATATTACTACCTCTTTACTATATTTTGACGATATTTTGATTCTTTTTCTATTCTTCCAATATTGAAATATTTCTGATTTTTACATATTATGAATACTTTATCAATTCACAGAACAGCTAATATATTGACTACTTAGTAAAAAAAAAAATCCGGTTTAAGTGATTTTTTTTTACACGAACCTATTTTTAGAATGAGAGCTTTAAAAACTAATAAAAATGTAATTTGATAAGAAAATTATATTTTAAAAACACATACTGAAACCCAAGCATCTTTTTATTAATTTACATTACTTGAAAAACCCAGCATTAATGTTATTGTTTTTAAAATGCTCAATAAGCTCATAAATCTACAGTAATTCTGAATTACAAAAACTTGTGATATTTTCCTACACCAGTGTTCGGCCAAAAATATAGTCCTTGTTAGATTCTAAACTTTGATCACTATTTCTATGGCAAGTTGTATAACAGTAAGAAAGAAAGAAAATTATGACCTTTTAATTTCCTTCATTTTGATTTAATGAACATTTAATCAAATGTACTTTTGATATTTTGACAAGTCGAAAAGCAAACAAGACTACTTCCTTAACTTACACATTAGGCGTTAAGTGTGATACAAGATATTTTAGTAAAATCATATGATACAGAATGGCATGATAGTCAACTAATAGTATGTCATTTGCTTAATCTTCTGGATTTCTTTTGTATCAGACTCCTACAAACACAAAGATATGCTTGAATTTTAAAGTAGAATCATATTAATTGTTAATGTTTCTAAATAAAGAATAAAAATACACTGTCTAAGATATCTGTTTAATAAAGGTTTAGTGTGTTCTTACCTAAAAGTTTTATTTTCTTCCTAGAAGGAACCAGTAAAAATACAATTTACTGTTTATAATAAATCACAAGTTTAAGTACACGTAGTTTGAGAAACCATCAAATTTCAATAAGTATATTTGATAAGAAGCTATTGTAATTATTAAAATTGTATACCTACTATTTACCCCTGTTCGTTTGAAGTTCTTCGTAAGGTTCATTGGAATATACGCTATAATTTACATTATATATTATAAAATGAATTATATCGCTACAAACAGATATAAATAAAACTTGCTTTATTGTTCTATGCAAAGAAATATATCAGTGTCAAAACGAGAAGTTTTTTAGGAAATAAAGTATAATATATAATGTAAAATGTATATTTACTTTGATCTTGTTTCTCGTATACCTGAAAAAAATCCCAAATAATATGTGAAAATGTTACAGCAATTATGTTAGGAATAGCTAACATTTATTTCTAAATACACCATATTCTTAAAAATTTGAAGATTAATACACGTAGTAACTTGATTTCTTATTTCTATATGTATATCATGTTGTTTTGATATTATTAATCAAATCCCAATTAAAGTTAAAAAAGTATTGTTTCAAAATTCCTATTGGGAAGGTATTGTTTCTGTATTATAATTTAAATACAATTTTTTATTCAGGAGAACATATGGAAAGATTTTTCTATAACAGTAAATTTTAGCGCCAAAGTTAATATATCATATCGTATTGTTAAATAAAAACTACTGAACATTTTCATGAAACTTGACTAGTGTTCTAACAAACAAAAATCTAATGAATTGACTGTTTTTTTCGATATACATATTAAAAAGATGTTAAATGTAAATATTTTCAAATTAAAAAGAAATCATAATTTAATGATTAGAATTACTAGTATAGCAAATTACAGATTTGAAAAAAAAGTATCAAAAATACAAAAAAGTTTAATGTTTACTAATTTCGCTTGTCCTGCCACTGTATTTTTTCTTCCGCAAACACTGCAGGACAACAACAGTGGACAGAGTGATGATAATGGCTAGTAGAATACCGGTGGTTGTACCAAATGTCACAGAAGAAAGACACTGAGTGGCATCATCCGCTTTGTTTGTAAATAAGGTATAGAAGTAGAACATACATTTATATGTTATATTTCTTGATCATGAAAAAATTCAATTCACGTCATTTCACCACACCTATATGAAGCATTATAATATTGTCAGTGCTTTCAAAAGGAAAGAAACAGATAACTTTCATACAATAGTGTATCTAGCATACTTTAACTACTATTTTTGTTCTAAGACACTTAATGTAGACTTGTGTTTTACACCTCAATCACTTACAAGTAATGGTTAACTTCTTTGCATTGGAGTACGCAGCATAATGAAATATCGACTGGTTTATTTTGCAGTAACAATACTGCTGATGATAATTCATCTCTGCTCGGAAAATGATTTTTGACGTGGTTCCAGTTTGCTCTACTCTGTTTCTTGGAAGCTTTTGTTTTCCACAATACCAGCCCCATGAGACGTCTGGTTCTCTCACTTGGGATACCGAACAAACAAGGCCTACGTCTTCCCCTTCTCTCACAGCCATTGGTGTTAAAGTAAGAATAGCAGGTGGGTCGTCAGGAATATCTAAGTTAAAGTGTAATGTTTTAAAATGATTATTATAAACCCACCAATTTCTAATAAGATAACGTCATATAATTAACTGAAAAAAAAATAATTTTAATATTATTCTTGATATTTAATGAAAGGGTATATAATAAATTTATGATCATAACAGTAACTTAATCCAAAGAGCCGATGTTAAGTGTAGACCCCCCCCCCCCCCCCCAACCCACTTTTGAATATGTTGGGTTTTTTTGTCACCGAAAAAAAGGGCCAGGGTTCACCTTCGGCGGCAAGAACGCTTTAACATATTTTTTACTTCTCCGCACAGAAACAGTAAAGAGTTTTCCCTGGGCGGAAAACCTGCCCTGGTTTAGAATCTTCCCCTCCTGTTTCTTGATTACAATACTGGAATATTCTGTCCTTATGTTAACGTTATGCATAGTCTTGTCTACTTAAATTGATCACTTTAAAAAAAATCTATTTTCACAAGTAATTACATTTAAGGACATTTATTCGTTCGTTGAATCTCAAATGAAATTTGTCATATATATATATATATATATATATATATATATATATATATATATTACCGACAGCGTATTTTTTTTGTTGCTTATTATAATTTACCCGCAAAAAAACCCATTGCGCTACAGAATCTAACTTTCACTGAACAGCAGCAGGCAGCAGGTATGTTCACGAAGCTATCTTAGGACTAAGGTGCGTCCTAAGTACGTCTTAAGATACGTCTTAGTCTTGAGTCTGTTTCTCGAAGCTCTCCTAAATTTAGGAACTGCCATAACTTTGTCCTAACTTTAGGACATCACTTACCTTGTCCTAAGACCATCCTAAGGCAATAAAATCACGTTTTTGGGGATATTGGGAATATTGTGAAAGTTTTTCCTAAGACCGGTAGAATAAAGCAATATTTTCTACAGTTCCTGCATTTAATTCCGACAAACCTTAAATTCCCAATCGGGGGGGGGGGGGGGGGGGGTCATAGTAATTTATTTTATCATGTATCTTCATTTTAACAAAATTATTTGGAGAGGGACCCCAAACTCTCACCACCTTCCCCGTTAATACAAGCCTGTATGGAAGCTGACAAATAAAGCAATTTTTTTTCGCAAACACTGTCTCTGTTTGGCGAATGAAAATTATTCACTTATTTTCAATATCTACATTTTACACTAAGTGAGTTACATTCATTGTTTTAATTAATTACTTTAGGAAATTATTCAAATGTCCTTGGCTAAAGAGTAAATTTACATTGGTTTACATAAGTTATGCGTGATCATTCTTAATTTATATAATTTGATTCCGAAAAAAATTAACCTTTAAAAATTTCTTAATATTAAATAAACTGTATTAATCAAGGAATAAGTAATCATTCTTTGAGTATTATGAGGTGATAATTTCGGTCGGGGCGTG